>JARQOC010000013.1:23459360-24036392 GCA_033576535.1 Allobates femoralis
ACCCATTCACTCCCATATGTGATCTGTGCGCAGGCGGATGCCAGCGCACAAATCACACAGTCTCGTCCGCACCAGAAATGTAACATGTCGTGTTCGTGGTGCTGACAAGACTGTGTGATTTGTGCGCAGGCATCCACCTGCGCACAGATCACATATGGGAGTGTATGGGTGTGCACGGTCATGCGCTGTCAAGCGCAGCACCGTGCGCTCCCATTATAAAGATAGGGGTTTGCGGTGCTGCGCTCACATTGCAGATCCCCTCCGCAGAACGCTGCGGAGGGGTCCGCAAATGTGAAGGCAGCCTAACTAAAAGCTGGTCTGACCATTCACCAATTCTATTTAAATTAGTAGACAACCATAACTCATTCTCTGCCCTTGGAGAGCAAAAACATTTATTATCCTTCATCCAGAATATAAGAATGAATTGTATAACTCATTAAAAAACTATTTTGAAGTTAGTGATACAATGGATGTTTCATCTACAAAATTATGGCTTGCCCATAAGGCTGTTATGCGTGGTATCTTAATTGATTATAATTCAAGAATTATATAAAAAAAAAACTGAAAATCGATGGAAAAGAAACAGGCTATATGTCCATCAATTGTTATTCACAATGAACTTATGAAATTAAAGGTTGGAATTAAAAGCCCTTTTAATTAGTGAATATGACAAAATGATTGAAAGATCAAAGACAAACTATTATGGTAGCATTAATAAACCAGATACATTTTTTGCAAGCAAAATACAAAAATTGGGAGAGAAAAAGAGGATTATTCAAATTAAAAATGGAAAAGGTTTATCGATGAAAAATCCAAACAATATCAGCAATTAATTTAAACTATATTACAAGAAATTATATAATTTAAAACTGGATGATTGTATTTCACAACCGACTTCTGCTATTATAAGTGGATTTTTGGATTCTATTCAATTGCCTAAGTTAAGTGATGATGAATTACTTTTTCTAAGGGTATGTGCACACTGGCCGGGTTTGTGCAGGTTTAGCAGCGGAAACCGCCGGTCGGTTTACATAAATTTTATGTAAATTTATGTTAATCCAAACCGGCGTTTGGATTAACATTAAAACCTATGTAAACCGACACCCGCGGGTTAGCAACGAATGTGCATGTTCTATAAACCGGCCGGTTCTGCAGCGGCTGCAAGCAGAATCATGTGCTGCTTCCAGCCGCTGCAGAACCGCCGCCGCTAACCCGCTGTGCACCCGCCTGGCACCCGCCCGTCACCCGCAGCACATACCCGCCAGGAAGCCGGTGGACGGCTGCAGAGCTTCCTGGCGGGTCCGCCCAGCCGCCGCCGACCAACCCGCCTACCAGTGTGCACATACCCTTAATCTTCCCTATCCTGACATTGAAATTTCATCTGCAATTAAATGTCTAAAAAAATGGAAAAACACTAGGATTAGATGGTTTGCCAAATGAGTATTTTAAAAATTTTAACGATCTATTAACTCCATATTTAGTAAAAATAATGAATTCAGCTTCAAATACTTCAATGTTACCTTCTTAAATGCAGAGAAGCAATCATCTCAGTTATACCTAAGGATAATGGTATATATCTTCTACAGTAAAAAATTATAGACCAATTTCCCAATTGAATATTGACGTCAACATTTTTTTCAAAAGTAATTACGAATAGAATTACTACTGTCCTATCTAAACTAATTCACTCTGACCAAATGGGTTTTATTACAAACTAGATGGCAGCCCGATTCTAAAGAATCGGGTAGTCTAGAATCCAGATATAGTTTATTTACGAATAGTTAGGGTAGTGCGGTGAAATTAATTGTGTGTATACAGGCGGCTCTGTGGGTAGCAGAGTATATGGTCGCTCAGTGGCTAGCACTGCGCGCGGTCGCTCAGTGGCTAGCACTGCGCGCGGTCGCTCAGTGGCTAGCACTGCGCGCGGTCACTCAGTGGCTAGCACTGCGCGCGGTCGCTCAGTGGCTAGCAATGTGCGCGGTGAGAGAGGTCAGCGCAGCGGCGTGGGCAGAGTGGTCAGGACATACACACACACATACACTCACACACACACACACTCCACTATACTTACCACCAACCCTGCGTCTTCTCCGGCGCCTGGATCCTGAGTCAACATGTGGCCACCCCCGGATGACTGGAGAGGGCAGAGGATGGCTGGAGGCGGCAGGGGACGGCTGGAGGCTGGAGGCGGCAGGGGACGGCTGGAGGCGGCAGGGGACGGCTGGAGGCTGGATGCGGCAGGGGACGGCTGGAGGCTGGAGGGGGCAGGGGACGGCTGGAGGCTGGAGGGGGCAGGGGACGGCTGGAGGCTGAAGGGGGCAGGGACGGCTGGAGGCTGGAGGGGGCAGGGGACGGCTGGAGGGGGCAGAGGACGGCTGGAGGGGGCAGAGGACGGCTGGAGGGGGCAGAGGACGGCTGGATTGGGCAGAGGAAGGCTGGAGGGGGGCAGAGGACGGCTGGAGGGGGCAGAGGACGGCTGGAGGCTGGAGGGGGCAGAGGATGGCTGGAGGGGGCAGAGGACGGCTGGAGGGGGCAGAGGACAGCTGGAGGGGGCAGAGGACGGCTGGAGGGGGCAGAGGACGGCTGGAGGGGCAGAGGACGGCCGGAGGCTGTAGGGGGCAGAGGACGGCTGGAGGGGGCAGAGGACGGCTGGAGGGGGCAGAGGATGGCTGGAGGGGGCAGAGGACGGCTGGAGGGGGCAGAGGATGGCTGGAGGCTGGAGGGGGCAGAGGACGGCTGGAGGGGGCAGAGGACAGCTGGAGGGGGCAGAGGACGTGGAGGGGGCAGAGGACAGCTGGAGGGGGCAGAGGACGGCTGGAGGGGGCAGAGCACGGCTGGAGGGGGCAGAGGACAGCGGGGGCAGAGAGACGGCTGGAGGGGGCAGAGGATAGAGTGGGCAGAGGACGGCTGGAGGGGGCAGAGGACAGAGGGGGCACACAGGCTGGAGGGCAGAGGACAGAGGGGCACACAGGCTGGAGGGCAGAGGACAGAGGGGGCACACAGGCTGGAGGGCAGAGGACAGAGGGGGCACACAGGCTGGAGGCTGGAGGGGGAAGAGGACGGCTGGAGGAAGCAGAGGACAGAGAGGGCACACAGGCTGGAGGGCAGAAGGGGCACACAGGCTGGAGGACAGAGGGGGCACACAGGCTGGAGGACAGAGGACAGAGGGGCACACAGGCTGGAGGGCAGAGGACAGAGGGGGCACACAGGCTGGAGGCTGGAGGGGGAAGAGGATGGCTGGAGGCTAGAGGGGGAAGAGGGTGGCTGGAGGGGGCAGAGGACGGCTGGAGGGGTCAGAGGACGGCTGGAGGCTGGAGGGGTCAGAGGACGGCTGGAGGGGGCAGAGGACGGCTGGAGGGGGCAGAGGCCGGCTGGAGGGGGCAGAGGCCGGCTGGAGGGGGCAGAGGACGGCTGGAGGGGGCAGAGGACAGCTGGAGGGGGCAGAGGACAGAGGGGGCACACAGGCTGGAGGGCAGAGGACAGTGGGGGCACACAGGCTGGAGGGCAGAGGACAGTGGGGGCACACAGGCTGGAGGGCAGAGGACAGTGGGGGCACACAGGCTGGAGGGCAGAGGACAGAGGGGGCACACAGGCTGGAGGCTGGAGGGGGAAGAGGACGGCTGGAGGGGTCAGAGGACGGCTGGAGTCTGGAGGGCAGAGGACAACTGGAGGGGGCAGAGGACGGCTGGAGGGGGCAGAGGACGGCTGGAGGGGGCAGAGGAAGGCTGGAGGCGGCAGAGGACGGCTGGAGAGGGCAGAGGATGGCTGGAGGGGGCAGAGGACGGCTGGAGGGGGCAGAGGCCCGCTGGAGGGGCAGAGGCCGGCTGGAGGGGGCAGAGGACGGCTGGAGGGGGCAGAAGACGGCTGGAGGGGCAGAGGACGGCTGGAGGCTGGAGGAGGCAAAGGACGGCTGGAGGAGGCAGAGGACGGCTGGAGGGGGCAGAGGACAGCTGGAGGGGTCAGAGGACGGCTGGAGGCTGGAGCAGGCAGAGGACGGCTGGAGCGGGCAGAGGACGGCTGGAGAGGGCAGAGGACAGAGGGGGCAGAGGACGGCTGGAGGGGGCAGAGGACAGAGGGGGCACACAGGCTGGAGGGCAGAGGAGAGAGGGGGCACACAGGCTGGAGGGGGCAGAGGACAGAGGGGGCACACAGGCTGGAGGGCAGAGGACAGTGGGGGCACACAGGCTGGAGGGCAGAGCAGCGTGTGGGGCTGTAGACTCACCGCTGGCCGGGCGTCAGGTGTAGGAGGAGAGGAGGGGCGGGCAGAGCTGCAGGAGAGGAAGTCCCGCCCTCCCTCCTCTGTAGGCGCGCGGCAGGGAGCACGGGTACCCCCAGGGTGTGTGTGGCCCCCCGAGGTGGCGGGCAATGGGCCCCCTGCCCCCCCGGTATGTGCGCTAGTGTCTGGAGGGCAGAAGGTGGAGGGGAGTGGCTGGAGGGCACACGGAACTTCCGAGATCGGAACTTCCTGTGCCGGTGCCTGTAGCCGGGCTGCGCGCGGCTACAGTGCACTGGATGACGTCACCAGCCCTGGGCGAAGACCATCACGGAAGTGGCCTTTGCCTTTTCCGGAAGTGGCCTTCGGGTTTTATATATAAGATAGAGGAACTTCTGATGCCACTAGGAGAGAGCTGAATGTACTATCTTATGTGGAGAAATCGGAGACCCCAATGTTAGACATAACTATAGATGCCGAAAAGGCGTTTGATAGGGCGCATTGGGGTTTCCTATTCAGCGCTCTCCGACAGTTCGTTTTTTCTGGTAATATATTCAATAGTATTAAATCCCTATATTCGGCCCCTTCAGCAAAGGTTTTATCAAATAATTACACTGGGAAACACAATTTTTTAGGAGTTAGGTGTAACAACTGTTCTTAATTAATTTTTGGATGCTGAATCCAGAAATGATCTCAGTTGTTCTCTATCACGTCAAGTTTTTGAACTATAGGATTTTTGTTTTCTCAAAAATATGTAAACTACTGTACCTAAAAAGTTTTTTTTGTTTTTTTTAAATAGTACAAATATGAACAAAAAATGAAATATATAAGAAATAGGCATGACAAATATGTTTTCTAACACTATCATGGTTTTTACAATCAGATATTACATGTTTTGTAATCAGATAACAAGTCTTATTACAGATATCAGTGCAATTGTGCTTCTCTGGCAGGTAAGTTGTTGGGGAAAAACTTGACGTGCTAGAAAAAAACTGACTACATTTTTGGAATCAGCTGCCAATTTTAGTATAAATCATCTCAAAAACTTAACTCAACAGAAATTTTTTTTCAAATTGTTCCCCAGTGTTATTTATCAACATCTCTTAAATTATCTAATGGTAAGAGACAGGGACGCCCTCTTTCACCTATTTTATTTAACTTATTTTAGAACCTCTTATTGAAAAGATTTGCATTCATTCTTCTATTAAGGGTATTTCTCATATAACTTCCCTTTTTGCAGATGATTTGCTTATACTAATAACTGATCCACTTAACTCTCTTCGTAACATTATGAATATTATTTTAGAATTTTCTAAAACTTCATATTATAAATTGAACGTTGGCAAGACCAGGGTTTTACATTATAATATAGACGGGGATCTCCTGGAAATTCTAAAGAATGCATGAGTGAAGAATTTACATACCTAGGTATAATTATTACCAAACCTATAAAAGATGTTATTAAAATAAATATGTCAGACATATATAAATTTTTTTTTTATAGATTTAACATTCTTGGGTAAGCTAGAAATTTCATGGTTGGGTTGAATCACAGCCTACAAAATGATCATCCTTCCAAAAATGTTGTAGATATTTCGATCACTACCTTTTCTTATACAGAAAACACATTTGGAAAAGTTACAAAGTCAAGTTTCAAGATTTGTTTGGAATGGGAAGTCTCCTAGAATATCTAGAAATACCCTAAAGGTACCTTTACACTCCGCCACTGCGTGGTAGCAACTGCCAGGCAATCGGGATTTTTGTGGCTGTTGCCTTGAAATTGCTACGAAGTGGCGGCGTGTAATTTGGGAAAGTGATCGGGTTCCTCGCAGTTGCTTCGGGTAGCTGTTTCCGAGCCGTGTTCTAAAATCCAAGGCAACACAAAGGGAGAATTGCCCTGGTATTGGCATGTAAACGGGGGACAGGGATGGAATCTGCGTTGCCTAGTGATTTCCCAGGGGCGTGCCACAGCTTCATGGACACCACACCCCATCAGCGATGATTGGTGGGGCTACTGTGTTACCATTGGCTGTCCCTTCACAGGGTGCCATATTTAAAGAGCTGTCCATTCACAATACACAATTGCATTGGCGTCATGTATTAGCCAGCCTTCCTGCGCAGGCTGACCAATCATGACGCTATTGCGTTGTCCAATCAGCGTGTTAGCGTCACGGAATACACAACTCCGTCACTCCTATGTTTTGATGCCACAGAACATTTATGCCCACATTCCCCTACTGATTGCGGCGTGTGAAGGGGCGACGGGATTCAACAGGAATTTATCCGCAGGATCTGTTGGAACTTCCGGGGAGCCACGATACCTTGAGTTGACAACGCAATGGCAGCGTGTACATGCGGTATCGGCGATCGTCGGCAACCGTTAAAAATGTGCACGTGCATGTACGGTTGATACCGATTGCCAGTGATAGTGGTGGCGTGCAAAGGTAACTTAATGAAACATAAACATAGGGGAAGTTTAGGAGTCCCAAATTTAAAGCATACTACATGGCTAATTTGGAGAAGAGTTGTAGTAAGTGGTGGGATAGGGGAGATTCTGTTTTCATGTTTATTGTTAGACCAAAATATATTACTACCAAGCAATATTAATAGTTTGCTGAGATATTTTAAAAATGAATCTATTTGGAAATCCAGTATTATATATCAAACGTTCAACGATGATGTTATATTCAGGGATCAGAGATTCTGGAGTACATGGTCTAAAGAAGTTGATGTGGATCCTTTAATTTTATGTGATTATTTCTCTAAAACTTTGCCATATTTATATTCAAACACAATATGCGTCTCGCTATTAGACACAATATAAAATCTATACTAAGTGGTACCAGACTCCGAGTAAATTGTACCTATTTAATTCAAAAAACAGTAATTTGTGTTGGAGAGATTGTGGTGAAGTTGGCTCACTTAGGCTAGGGTCACACTTGGCATGCGATTTATACGGTGCTTTTTGGTACCCTGCGATTTTGCTGATAGGTGTGTGGGACCCTTAAAAAACGCATGCAAAAACGCATGTACCATTTAGTGCCATATAAAAACGCATGCGTTTCCCAGAGGGCCCCATTTTAAAAAAAATGCTGCCTGCAGTATTTATTGGTGCTGAGGCAAAAACGCATCCCAAAAATGCCTGGTACAGTTAGGCATGCGTTTTTGCTATTGGGGCATGTATTTTTGCCATGGGGGGCTATAGATGTGTTTTTGCATGCGTTTTCAGAAAAAGCAAGTCTCAAACACGCATGTAAAATCTGTAAGTGTGACCCTAGCCTTACACATGTTTTTTGGCATTGTCCAAAAATCAAGTCTTTTTGGTTGGAACTCCAGTCCTTAATAGAAGTGCTTTTGGGAATAGATATTGTACTTGATAGAAATTTGACCTTGCTCTTATTGGGCTTGTTGGAGTTCCCTAAAATGAAAAGATCCTTAATTCTACATATTTTGCTACTTGCAAAGAATTTGATAGCATCCTCTTGGAAACACAAGGATCCTCCATGTATTGAAGATCTCATGGATAGACTGATACTCATTATGGTTTTGAATGGTTTTGAATATTCACTTGCATTCAGGAATTCATATTCAGTTATAGGTAATGATTATTTATTTTATGAATTTTATTATCTATTATTATAAAATTTTTAATGTATGTCTCTGATTATATATGGTATGTGTTTTACTATGTTAATAAATACATTTAAACAACATTGGTGGTCCTGTTTTTTGGGACCTGTATGACCATGTACATGGGGCAGACAAAAAGTTTCTCTCCTTATCTGAAATAGAACTATATAAATTAGAGAAATATAACTCCCCTTCTAAATCCTACGATCTACAGCTTGAGGAATAATGAAGTGACAGGAGCCTTTGCCAAAATACTGACCGGATGTTTAATATCACAGGATCATCGGCCACGTTAAATGGACTGAACAATTGTTATGTAAATAAATCTTCATGGAATTTTCCAAGGTCTTTCTAAATTTGGCTATTAAAACAGTTCTGGTTCTCCTTCACCAGACTTTCCCACTAGTGTTGTGCCCATCCCATCATCTGACCTGCTAATTTCGAGTACCGAGCACTAGAGCAAGGTAGTGCTAGCTCGTCACTAGTCCGGAGTCTAGCAAGTAAAACTGGAGACCTGAGGCCTTGTTACTGTAGAACACATTTATGTTGTTGGTCTTCTAGAGACTTGGTTGGACGCGTCACATGATTGGGTCGTAAATTTTTCTGGTTTTATGCTCTAGCGGAAAGAGAGGGCAAATAGGCAAGGATGTGTATTAGGAGTAATATTAAACAAAGGTAATAGAGCATAAATATGAGGAAGTTGAAACCTTGTTGGGGAATTACACAGAGATACGCAAATACTAAAAAGTAGTTTTTGACTTAATATATATCATATTTCTGTGTCTTGCTAAGTGGTGGTCGGGCTCAGCCTCCTCACCTCGACCATGTCTCTGAGCACTGAACAGCGTGTTCTTCTATGTCTTGCTCAGTGGTGGTCGGGCTCAGCCTCCTCACCTCGACAGTGTCTCTGAGCACTGAACACCTTGTTCTTCTATGTCTTGCTCAGTGGTGGTCGGGCTCAGCCTCCTCACCTCGGCCGTGTCTCTGAGCACTGAACACCTTGTTCTTCTGTATCTTGCTCAGTGGTGGTCGGGCTCAGCCTCCTCACCTCGGCCGTGTCTCTGAGCACTGAACACCTTGTTCTTCTGTGTCTTGCTCAGTGTTGGTCGGGCTCAGCCTCCTCACCTCGGCCGTGTCTCTGAGCACCGAACACCTTGTTCTTCTGTGTCTTGCTCAGTGTTGGTCGGGCTCAGTCTCCTCACTTTGGCTGTGTCTCTGAGCACTGAACACCTAATACTTCTGTGTCTTGCTCAGTGGTGGTCGGGCTCAGCCTCCTCCCCTCGGCTGTGTCTCTGAGCAATGAACACCTTGTCCTTCTGTGTCTTGCTCAGTGTTGGTCGGGCTCAGCCTCCTCACCTCGACAGTGTCTCTGAGCACTGAACACATTGTACGTCTGTGTCTTGCTCAGTGGTGATCAGGCTCAGCCCCCTCACCTCGGCCATGTCTCTGAGCACTGAACACCTTGTTCTTCTGTGTCTTGCTCAGTGGTGGTCGGGCTCAGCCTCCTCACCTCGACAGTGTCTCTGAGCACTGAACACCTTGTTCTTCTATGTCTTGCTCAGTGGTGGTCGGGCTCAGCCTCCTCACCTCGGCCGTGTCTCTGAGCACTGAACACCTTGTTCTTCTGTATCTTGCTCAGTGGTGGTCGGGCTCAGCCTCCTCACCTCGGCCGTGTCTCTGAGCACTGAACACCTTGTTCTTCTGTATCTTGCTCAGTGTTGGTCGGGCTCAGCCTCCTCACCTCGGCCGTGTCTCTGAGAACCGAACACCTTGTTCTTCTGTGTCTTGCTCAGTGTTGGTCGGGCTCAGTCTCCTCACTTCGGCTGTGTCTCTGAGCACTGAACACCTAATACTTCTGCGTCTTGCT
Source organism: Allobates femoralis (assembly GCA_033576535.1). Taxonomy (NCBI): domain Eukaryota; kingdom Metazoa; phylum Chordata; class Amphibia; order Anura; family Aromobatidae; genus Allobates; species Allobates femoralis. Next base: position 23,469,071 of record JARQOC010000013.1, read on the forward strand.
CAGTGGTGGTCGGGCTCAGCCTCCTCCCCTCGGCTGTGTCTCTGAGCAATGAACACCTTGTCCTTCTGTGTCTTGCTCAGTGTTGGTCGGGCTCAGTCTCCTCACCTCGACCGTGTCTCTGAACACTGAACACCTTGTTCTTCTGTGTCTTGCTCAGTGTTGGTCGGGCTCAGCCTCCTCACCTCGGCCGTGTCTCTGATCACTGAACACATTGTACGTCTGTGTCTTGCTCAGTGGTGATCAGGCTCAGCCCCCTCACCTCGGCCATGTCTCTGAGCACTGAACACCTTGTTCTTCTGTGTCTTGCTCAGTGGTGGTCAGGCTCAGCCTCCTCACCTCAGCTGTGTCTCTGGGCACTGAACACCTTGTTCTTCTGTGTCTTGCTCAGTGTTGGTCGGGCTTAGCCTCCCCCCTCGGCCATGTCTCTGAGCACTGAACACCTTGTTCTTCTGTGTCTTGCTCAGTGGTGGTTGGACTCAGCCTCCTCACTTCAGCCTTGATTTTGAGCACTGAACATCTTGTACTTCTGTGCAAATGTGCAACTCGGGCTTCAGCTCAGGGGGTCAAAACATCTGTGGGCCCCTAACAAGGCAACCAGGTGTACAAACACGGTCATGCACCCTAATTATAGCTATATTGGAATCTCTGCAGATGAGTGCATGGTTAATAAAAATCACTATACAAAGATTAACACAGATATTACCTTCATACAGTTAACATATAGTGCAAGGGTGTACAAAGAAATCATAGGGCCCAATTAAATCATAGCTTTAATTGGGCCACACAAAAAATAAAATAATATTTGAATGGGTCACTTAAGTACATAACTTACATCTTTGCAGCCCTTGCAGATTGATTTTCCTCCTATGATCCCATTACAATATATTCCTTCACAGTACTTTCCACATGTACAGTATGTTGACCCTACCCCGCCTATAGTCCTCCATATATTATAAGGCAAACTCCATAGTCCTCCATATATTATAATGCAACCCTACAGTCCTCCATATAGTATAATGCAGCCTTATATTCCTCCATATAATATAATACACCTCTTAGTTCTCTATATATTATGCACCCCAATAGTAATCCATATATCATAATGCCCCCATAGTCCTCCATATATTATTGTGCACCCCACAAAAATCCTCCATACGGTGGAGACACCATTGAGTGGCTGAGATGGTGAGTGCACTGGTGTCCTTGTGGGATGGAGGAAGTGGGACAACACAGGAATGCCGATGCTGGCTTTACAAGTATTTGGGGGCCAAAAGTGGGTTATTGGAACCTTTGTGGGTTCTTTTTAATTTTACAATGCTTTTATATATTTTTTTTAACTGTTTATTTGTGCTGTACAGAGCCATGCATCGACATTGCTCTGAGCAGCAGAAATGATAACTTTCTATTATTCTCACAGCAGGCAACTAGTTAAAGTTCACCATGAAAAACACAGGGTTATCAGCTAACCCCTGGTTGCAATGAGAACCCTTCGGCACCTCACGATCACATCACAGGGCCACCGATGGGAGTGGGAATGATGCACTTCCTGGCAGTGCATGTTAAATCCAGCTGTCAGAATTTACAGCAGGATTTAAGTAGTTAACATCGATAGGTGGATCTCACTCGTGAGAAGTTCAATGCCTGCCGATGACCGCCAGTGACCTATAGACTTTTACCCATAGGATTCAATGGGCATTGTGAGACATTACAAACTTGTATTACATTGAAACTTCAATAAAGTTAATATATTCATGAAATCTGAAGAAGTGTGGGGCAACCTTTATTCAAATAAAGTATTTTTTCCACTGTGTGATTTTAATATTTACTTTACAACTATCGGGTTAGTAATGGGGGTGACGAATAGATGCTTCTCCATTACTAACCCTTGGGATTGATGCCAGTAGTCAATTCCCAGCTGACATCAACCCCAAAAATATTACCATGATTGCCATCACACCAGGGCAATCAGGAAGATATAGGTAAAGTACAAAAATTGGTGAATCTAATGAGATGTGTTACTTCTGGGGTGGCTGTGGGATAATATTTTCAATTTGGGAAGGGATAAATAACCCTGGACCTTCCCACCTCATAATATCAGCACCTAGATATCTTCTATAACTTGGCTGGTTATCAAAAATATATTGGATCCCACATCATTTTTTAAATAATTTAAATACCGTATATACTCGTGTATAAGCCGACCCGTGTATAAGCCGACCCCCCTACTTTTGCCCCCAAAACCTGGGAAAACCTATTGACTCGTGTATAAGCCGAGGGTGGAACCCAGCACAGGTATACAGCCCCCAGCAGTGTGGTATACAGCAGCCCCAGAGGTATATACAGCAGCCCCAGTGGTAGTATACAGCAGCAGCCCCAGTGGTATATACAGCAGCAGCCCCAGTGGTAGTATACAGCAGCCCCAGTGGTAGTATACAGCAGCCCCAGAGGTATATACAGCCCCAGAGGTATATACAGCCCCAGAGAGGTATATACAGCCCCAGTGGTACTATACAGCAGCCCCAGTGGTAGTATACAGCAGCCCCAGTGGTAGTATACAGCAGCCCCAGAGGTATATACAGCCCCAGAGGTATATACAGCAGCCCCAGTGGTAGTATACAGCAGCCCCAGTGGTAGTATACAGCAGCCCCAGAGGTATATACAGCCCCAGAGGTATATACAGCAGCCCTAGTGGTGTATACAGCAGCCCCAGAGGTATATACAGCAGCCCTTAGGTAGTATACAGCAGCCCCAGGGGTGTATACAGCAGCAGCCCCAGGGCTGTATACAGCAGCAGCCCCAGGGCTGTATACAGCAGCAGCCCCAGGGCTGTATACAGCAGCAGCCCCAAAGCTGTATACAGCAGCAGCCCCAGGGCTGTATACAGCAGCAGCCCCGGAGGTATACAGGCCCCCCTATCAAGCTCCAGGACCCCCCCCCTTGCGCGGCAGCCTGTAAAGTAAAATCATACTTACCAGTGTCCTGTCGCGCTGTCCCGCCACTTGCCGTCACACGATCCCGGGCTTCAATCCGCGTCTTCCGGCTTCCGGCCTCCTGTGGTCGCGGGCAATGACGTCATTGCCCACGACCACAGAAGACGCGGAATGAAGCCCGGGATCGTGTGTCGGCAAGCGGCGGGACAGCGCGACAGGACACTGATAAGTATGATTTTACTTTACAGGCTGCCGCACAAGGGGGGGGGCCCTGGAGCTTGATGGGGGGGCCTGTATACCTCCGGGGCTGCTGCTGTATATATATATACTCGCGTATAAGCCGAGGGGGGACTTTTCAGCCCAAATTTTGGGCTGAAAAACTCGGCTTATACGCGAGTATATACGGTAATTAAAAAACAGCCTTTAATAAAAAATCATTTAAAAAATGGCATGGGATCCCCTCTATTTTGTATAATTAGCCAGGGTAAAGTAGACAGCTGAGGGCTGCAGTCTGTATTTGTCTGCTCTATCATATTTTAAGGTTATCAAAAAAGGGGGGAACTAACACAATTTTTTTCGGTTATTCATTTAGTTATTAGTTAACCAAAGCTAAAACACCCTTTAGTGCCCCATGAAAGGCACTTAAGCAGTGTTTGGCTAGGGTCACATTTGCGTCATGACCCTAGCCTGACGGATGCGTTGAAAACATAGAAATTTCTGCCTCAGCGTGTAGCGTTAATGGCAGGTAACGCTGTATGCTGCGAGGCTATTGTGCTCTATGACAACCCAATGTTTACCTCAGCAATCGGCTCCATTCAAAGCTCCAGGATATGCACTTCTGGAGAGCGCACGGGAAACGTGGTCTGCAGCGTTTTCCTGTGCGCTCTCCAAAAGCACATATCTTGGAGCTTTGAATGGAGTAAGTTGCTGTGGTAAACATCGGGTTGTCATAGGACGCAATAGCCTTGCAGCGCATAGCGTTATCTGCTGTTAATGCTATGTGCTAAGGCAGAAATTTCTAAGTTTTCAGCGCATCCGTCAGGCTAGGGTCATGACGCATATGTGACTTGATGTGGAAACCCTTCTTTAGGGAGAGCTTTGGAGTAGACAGCAAAGGGTCTTCACATTGCCAGTGAGATTCAAATTAGTGTAATTCATCGATGAATGGAGGGAGACAAAATAACATGCGACATGCAGTTGTCAGCAGGTGGAGTCTGTCTGTGTGAGGCGGCTGAGACTCACCAATTTATTACAAGAAAAGCGGAAGTACATCCATTACATGTAACAAAGAAAGGAGACCAACATAGATATCAGTTATAACACACTTCCCGTGGCCCATTGTAAAACCTTCTTGACAGGAAACTCACAGGAAACCAGTATTCCTTAGTCAGACATTCCATGATGCAAGGTTTGAACAAAAGCTAGACATAGAAAAGCATACAATCATATACTGCAATTGTTTCTAAATAATAATGAAGCCAGTATATAAAATATTAGCCATAACAACTCCTCCCTTTTTATTATTTTACAAAACAATTTATTTATCAGCTACTTCCCCATGCTATAAAAGCCTGGAGGGGACGAATCCCGTTCACCGACAAATATCTTGCTTGTAAATCTTATCATATATATGTATAGGAGAAGTGGTATCATACTTTGCAGGTCTGTGATACTTAACCTTGCGTGTTTTTTTGCATAGTTTCTGAATAGCAAATATACTGATCTTAACAACTATATACACTAGTAATATCAAAATTCCTATTTGTAAAATACCTTGTAGGATGCCCATTAGCCATCCACCTATACCCTTGAACCAATTGGCAGGATTAAGAAATGAGAAAGTATCGCTCCACCAGGAATCTTTGTTGATATGATGTTCTTGGAGCCACGCATCCCTCATTTCTTTAACTATCTCTATCTTGGTCCTTACCTGGAAATTTCCTACAGGGTCTATGAAATGACAACAGGTAGGGCCTATTACCTGACACATCCCACCCTCTTTAGCAGTCAAGTAGTCTAGTACTATGGTGTGTTGGTTAGTAGCTACAATTAGTTGTTTCTGTACAATATTAGATGCATTGAGAACGTCAAGAATCTGGAAAATCTGGTCATCTAGATAATCAGTCGCTTCTACCAACTTATCCCACATTTGCATTATAAATGGGTAAATAAACAAGACACTAAAAAATTTGTTAGCCACCCCCATTTCTACAAGATGCGGTTTACCATTTGGTCGCGGTTTGTCGTCTGCAGCTCGTCTGTACAGTGTGTGTAGAGGTATTGCTTTAATATCTACTCTTGTGTGTGGTACTATAAAAGTAGAAGGGGTCAGAAAGGCCAGTGTGCAGACTCCTGTAAAATTATTGGGTAACCACTTATAAGCCTGATTTCCACATACAATATATAAACTCTCTGGCACTCCAACAACAGTGTTGTTGAACAAACTAGCAATCCATTTAGATAACAAGGTGGTGCTTAACTTTTCCATAATTTTTCCTTGATACTGAGTGTCATTTGAGGTAAAACCCAATATTAGATTTTGCAAGGTCTCATTTACACAATGAAGATTAGGATTGAGAGTGGCATCGACTGCTATACACTGTGTAGTAGTGGTAGCAGATCCATTACACTCTGAATAGTCAGCTGTAGAGAAAGGAAACCCTCTGGATTTTATCTGAATACAGCTGCAAGAGGTAAAATTCGGGTAACAGGAGAGGTCAACACGACTGGTTGCCCAAGGCATTTCAGTCTGACTTAGAGGCGGACCGCTCCTGTTAAACAACAACCATGGCTCAGTCACCCAAGCAGCTACAGTTAGACCTATAGTTTTCTCTTTTTTCGTTGTTCTTAGTCTAATAGGTAAAGTGTAGTTACTTAAGTGAAACATTTCTTTCAAAGTCACTGGAATGGCTAAATAAGGCATAGTATTGGAGGATATTGGACTATGGGTGCATATCCAACAGTTCTTAGGACGCTCATTAGAGTTCATGTCTCGTAGCAATACTTGGTGATGCTTTATCAGTTTATTATCCCAGTCCTCTTTTAGTACTTCATGGAGAGTTAGGGCAAGGGGTACGGTTGCTATCACCAGAGTCCAAACAAACAGGGTCATCATCTTTGCTGCTGCTGGGTTTCAAAACCTTTTTACAATGGCTGGCGTGGATCCAAGTGTCCTTGCCTTGAAGCTTGACAGAAGTGGCAGTGGTTAACAGCACTTGGAATGGCTCACTGTATCTGGGCTCAAGTGGTCTCCTCATATGCCTCTTTACCACGACCCAATCTCCTGGTACCAAAGTATGAGTGCCGCTGAGGCAATTGGGGTCTGGGATAGAAGAAAGAACACGATTATGAGTAACAGTCAGATGTTTATGCAACTCCATAACATATTCAGTGAGAGAACCATAGGAGGCCTGCAACTGCTGTGGGAAATACAACCCTGTCTTAGGGACACTACCAAACAGTATTTCATATGGGGACAGCTTCTCCCTCCCCCTTGGGGCCGTTCTCACTGAATACAATGCAATGGGCAAACAATCTACCCAGGACAAATGTGTTTCTTCCATGCATTTTTGGATTTTTAGTTTCAAGGTACCATTGAGGCGTTCCACCTTCCCACTACTTTGTGGATGGTAGGGAACATGGAAAGCCTGTTCTATCCCAAGAGTGACCATGATTTGTTTCATTAGTTCCCCAGTAAAGTGGGTACCTCTGTCGCTTTCAATTGTTTCGGGCACCCCATATCTACAAACCACCTCACTAATCAATTTCTTAGCAGTAGTTTTGGTGTTTGCTTTAGTCACTGGCCAAGCTTCTGGCCACCCAGAGAAAAGGTCAATGCAAACCAGAGCGTATTCATAATTACCCACCTTAGGTAGCTGTATGTAGTCCACCTGCAGTCTCTGAAATGGGTAATCTGGTTTTGGTGTGCATTTCCGTGGGACTCGAATAGGCCTACCGGGGTTATGTTTTGCACAAATTAGACATTCTTGAACATACTTTGCAGCCATATTCGGGAACCCTGGGGCACACCAGTTTTGTAGCACCACTGCACACATAACACCCTTTGAATTATGCACCGGAGAATGTGCAAGGGCAGCCATCATGGGGAACAGACTGCGTGGGAGGCAAATACGTTTGTTTAACTGCCATACTCCTGACACTGACTGTACGGCACCCTCTTTGACCCATGCATTCTGCTCGTGGGGGGGAGCCTGGGTCTGGAAGACCTGCAGTAGTTCGAGGTCCACGGCCACTGGGACCGGTGCAGGGCATGTCTCCTTATATGAAGGGGAGTTCCCTGCACTCCCTGACTCTGAGTCTCCTGGGGTTCCCATACCTGCTATAGCCAGTATCTCTGTCAGAGGTAATCGTGCTGCTTCCTTAGCCGCCTGGTCGGCCAAGGCATTCCCTATTGCAAGGGGAGTTTGTTCTCGTGTGTGTGCTGACACTTTGACTATGGCTGCCCTTCGGGGAAGGGTGAGTGCTGTGAGTAGCTGCTCTACCGCTTGTGCATTCCTTATAGGTTTGCCAGCAGAGGTCAAGAAATGACGGCTTCGCCAAATGGCGCCAAAGTCATGTGCAACACCATAAGCATATTGCGAGTCAGAAAATACATTAATTTCCTTACCTTTTCCCAGATTACACGCTGCAGTGAGTGCTTTAAGCTCCGCCTCTTGCGCAGAGCAACTGGAGGGGAGTGGTTCTTGTATTACTGCCTTACCATTGTGGACTACTGCATACCCGGTGATGAATCGTCCTTGTTCACTGTCCCAAGCTCTGGAACCATCTACAAAATACTCAGCAGAGGGGTTAGTGAGTGGTACATCAGTAATATTTGCCAAGCCCTTTATTTCAGCTTCCATCAATGCCTGACAATCATGTTCATGTGCCATATCAAACTGAGCTTCCTCATCTGCTAATTTGAAAAACAGGGGCAGGTCTCGTCTCATGGTCCCCCCCTCTTCCCCATCCTGATACTTTCCTCCCTTTTCTAAATCCACTGGAAGTAGTGTAGCTGGATTTAGAACATTACAGCGTTTGATAGTTATATGGGGGGGTGTAAGGAGTGAGACTTCATATTTTGTCAACCTTGACGCTGAGAGGTGGCGAGTCTGAGCCTGTTGAAGTATTTCAGATACAGCATGAGGAACTTGAAGTGTGAGGGGGCTTCCTAACACTATGTCCTCTGTCTTTTTAACGAGCTCTGAAGCAGCTGCCACAGCTCTAACACAAGTAGGGGACCCCATAATGACTGCATCTAGGGTTACCGAGTAATACCCTAGAGGGCGCTGTCTCCCACCATGTTCTTGGGTAAGGACACCAGAGCATGACCAGCCTGTTCGTGGCAGTACAAAGTAAAAAACTTGTCATAATTCGGGATACCTAGAGCTGGTGAGGCAGAAAGAGTGAGCTTGAGAGTGTGAAATGCATCAATAGCCTCAGAATCAATGGTGAAAGGCTCAGTTTTGAGACAGCGAAACAATGGGGCCATAATACTAGAGGCATTTCGTATCCAGAGACGGCAGTACTGGACTAGGCCCAAAAATGCCCGAAGGGACTTGGTAGATCTTGGAAGGGGTATTTTTAGTATAGCCTCAATCCTCCCTGGGCTGAGATGCTTAATGCCTGGAGACAGGCAATGCCCAAGGAAAGTGACTGTGGACTTACACAACTGGAGTTTGTTTCTAGTAGCTTTGCATCCATGTTCTGCTAAGAATATCAGCAAAGATTGGGATTCATTGTGGCATGTCTGGTCAGTGGCACAGCAAAGGAGAAGGTCATCCACGTATTGTAAAAGTATGGTGGATGAATCAAGGGGGCACCAGTTATCGAGTACAGTCTTTAGGGATGTGGAAAATAAGGAAGGGGAGTTAGCAGCTCCCTGAGGAAGGACTGCCCATGCATACTGGGCACCTCTGTGGGTGAAGGCAAAATAAGAGATGCACTCTGCGGACAAGGAGACAGAGAAAAAGGCGTTGGCCAGATCAATCACTGTGAAACAGGTGGCTGTGTAGGGGACCTGATTCAAGAGAGTATGGGGGTTAGGTACCAGTGGAGTATCCACTACAGTTACTGCATTAACTGCCCTAAGATCATGTACCATACGATAGGCTACTGGCTGTCCTGGTGGGGTTTTCTTTTTGACTGGGTAAAGGGGAGTGTTAAATGGGAGGTTATAGGAATAATTAAATCTCTTATCAAGAGCTCTTGGACATTCTCATGTATTGCAGCATCCTGGGCAGCATTTAAAGGATACTGCTTTATACAGGGAGGTTGGACACCTGGTTTAAGTTTTACAGTCACTGGAGGGATGGGTAGTTTTCCCACATCAAGCTTACTACATGCCCACAATTGACTGGGTATATTCTCAAGCCAAACAGGTTGGGAATGAGGTTTAGAGTCTGTATTTTCTGGAACTGTGGGAATTGTCAGGGATAGAAGACTACACAATGTGTCCTCATCCAGGGCGGTGGTCATCTTGGGGCCATTCGGAGTGAATTCTATACAGGCCCCAATTTTCTGCAACACATCTGTTCCCAACAAATTAAAAGGTACATCAGGGGAAACTAAAACCTGGGTTACAATTGAAATTGAGTCATGCAAATTTAATCGGAGAGGATGGGTCATTTGTAATTTAGTAAGTCGTCCCTCTACCCCTTCACAAGTCACATAGTCGGAGGACAAAATGTCCTCTGGAACATGTTCTTGCATTAATACTGTACGGGCTGATCCAGTGTCTACCATGAATGAAACAGTTTGTCCCTCCCCCAAGGACACGGGGACAGTGAGTGTGGGTCCCTGGGGGGTGACAACGGGGCAGAGGGAGACATCTGGATTGCCAATTTCCTATGGCGGGATCTGGGCAGTGGCTGTTAATTTTGCTGGACATTTAGTGGATAAATGTCCTTTTTGTCGGCAAGACCAACATTCTACATTGCTGTAATCTCTATTTCCTCCTTGGTGGTTACTTCCTCCTCTCCCCCTCCATCTTCCCTTTCTAGGCTGTACAGGGGCCAAGTTAACCTTTTTCTTTGACATGCTTTCTAGTTCAGCACCTCGGGCTATTTCCTTTAAATCAACCCATTGCATATTGCGCCACTCCGGGCGACTAGTGCGTACTGCAGTCTGAACCGTAGGTCTAAGGCCATTCATAAAACACTGCAACAATAATCTGCGATCCTTATCATCATTATGCTCATATCCAAAATCCAACCATGTTTGTTCTAATACCGAGGCATATTCTGAGACTGACTGAGCCTTATCCTGTACTACAGTTTGTAACAGGTCTTGTTTTTTATCCTGCTCTGCCCGTGCCCAATTTTGCATCCTTTGTATAAACACCCGACCGGAGTCTGATGTATTTTTAATGGCTGGTTCCTGGCCTGGCAGCATCTGAGTAATTTCCATAAGTAAGGGGTCACTACCTTTCTGCAGAATGACAGAAACTAGATCATCCCATGTGGCCCGATATGCCTCCTGAACACCCTGGAGGCGCATTCTAAATGTTAAGGGGGTTTTTCGGGGATCTGGGAGCTGAGTAGCGAGGGCAATAAGTTCGCTGGGGGACCAAGGCCGATATGTTTCTATTGGCCATACGTGGGGTTGATCTTGTACCTGAACACCATCAACCATCCGAGGAGGTTGAAATTGTACATGACTAGTGGTCCTCATAGGGAACAGAGGCACCCTGGGTGTTGTCCCTGGGTGTAGAGACCCACAGGACTTGCAACAATTAACCCCAGGGGATTCTGATGACCACAATGTCTGCAAGTCCATCCCATTGACCCAGCATAAGGCGGGGGCGCTGAAGGGGAAGAAGAATTTACATCAGGTACAGAGACTACAGGGGTCTGAGAGTTTTTCAAACTATCATAGATTACATAGACAGTTCCATGCCTGGTTTCCTCTGATTTATGTTCACTCATTGAGAGACGTTTTGCTACTTCTAACCACATCCTAGCCTGCTCTAGTTTGCTTTTATCTTTCAACCATCCTTCCCAATTGCAGATATATTTTTCCCATTCCCTCTCCTCCAGATTTCCCCACTTTCCCATACCAAATTTCCTCAGAATTATTTCACATCCCTCTACTGCTTCTTTCCCTTTAAGTCTCTCCACTATCTCACATGCTGGAACTCGGGCCTCGCCCTTTGGGTCAGTCAATTCCTTACTATTGCTAGTCCCCATGACTGCAACCACTGTGCCAGAGTTACCTTAGAACTCTTTTCAGCACTCCTAGAGCCCCTTAGACTCTAGGTTGATCCTGTCCCAGTCTCCTCTGAGCCTCGAAAGACGGATCTTTAAGGAAGTACTAACACCGATTTTCCAGCCCTGTGAGCTAGGGAGATTCTTACACACAACCAAACAAATAACAATACAAAGCCTACTGCTCCAACTAGTATTGCAATTATTTCTGAGTGATCATATAACATTTCCTGAGGTAATCTGCAAGTTCTAAATTACTGACTCTGCAGGTTCTCTATCAACTGGGTTAATTCCGGGACAAAGAAAGGAAGTCACCCAGGTGGGGGCGTAGTGGTGTGTATTTACTACCCAGTTCAAAGGTTTTCCCTCTGCACCCTGTAAAGGCACTGCGTGACAATTATATCTGCAATAAGTTTTACTTTTTATGCTATATGTTTCCCGGTCTGGATATACAGGCTGGGCAAGAACTTCAACTACTATAATTTTCCCTCTCTTGAGTTTACACAAAACAGAACAGAGACACTGAGGACAATTCTGATTCATCAAAAACGATTTAACAATACGTCAGTCATTCACTGCACACTGCACAATCGCTGGTATCAACCCCCACTGCTGTATTCGGGCTAAAAACTGCTTTCAGCTACCCCTTTCTTTGAGGGTGCCCTTATCAATTTACAGGGAATTTAATACCCTCAGAGTACTACCTTACCATGAAGGGTTCCTCTGTTATAGGCAATCACACTTCCCTGATCCTCTCACGGACCGATTTTTCTCTTCACCACATGTGAAGGAACACACCTAACGGGATCCCTCATCAAGCAGAGACCGTAGTCCCTTATTGGTCAATCAAAAATCAGTCACTCCCACAATCAAGGATCCTCATAGTTTACAATATCATACCAGACATTTATGACATAGACAAAACAAATGACATAAAACAATCCCCCGACTCCTGAAATATACAAGAGAACTGCGAGGGTGCCTAATCCCGAAACACTGGGCGAGGATTTACTCGTCACTTCATTCAATTATCATTCAACCGTCATTCAATCGTCAATTATACAACTAAAGACACATTGAAACGTATAAGACAACAAATTTTGTACATAAAATTCAATCACTGGCAAGGGTTCAAAAATAATTGTCTTGTTAGGACCACCAATTACCCGTCCTGGAGCCCTCTAGATAACACTGAATTATTAGTAACACAAGGGGTTACTTACCGCGGATTTATTCAGTGGTTCCCAGAGAGATCCTTGTTGACGGGTCCAGAGGAGGTCCGGTTGACAATCCCGGGTTTCGGCACCATGTACTGATGTGGAAACCCTTCTTTAGGGAGAGCTTTGGAGTAGACAGCAAAGGGTCTTCACATTGCCAGTGAGATTCAAATTAGTGTAATTCATCGATGAATGGAGGGAGACAAAATAACATGCGACATGCAGTTGTCAGCAGGTGGAGTCTGTCTGTGTGAGGCGGCTGAGACTCACCAATTTATTACAAGAAAAGCGGAAGTACATCCATTACATGTAACAAAGAAAGGAGACCAACATAGATATCAGTTATAACACACTTCCCGTGGCCCATTGTAAAACCTTCTTGACAGGAAACTCACAGGAAACCAGTATTCCTTAGTCAGACATTCCATGATGCAAGGTTTGAACAAAAGCTAGACATAGAAAAGCATACAATCATATACTGCAATTGTTTCTAAATAATAATGAAGCCAGTATATAAAATATTAGCCATAACAGACTCTAGCCTTATTCAACTCCAGCCCTCAAAACTCGGCAACAGTGCAGTTTTTCAGGATTTCCTTAGGATTGCACAGATGATGACTCCAACCCCTGTGCAATGCTAAGGAAATTCCAACAACCTGCACTCTTGGTGGGTGTTGAGGATTGGAGTTGAGAAACACTGCATTAAATGATGCAAGTATACAATATGTAGGGAGAACTTTACTGTTGTCAACTTCCATTTTTCTATGCCGAGCATCGCTCCACTGGGTCTTATATAGAGCCAATGACGCGAAGCGGCCAGCCATGCCCACAGCCAAGCAGCTTGTTAATTGGCTGCGATGAAAACGATCAACAAGCTAAATTAAAGTAAAATGCCGAATTTGAATGTCGGCAGATCCAGTCATCGTTATTCAAGTCCCAATTTACGGTAATTTTTTTATTTCAATGTTCAAACTTTCTGATACTTATAATAAGAGCTGTATACTGCAATGCTTGTTGGAGGGTAGACACATTGTTAATATGAAGCAAAGTGATGACTGAAAGACACTCAATATAAAAGCAAAATGTGGGAATTTATTTCAGGTTCAGTCATAGCTAAACTACCTTGAGCCCTAATTCCATGGATTTCTGGGTCAACAAATTGGACAAGAATCATGAGCTGGCCTCGTTTGCAATGGGTATAACCTCCACTATCATGTCAGAGAGGGATTCAGTGGATTTGTCTCACCTAAGTAGTCCAGGTTATCTGTCACGAGCATGGAAGACCTAATATTTCTCAAAATGAATCAGACGTGGATCAGTACAGACTTTCTTGCACAGATGGCTGATGCCAATGATGAAATCAGCCATACCATCTTTCTGCTTGACTGTCGTCTACATTGTTTTGCCAATGAACCACACTCAGCTGAGTATCTTCTAACTGTCCATTGTTATCTATACTATGATACTGCTACTATGCCAGCCACACATCTCCTGGCTGCCCACTGTATCTCATAGTGCTAGACTGTGTTTTTGATGCCAGGGCTGCTGATTATGGCTGTGAAATGCTAAAAATCAACTTGCCAGCCCCATGCCACTGCCCAGTTACGCCTTCACATCTCCTGATGAATGAACTTTCCCCGAACATATTCACCAATTTCAAATTTGGAATGAACATTGATGATTCCGTTTGTGATCGGAAACCCGAGCAATTTATAAAAAAATCGGCGGACGCAGTTTTGCTCAGCATAAAAGTATGAAATGTAACATGGCCCTAAAACTTTCCCTGATTGTTTGGGACCAAAACACTCACCGGAAGATGTGCTGGCCGGGAACAACTCCTAACCTTACGGTTAATTGAGTCTACCGGCTTGTGTTAAGTTTTAGAATTTTTTGGAGCTTTAAAATAATTTTTTTAAACCTTCTGGAGTTTGCAGATGTTTTGACACCTGCAGGGTGTGAATTTTGGAAACAGTGCCAGATGTGGTAGCAGATGTGGAGCGTAGGAACCTTAAAATGTCCTGGAACCTTAAAATGAAGCATATGGCCATTATATGCTTCACATACATGGTCTTATAGGTCTGTTCACACTCATGATACACCACACTATGGATGTTGCTTCTTGAAAATATGCAGTCACTTTATTTCATTTCATTCCATACATTTAGAATATAGATTTTTGGCTTGTGCACAAGTGTGTTATAAGTATCATTAATATTGGACCTGTATGTACATTGCTGCCCACTAGCTTTATTCAGCATTCCAGATGAATTGGTGGTGAGCTGAATAAACTTATTTGTTTTCCTTATTTCCCCTATAGATGTCAGGCTTCAATATTCACTCCACCCAACCACAATCCCAATTGTTATCTATGGCATGGAGAATGGGATTTGTAAGTCAGATGCCTACTGCAGCCCACCCTATGGAGGGGTTAATGAGGAGCTAGGCAACAAAATTGCACAAACAATAATATCCTGTAAGCAATTGTGTCCTGGCACTGGAAGAGACAGGCCTAGGCAAAGCAAAGAGGCATCAGCTCAGAGCTCGGCGCCATTTTTGAAGTGCAGTGCAAGACAGCTACACTTTACTACACTTTGCTACTGTGTGTCTGCAGTACGCAGCCAGCCAGTGAGTGATATTAATGATGGATCCAGCACAAGATATGCCAGCTTTATAGGACATCAACATCCTCACCACCTCAGGAGTAGATGGTTCTTCAGTACAAGCACCGGAGCAGCCCACAGAGGACAGCATGGACATGGCCACATATGTCAACTGGAGCTCTGCCATGCTACCCACATGGGGCCTTATATGCAGTGAGGTCAGGATCTAGCACTGGTGTAATGCTGGTGTGTTTGTACCTTGTTTCCCAATGTTACTGTGCATGTCTGTGCTCTTAGCCAATACTCCTTATCCCCTAACCTGCTGGGATACCGTTGCCTGTTACCTGTATGGATGCTGCTCAGTTCCCTGCTCTGCCATATGTGTGTTGTAGCATCTTTGCTCCACTGCTTGACCATCCACACCTGCGGTCCCTGGCTGCTGTGGAGGCTATCTGCGAATTGCGAGGTCCTCTGCAGCTGGTGCATAACTTTCCACATGTGTCCAGTCCTACAGCCGCTGCCAGGTGCCCTAGGCCTCAGTTCCTGTGCTGGCAGTGTTTTACTGGTTCCTGTCTATGCTTAAGGTGTGCACGGCCACACGTTCCCTGCTATTATTGGGAGGACTGTGTGCGCTTGAATTGCTGTCTCCAGCCCACAGCTGAGGGTCAGCTCCTATTTAAAGTTCCCTTTCCTTGTTGGGCATGGCCAAAGCTTCTCATTAGGTTGCAGAACCTAGCCATGTGTGTTTGGTCCTGCATGCTGCTCCTGGTCTGCCTTGTCTTCAGCTTCTGTTCCGCCTGTTACCAGTTCTTTTACAGCTCATGTCTTTGTACCTGAACCCTTCCGCTCTATGTATTGATACCAATGTCTTTGCCCTTGAGTGTGGACTCCTGCTGAGTGAGATTTCTGAGGCCTTCTGTGTCTTGAACCTTGTATCCAGTGATCAGTGACTGTGAGTTTCCTATAACCTGTGTCTCATGAATAAACCAGTGTTCGTCTTTTGAAGATGGAGTCCAGTGTTCCTGCTGAGTGTCTACTACGCTGTTCTCATGCTACTATTCTGAGCTAGCTCCGTCCAGCTCCGGTCCATTCCTGCAGTGCATGTATCTCTCAGCTCCGGTCCATTCCTGCAGTGCATGTATCTCTCAGCTCCGGTCCATGCTGTGTATGCTTGTACTGTTTTGCTGTGCTCGCAATACTTAGCTCGGGTTTGCTTCTGTAGTACCCATGTCATGCAGCTCGGGTCCGATCCTGTGGTGATTGCACCATACCCTTGAGTTCCTCTCTAGATCGTGTCTAATGTCCAGAACCTGATGAATGCTGCCTGGTACCTGGAGCTCGTGTCCAATGTCTGGAGCCTGATGACTGCTGCCTTGTGCCTGAAGCTCGAGTCTGATGTCCAGAGCCTGATGACTGCTGACCAGTGCCTGGAGTCCCTTTCTTATGTCCAGAACCTGATGACCACTGCTTGATGTCTAGAGCTAATTTCCAATGTTCAGAGCCTGACAACCACCGTCGGTGTCCCAGATGTCATACCGGTGTCCCTGATGACCGCTGTCGGTGTCCATGATGATTGCTGCCATCCACTGATGTCCTGCCTTTGTCCTAGATGTCCAGCCTGTGTCCAGAGGAGCAGTCAGAGGTCCTCGTGGTCCAGCCCGTGTTTCAGAGTTGGTCCTGCTTCTGTTCCTAGACTGCAGGACTTTCCCTAAACCCCACCTGGTGTGCAGATTAGTCTGCTTGGACCCCACCTGGAAAGTGGACTAGATTGCTTGAGGCCATGCTTGGTCAGTGGATCGGATCTCTCGAACGAAGGACTCTGCTGCCATTTTGTGAACTGTGGGACTACCCGCCAAATCCTATTCAACTTTTTGGGGAATTTATGTTCTTTTGGATCTTCAGAAGAGAGGGCCTGACAAGGGTGATATTATTGCCTGCTAGATGATATAGATGGTATAGATGATGCTCAGTTCCCTGCTCTGCTGCATAGCCATACATATGTTGGCGTGTTGTAGAATCTTTGCCCCGCTGTTTTACCATCTGTATGTGCAGTCCCTGGCTGACGCTGTGGAAGCTATCCACGGGTTGCGAGGTCCTCTGCAGCTGGTGCATGAATTTCCATGTGTGTCCAGGCATGCAGCCGCTACCAGGTGCACTAGGCCTCAGTTCCTGTGCTAGCTATGCTGTACTGGTTCCTGTCTGAGCTTAGAGTGCACGCGGCTACACCTTCCCTATCTTTATTGGGATGAGTGTGTGCGCTTGAATTGCTGTCCCCAGCCTACAGTTGAGGGCCAGC
Source organism: Allobates femoralis (assembly GCA_033576535.1). NCBI lineage: Eukaryota > Metazoa > Chordata > Amphibia > Anura > Aromobatidae > Allobates > Allobates femoralis. Next base: position 23,486,318 of record JARQOC010000013.1, read on the forward strand.
TCCTATTTAAAGTTCTCTTTCCTTGTTGGGCATTTCCAGAGCTTCACATTAGGTTGCAGAACTTACCATGTGTGTTTGGTCCAGTATGATGCTCTTGGTCTGCCTTGTCTTCAGCTCCTGTTCTGCCTGCTACCAGTTTTGGAATAGCTTATGTTTAGTTGTCTTTGTCCCTGGACCAATGTCTTGGTGACGGTTGCTTGGTGCTTTTAACCTGAGACTGGTGTCCCTGATGATGGCTGCTGGGGTCCCTGATGTCCACTGCTGGTGTCCCTGATGTCCTGGCGTTCCCTGCCTGGAACTATATCTAGAGTCCAGATGTTCTGCCTTTGTCCTAGATGTTTAGTCAGTGTGCAGTTGTCCAGTCCGTGGTCTTCTTGGTCCAGCCCGTGTTACAGAGTCGGTCCTGCTCGTGTTCCTGGATGGGCTCTTCCTCCGTGTTCCTGGTGAGTCTCCAGCCTTGTTTCCCAGTGATGTCTCTACCTTTGTATTTTGGATCTGACTGACTGCCTCTGTGACTACTGAACTGACTAATCCTGGATGTTCGTGTACCCAGGCCCAGTGACCGAGACAATTACACCTGCAGCCGGTACCGCAGCTGCTGGATCAGCAAATCCAGGATGAGGAGTAAGAGGAGGCAGATAAGGCAGAGGTGGAGGTAGTAAGGAGTCCCTGTTTCCCAGCCTTGTTTAGCTCTCCAAATAGAAGCCTTTGACTTGCTGAATGCTATGTGGGGACCCCTACCCCAACCAAGCAACTATCCAATAGATTATCTTGAAGCACCCCAACCTGTCTCCTTTCTTGATGACATTCGGTTCGCAGATGCCATCACCTGAGAGTGGTTGCAAGGACCTAAAGCCAATGAACTTTACAATCAATGTACCCGAGGCATGGTGGTGGCATTGCTGTCCATGAAGATACTCACTGGGATCACTCATCAGGTCCCTGGCCTTGCTCCTTGTTGGGCCCAGTCGTGAGTCAAGATCCTTAAGAGCCTCAGTTACTTCCTGGATTTCCAGGATCTCTAACTAGCTCCACTCTCAGATATGCTTGCTTGCCAAGTGGTTCAAACAGGAGGGGTGAAGGACCTTGCTTACATCACAGTCATGTGATCCACACAGTCTTACTATATCACATGAGCCACCTCTGGAGAGGTATGTGGATGGTCAGTCCCACCCATTACTTCCTGACAATCTTTAAATCCAGCCCATATCATATAAAGGCTTGTTGAACAATAAGTCTCAACAAACATCCTGGATTTAAATTGCAGCAGATGTGTCTGTGTGATACATAGCTGTCATGTACAGTGTTGTTGGTATACCTCACAGTATGTATCTAAAAGTGATCTGACCTATGTAAACTGCTTCCCTATATCCCCTTTTTTCTCCCCTTATAATATATTCTTTCATTTCTTTTTCATTGTTTCCCTATTTTATCCTTGTTGGACCCTTATTACGTATCTAATTATTATAAAAAAATGGAAAAAAATTTAAATCAAGGAAAACCAATTACGGTATGCAAAAAAACAAACAAAAAAACAAGACAAATCAAATATAACTTAATGAAAAAGTGCAAACTAAATAATGAATGACATGTAAATATGAAAATCACCATTAAAAGCATTTAAGAAAAAGACACAAGCAGAATGATGAACCGACGAAAGTGTCCAACTCTTCACTCTCCAACATAGTACGGAGGGGAATTGTGTGAATGTAATTACCAACCAAGAAAACTGTAAACCCCTTTGTATTGTTCCCATGATGTGAGACTTTCTATTATTTACATGGGAGAAATGATTAAGCCAAAACAAATTATTACAAAACTAATGACCGATGTGTCCGTAATTCTCTGGTGTTTATGGATTTCTCCAGGCAAAATGATTATAAAAGCTGCAACACTGGATGAAGAAGAAGCCGAACCCGACCTACACGATGAGGCTCCTCTACTTACTTATGTCTTTATCTTTGAGGTTTCTTTGTTTTATTTGGGCTTTCATAAATTATATTCAATATTAATGTATAAATCAACATGAAGGTTCATCTATAAATTGGACCAAAGTGAAATAAATTATAGAATTTAAAAAGTAAAAATGGAGAGAAATATTTGACAATTCTTTATTTAATTTAAAATATTTTAATAGCGGCTTAAACTTTTCGAGATGGCGACCATTGCTTTGTTTTCTCATTGCTTTGTTCTCTCATTGCTTTGTTCTCTCATTGCTTTGTTCTCTCATTGCTTTGTTCTCTCATTGCTTTGTTCTCTCATTGCTTTGTTCTCTCATTGCTTTGTTCTCTCATTGCTTTGTTTTCTCATTGCTTTGTTCTCTCATTGCTTTGTTCTCTCATTGCTTTGTTCTCTCATTGCTTTGTTCTCTCATTGCTTTGTTCTCTCATTGCTTTGTTCTCTCATTGCTTTGTTCTCTCATTGCTTTGTTTTCTCATTGCTTTGTTCTCTCATTGCTTTGTTCTCTCATTGCTTTGTTATCTCATTGCTTTGTTTTCTCATTGCTTTGCTCTCTCATTGCTTTGTTCTCTCATTGCTTTGTTCTCTCATTGCTTTGTTTTCTCATTGCTTTGTTCTCTCATTGCTTTGTTCTCTCATTGCTTTGTTATCTCATTGCTTTGTTCTCTCATTGCTTTGTTCTCTCATTGCTTTGTTCTCTCATTGCTTTGTTCTCTCATTGCTTTGTTTTCTCATTGCTTTGTTCTCTCGTTGCTTTGTTATCTCATTGCTTTGTTCTCTCATTGCTTTGTTCTCTCATTGCTTTGTTCTCTCATTGCTTTGTGTTCTCATTGCTTTGTTCTCTCATTGCTTTGTTATCTCATTGCTTTGTTCTCTCATTGCTTTGTTTCCTCATTGCTTTGTTCTCTCGTTGCTTTGTTCTCTCATTGCTTTGTTCTCTCATTGCTTTGTTTTCTCATTGCTTTGCTCTCTCATTGCTTTGTTCTCTCATTGTTTGTTTTCTCATTGCTTTGTTCTCTCATTGCTTTGTTTTCTCATTGCTTTGTTCTCTCATTGCTTTGTTCTCTCATTGCTTTGTTCTCTCATTGCTTTGTTTTCTCATTGCTTTGTTCTCTCATTGCTTTGCTCTCTCATTGCTTTGTTCTCTCATTGCTTTGTTCTCTCATTGCTTTGCTCTCTCATTGCTTTGTTCTCTCATTGCTTTGCTCTCTCATTGCTTTGTTCTCTCATTGCTTTGTTCTCTCATTGCTTTGTTTTCTCATTGCTTTGTAGATACAATGTTCTTGTGATCAAAAAAGTCTATAAGGCTAGGGTCAGATTAAAGCTTTCAGCCGCACTCCGGGAAGTCGCACTAAAAATGTAGGTTTTGGCAGCCAGCCCTGACACCTTGTTACCACCATGGTAACGCGGCGTCAGCGCTGCCAATGCTTACCTATGGAGACGCGGCCCCTAGCACAGCTCAACCGCCGGCACCTGAATGAAATCTCGCTTTATTTCCTAACGCAAGATTACAATCAGATGCCGGCGTTTGAACCGTGCTATGGGTCACGTCTATATAGGTAAGCATTGGCAGCGTTAACACGGCGCTACTATGGCGGTAGCACAGCGTTAAGCTTGCCAAATCCTATGTTTTAAATGCCACTCCCTATCCCCCCCAAGTGCGCCTCAAAACGTTAAAGTGACCCTAGCCTAACACAGTGAAACATTTGGCATTCAGTAGTAAACTGTGATCCATCGTTCTCTACAGTTGAGTCTCTACTTGACATCGTGAGCTGATATATGTCCTGGACTTCTATCTCCTATGAGTCATTAGAAATGTGACACTTCAGATCTGTCTTTTCGCAGAGACGTCATCAGTTGTGATCTGAATTGTGAGGTTATTTCTATCTCAGACGTCACATTTCTCGATTGTTCTCTCTTCATTGCTGATTGAGCTATTGCTTATGTTTAGCTCATGACTGTATTTAGCAGACACTTCTTCTGTGTTTTCTCACATGACGTTAATACTTTGTTATAGTTCTCAACTTTTAAGGAAATCTGTCAATAAAATGTCACCCTTGCAGATAATAGAAGAAACAGCAGCACTCACCGATAGGGGAATCTTCAACTTTATTTCATATGTGCCTCATCATAACTTAGTAAGGGGCATCGGACCAAACAGTGAGGGAAGGAAGAGGAGAGCGGGGTGCCCTGGAGGACGATGATCGTTTCATTCATCAGAACTTCAAGTGGTCCTGTGGTGAAAGTGCTGCACGTTACTGGACGAGGTTGGTGCCATTTCAGTTGTCCATTTTTCTAAACTTTGAAAATTTCACCCTTACCTGATTAAATAAAAACGTTTTGGCACGCTTAACATTGTTCCAGAAAATTAAGTATTTCCCCCAGAAAATTATTGCAATTAGGCTGGGGTCACACTTGGTTTAGGACCCACGTTTTCAGGCCGCGCTAATACCGGACGGCCATTAATGCTGTCCAGTATTAGCGCTGCCTGAAAACGTGGGTCCCAAACCAAGTGTGACCCCAGCCTTACACACGTGTTGTTACACCCTTTGTGTGTATTGGAACAACACAAAAAAACAGAGAAAGGCAAATTAGACATAATGTAATTTCACACAAAACCCTAAAATGGGGTTTGATTTTCATCGATACATTTCAGATCTATACACAGGAAAGCTGTATTGTGTCATGCCTCAGGATTTGATCTGGAAACACAGTTCCATAATACTGATACAATCACTCTCAAATTATCTATGGCGAAGGTGACTGGTGGCATTTATTATGCATACATATAATGTTTGCATACATAGGGTGCCATTCACACTGATACATATGATGCAGAGCAACTGTATGCCACCCACTGATGCTCTCCCAGCTACTAAACCAGGCAGGCAGCTCAATACCATACATCTGCACCCCTTAATGAATGACGCCCCATGGGACCCAGCTGTCCCCCCCCACCCCACAAAAAGATATCAAAATGTAAAAAATATATATTTTTTAATAAGATCAAAAAATTAACTTGTTTTGGCCAAAACATCTACCAACACGTCACACTAATTTTTCTATCATAATCTAAATTTTTTTTTGCACTTTATCTTTTTGCGGGCTGTAGCTGGGCCCATGGGGCGTCATTCATTAAGTGGTACAGAGGTCTCGTACTGAGCTGCCCACCTGGTCTAGTAGCTGGGACAGGATGAGTGGGTGGCATAAAGATGCTCTGCATCATATGTATCAGTGTGAACGGCGCCCTATGTATGCAAACTTTAACTGTATGCTTAATAAATGCCCCCAGTCACCTCCCGCATGTAATGGTAGGTTAAAATTGATTGTATCGTTACTATGTACCTGTGTTTGCCTTTATTTAATGAAGTCTGACTGCATTCTGCCAAGTGCATTTGTTGTTATATCTTTGTGGCTGCATATGGTGAGTTTTTTGTATAATGTCCTTTTAGTAATTTTTCATTTTTTTGGGTCAGCAGGTGTTTTCATTTGTCATTTAGCTATTTACACCTTTCCCTTGCTGGTCTTCTCTGCTGGCTATATTTCTATGTGGAACCTTCTTAGAGTTTCAACCATACTGCCAAGGAGTTATGCCAGTCAGAAACACACCAGATAGGTTTATTATCTTTGCTATCATATCTATCGATCCTACTCCTTTTTTTCCTGCCAAAAGGTAGGTATAGGAGGCTATTCTTTCTTGTAGTAAGTACTTTACTTATTCCAATTTTTATTATTTTTTTTATGTTTTTTCAAACTCGGATCTCTTCTATCTCTGCACGTCTTTCCTAATTCATGTGTATAGTGCTGTGCATTTCCCTCCTGTTCCTAAAATGTTACAGGAAACATTCGATGGCCTTCTAGGCAGCCAGGTCAGAGCTGTCATCTTCTTGTTTTGTGGTTAGAGTTGTTCCAGGCCATGCAGGGGCCACCAGGGACTGTACATCTAGGACTTTATTCTATACAGGAATCGGTTGGGTCAGGTGAAGTAGTTTAGAGGCAGGCCCTAATTTCACATGTGAGTTAGCATGAGTGGAAAACAAATTGACAATGTACATTTGTATCTGCTGATGTATAAAAATTGAATGCAATATGGATGCAAAGTAAAGACACACAGATGGTATATGGATGATAATATGGAGAAAAGTCTACCGATATTTCTGGATGAAAATTGGGAGATCTTTAATATACTCACTAGAGATGAGCGAGTAGTAAAATGCTCGGGTGCTCAAAGCTCGGGCCGAGCATCCCAAGATGCTTGTGTACTCGGCCCGAGCACCGAGCCCAATGTTACCCTATGGGAGACCCGAGTATTTTTCTGGCATGACCCCCAGGAGCATGGAAAAACCCTAAAAAGTCACAAAAGTATCAGAACAGTGCTCAAATGAGATGGGAACAGCATGGGGAAGACCCCTGGAAGCATTTCAGACCCCAAGGTCACTGCTGTGAACAATGTTGTCAGACTATTACGCCACTTTTACGGACTGTCAAGAAAACGTTACAAAATGAAATGAAAATGGATTTTCATGGAAAAAATATTAAGGCTCAGACCCACTTGTGAGACAGAGTTGGGGGATGTTAGTTTTTTGGATTATATGAAAGATTTAAAAAAAAAAGTTGTGTGGCACTCCCATGCCCTAAAAGAGATGTAAATTAAGGCCTCTTTAAATAATGTGACCATTATAAGGAAGTTGGTCTTTTGTAGTATTGCCCTAGGCAGGGAAGCAAAAAATTGGGAGGCACCAAGATGCCCTTGGATGGTGGCGTGCATGAGGGCCTCTTTTAATATTGTCCCATTATAAGGAAGTGGGTCTTTTGTAGTGTAGCCCTTGGCAGGGAAGCCAAAAATTGCGTGGCACTCTGATGCCCCTGGATAGAGAAGTGAATGAGAGCCTCTTTAAATAATGTGCCCATTGTAAGGAAGTGGGTCTTTTGTAGTAATGCCCTAGGCAGGGAAGCCAAAAAATGTGTGGCACTCCCATGCCCCTGGATAGAGACGTGTATGAGGGCCTCTTTTAATACTGTGCCCGATATAATGAAGTGGGTCTTTTGTAGGACTGCCCTAGGCAGGGAAGCCAAAAGTTGGGAGGCACCAAGATGCCCCTGAATGGAGGCGTGCATGAGGGCCTCTTTTAATATTGTGCCCATTATAAGGAAGTGGGTCTTTTGTAGGATTGCCCTAGGCAGGGAAGCCAAAAATTGTGTGGCGCTCTTATGCCCCTGGATTGAGACGTGCATGAGGGCATCTTTAAATAATGTGCCCATTGTAAGAAGGTGAGTCTTTTTTAGTATTGCCCAAGGCAGGGAAGCCAAAAATTGTGTGGCACTTTGATGCCCCTGTATTGAGACGTGCATGAGGGCATCTTTAAATAATGTGTCCATTGTAAGAAAGTGGGTCTTTTGTAGTATTGCCTTAGGCAGGGCAGCCAAAAATTGTGTGACACTCCCATGCCCTTGGATGGAGGCAAGCATGAGGGCTTCTTTTAATATTTTGCCCATTATAAGGAAGTGGGTCTTTTGTAGTATTGCCCTAGGCAGGAAAGCCAAAAATTCTGTGGCACTCCCATGCCCCTGGATAGAGATGTTCATGAGGGCCTCTTTTAATATTGTGCCCATTATAAGGAAGTGGATCTTTTGTAGTATTGCCCTTGGCAGGGCTGCCAAAAGTTGGTAGGCACGCTGATGCCCCTGGATAGAGACGTGCATGAGGGCCTCTTTAACCCCTTAACGACCTAGGATGTTGTACAACGTCCTGTGTTTTGGCCCGTTAGCGACCCAGGACGTTGCACAACGTCCTGGCGTGTTTGCGCTGGTACAGCTCCGGTGTTTTGTTTAGAATAAAAACACCGGAGCTGCACGTAGCCAGGGACCTGTAGATGACCCCTGGGAGGGTGCCTCCCCGCTCACCGGCCCCCCCCCTCCGATCTCATTGGTGCAAGCGTCCATGTGACGCTTGCTGTCCAATGACATCTGGAGGGGCGATGTGACCTGTCTATGCCCTCCCTCCTCAGCCTCATCTTGTCCGAGGAGGCTGAAGAGGGAAGAGCACTTGCTACTGCCGCCCCTGACTGCCGGTAAAAATAAAGATTTAACCCCCTGATCGCCGCCGCCGCCGCTACCCGCCGATTGTTCTGCGGCAGCAGCACTACCGCAGCTGCTGTTGCAGACCCCCTTCCCCCCCAGTAACCCTCTCACCCCGCCGATCGCTGTACTGCAGCAGTAGCTGCTGCAGAACCTCACCTCCCCACCGCTGTCCCCCCCCCTGACCACTTGTCCCCCCCCCCTGTACTGCAGCAGCACCACCGCTTGTTCTGTGCAGCTGCTGCAGAACCTCTCCACCCCATCTCTGCCCTCCCAACCACTTGTTCTGCAGCAGCACCACCACTTGTTCTGTGCAGCTGCTGCAGAACCTCTCGACCCCATCTCTGCCCCCCCCCCAATCACTTGTTCTGCAGCAGCACCACCACTTGTTCTGTGCAGCTGCTGCAGAACCTCTCCACCCCATCTCTGCCCCCCCCAACCACTTGTTCTGCAGCAGCACCACCGCTTGTTCTGTGCAGCTGCTGCAGAACCTCTCCACCCCATCTCTGTCCCCCCCAACCACTTGTTCTGCAGCAGCACCACCACTTGTTCTGTGCAGCTGCTGCAGAACCTCACCAACCTATCTCTGTCCTCTGCCTGATTCTCAGCCCCCATCTACTGCCCAGACCCCTCCAACCACTTGTTCTGCAGCAGCAGCAGCACTGCTGCTGCTGCTGCTGCAGAACCTCACCGCTCCTACTGCCCCCATCTCTGTCCCCTACCTGCGTCTCTCCCTCTACTGCCCGCTGACCCCCCACCGCTTGTTCTGAGCAGCAGCACCACTGCTGCTGCTGTAGAACCTCACCACCCCATCTCTGTTCCCTACCTGCGGCTCCCCCTCTACTGCCGGTTACCCCCCACCGCTTGCTCTGCAGAACATCGCCGCCGTCCCCGCTTCGTCTGCTGCAGCACCGCCGCCGCTGCAGGATCTAGCCACCCCCGCTCCTTTTACTGCAGCGCCGTTGCTGCAGAACCTTCTGCCGCCGTCGCCCCTGCTCCTGCCGTAGCACCGCCGCTGCAGGATCTAGCCGCCCTCGCTCCTTTTACTGCAGCACCGTTGCAGCAGAACCTCCTTCCCCGCTCTTTGCCGCTGTCGCCCCTGCTCCTGCCGTAGCACCGCCGCCGCGAGGATCTAGCCGCCCCTGCTCCTTTCACTGCAGCGCCGTTGCAGCAGAACCTCCTCCTCCGCTCTCTGCCACCGTCACCCCTGCTCCTGCCGTAACACCGCCGCCGCAGGATCTAGCTGCCCCAGCTCCTCTTACTGCAGCGCCGTTGCAGCAGAACCTTCTTCCCCGCTCTCTGCCGCCGTCGCCCCTGCTCCTGCCGTAGTACCGCCACCGCAGGATCTAGCCGCCCCCGCTCCTTTTACTGCAGTACCGTTGCAGCAGAACCTCCTTCCCTGCTCTCTGCCGCCGTCGCCCCTGCTCCTGCCGTAGCACCGCCGCCGCAGGATCTAGCCGCCCCCGCTCCTTTTACTGCAGCGCCGTTGCTGCAGAACCTCCTCCCCTGCTCTCTGCCGCCGTTGCCCCCGCTCCTGCTGTAGACAGCCCCCGTACCAGGCAGCCCCCGCCTTATACCGCCCGCACCAGACAGCTCCCGCACCAGACAGCCCCTGCCATAATTCCCTTGCACGTAACAGCCCCCGCTTGAAAGTTACACCAATCACTTGCACATACACACGTACACACACACTATAATAAAATTTTATTTTTTGTACACGCGCACAAAGCACACAAAATGTCCCGCCGATCCCGCTCAACACGGTCAGAAAGAGTGTACACAGCTGAGGAGGCATATGATTTTGTTGCCTCCGAAGCCGATTGTGAGGAAGAGGACCCCACGTTCCTCTATTCCTCCGAATCTTTCTCCTCCAGTGACACCGAGTCGTCACCAAGAAGACGTCGGAGGACAAGACCTTGTCCGGAGCCAGAGGAAGAAGAGCCCTGGGAAGAGGAACCAGAGCATGGGGAAGAGGAGCCGGAGCATAGAGAAGAGGAGCCGGAGCATAGAGAAGAGGAGCCGGAGGCCATGGAGGAAGACCCACAGCCATCTGTGAGTAACCCCCAACCTGGTGCTAGTCACTCCCAACCTAGCACTAGTGCCCCCGTTTGGACGCCCGTCCCTGAACACTACACTCCACAGATTCCTGATTTCATTCCCCAATCAGGAATCCAAATTGAGACGGCAAACTTCAGGGAAATAGACTTTTTCAAAATCTATTTCTCTGAGGCCATTGTCCGTCTCATGGTGGAGCAGACAAACATCTACGCCGAACAGTTTTTGGCCGCCAACCCAAATTCATCATTTTCATCTTGGAGTCCCGTGGACTCAGTAGAAATGATGAAATATTGGGGCCTGGTACTTCACATGGGGATTGTGAAGAAACCAAAAATCCGCCAATACTGGAGTACAGATATTTTATATCACACTCCAGTGTTTGCAATGGTGATGACCAGAAAGCGATTCGAGGTCATCCACAAGTTTCTGCATTTCAGGAACAACGCGAACAGCCTTCCCCGCGATGACCCGAATTTTGATAGGCTATTCAAAATTCGGCCAGTCATCGAACACTTCAGCAACAAGTTTGCTGAAGTGTACGTTCCCCAAAGGGAAATTTGTGTGGATGAATCCCTCGTCCACTACAAAGGTAGGCTTCTATTCCGGCAATACCTGCCCAGCAAGAGGGCGAGGTATGGAATAAAACTCTACAAGCTGTGCGAGAGTACCTCAGGGTACACTTACAGCTTTAGAGTGTACCAAGGAAAGGATTCGAGGATCGAGCCCCCAGAGTGTCCCCCTGCTCTGGGGGTTAGTGGAAAAATAGTGTGGGATCTGATCCACCCACTACTTGATAAAGGTTACCATCTATACGTTGATAACTTTTATACAAGTATCCCACTATTTCAGTCCCTTTCTGCCAGAACTACCGCCGCTTGCGGTACTGTGCGCAGAAACCAGAGGGGTCTCCCTGTGACGCTAGTTGGGCAGCTGCTTCCAAAGGGTGAAAGCAGAGCCCAATGTAGCAGCAACATGGTTGTGGTCAAGTTCAAGGACAAAAGGGATGTCCTTTTCTTGACCACAATCCATGGTCCCACCACCACGGCCACCACCGTTAGAGGTACCCCCGCACAGGTCTACAAACCGGACTGTGCCCGGGGGTACAACAAGCACATGGGAGGAGTTGATCTTTCTGATCAAGTCCTTCAGCCCTACAGTGCCATGAGGAAGACCAGGGTGTGGTACAAAAAACTGGCCGTGCATATTGTTCAAACGGCACTGTATAATGCATACGTGCTATCACGTGCAGGCCAGACCACCAACACCTTCCTTCAGTTTCAGGAGGCGGTGATAAGGGCCCTCCTGTTTGGAGAAGACGAAGCGGGCCCCAGCACCCCTGGAACTCAAGGTTCACGCATAGTACCAGGGCAACATTTTCCTGGTGAGGTGCCGCAAACAGCTAAGATAGCAAGATCACAAAAAAGGTGCCGGGTCTGCTACAAAAGGGGGATAAGAAAGGACACCCGTTTCCAATGTGAAACCTGTCCTGACAAACCTGGACTGTGCATGAAAGACTGCTTCAAAGTCTATCACACATCCATGGACTGAACACATCCTACATAACCCACACACTCCCGCCTGACATACACTACACCACACACACCAGCCTGACGCAGACACACACATCAACTTGACATACACTATACCACAAACACCAACCTGACCTACACTACACTAGTCTTGTAATGAGTGATGCCTTTTATGAAAATATAACATTACCGTTATACATACTAGATTGTTGATGGGGTATTGATCCAGGGAACTAGTCTGATTGCCATATGTGGAGTCGGGAAGGAATTTTTTCCCCCAATGTGGAGCTTATGTTGCCACATGGGGGTTTTTTGCCTTCCTCTGGACCAACATGTTAGGCTGTATGAGGAAGAGGACCCCACGTTCCTCTATTCCTTATATGTTCCACACACCAACCTGACTCACACTACACCAGACCAACCTGACGTACACTACATACTCTCCATATGCAACATGGTGTCCGCTAACAATTGGAATTGTTAGCGACACCATGTCGCGTATGGAGAGCCCCTGTGTGCCTCAACATTGGAGCTCCCCCACAAGTGACCCCATTTTGGAAACGAGACCACCCAAGGAACAAATCTAGATGCCTAATGAGTACTTTGAACCCCCAGGTGCTTCACAAATTGATCCGTAACAATATAAAAATAAGATTTTTGTGGAAGAAAAATAATGTTTTCATTTTTACGGATCAATTTGTGAAGCAACCTGGGGGTTCAGAGTCCTCATGATGCATCTAGATTTGTCCCTTGGGGTGTCTAGTTTCCAAAATGGGGTCACTTGTGGGGGATCTCTAATGTTTCGGCACACAGTGGCTCTCCATACGCGACATGGTGTCCGCTAACAATTGGAATTGTTAGCGGACACCATGTCGCGTATGGAGAGCCCCTGTGTGCCTCAACATTGGAGCTCCCCCACAAGTGACCCCATTTTGGAAACTAGAACCCCCAAGGAACAAATCTAGTTGCATAGTGAGCACTTTGAACCCCCAGGTGGTTCACAAATCAATCTGTAATGATGAAAAAAACATTTTTGTGGAAAAAAAAAGTACTTTTTCATTTTTACGGATCAATTTGTGAAGCACCTGGGGGTTCAAAGTGCTCACTATGCATCTAGATTTCTTCCTTGGGGGGTCTAGTTTCCAAAATGGGGTCACTTGTGAGGGAGCTCCAATGTTTAGGCACATAGGGGCTCTCTAAACGCAACATGGTGTCTACTAACAATTTGAATAGAAAAAGAGCTCAAATTGTTAGCGGACACCATGTCATGTTTGGAGAGCCCCTGTGTGCCTAAACATTGGAGCTCCCCCACAAGTGACCCCATTTTGGAAACTAGACCCCCCAAGGAACAAATGTAGATGCATAGTGAGCACGTTGATCCCCCAGGTGCTTCACAAATCAACCCGTAATGATGAAAAAAAAAAGTTTTTGTGGAAAAAAAAAGTACTTTTTCATTTTTACGGATCAATTTGTGAAGCACCTGGGGTTCAAAGTGCTCACTCTGCTCTAGATTTGTTCCTTGGGGGGTCTAGTTTCCAAAATGGGGTCACTTGTGGGGGAGCTCCAATGTTTAGGCACATAGGGGCTCTCCAAACACAACATGGTGTCTACTAACAATTTGAATAGAAAAAGAGCTCAAATTGTTAGCGGACACCATGTCATGTTTGGAGAGCCCCTGTGTGCCTAAACATTGGAGCTCCCCCACAAGTGACCCCATTTTGGAAACTAGACCCCCCAAGGAGCAAATATAGATGCATAGTGAGCACTTTGAACCCCAGGTGCTTTACAAATTGATCCGTAAAAATGAAAAAGTACTTTTTTTTTCCACAAAAATATTTTTTTTCATAATTACGGATTGATTTGTGAAGTACCTGGGGGTTCAAAGTGCTTACTATGCATCTAGATTTGTTCCTTGGGGGGTCTAGTTTCCAAAATGGGGTCACTTGTGGGGGAGCTCCAATCTTTAGGCACACAGGAGCTCTCCAAACGCAACATGGTGTCTGCTAACAATTTGAATAGAAAAAGAGCTCAAATTGTTAGCGGACACCATGTTATGTTTGGAGGGCCCCTGTGTGCCTAAACATTGGAGCTTCCCCACAAGTGACCCCATTTTGGAAACTAGACTCCCCAAGGAACAAATCTATATGCATAGTGAGCACTTTGAACCCCCAGGTACTTCACAAATCAATCTGTAATGATGAAAAAAAATATTTTTGTGGAAAAAAAAAGTACTTTTTCATTTTTACGGATCAATTTGTGAAGCACCTGGGGGTTCAAAGTTCTCACTATGCATATTGATTTGTTCCTTGGGGGGTTTAGTTTCCAAAATGGGGTAACTTGTGGGGGAGCTCCAATGTTTAGGCGTACAGGGGCTCTCCAAACGCAACATGGTGTCTACTAACAATTTGAATAGAAAAAGCTCAAATTGTTAGTGGACACCATGTCATGTTTGGAGAGCCCCTGTACGCCTAAACATTGGAGCTCCCCTACAAGTGACCCCATTTTGGAAACTAGACCCCCCAAGGAACAAATCTAGATGCATAGTGAGCACTTTGAACTCCCAGGTGTTTCAAAAATTGATCCGCAAGTATGAAACAATAGGTTTTTTTCCACCAAAAAATTAATTTAGCTTAATTTTTTTAATTTTCAAATGGACAACAGGATAAATTGTTTCCTAAAATTTGTTGGGCAATTTCTCCTGAGTACCCTGATACCTCATATGTGGTCATAAACCACTGTTTGGGCGCACGGCAGGACTCAGAAGGGAAGGAGCACCATTTCACTTTTTGAATGGAAAATTAGCTTCAAAAGTCAGATTGCGCTCCTTCCCTTCTGAGCCTTGCCGTGCGCCCAAACAGTGGTTTATGATTACATATGAGGTATCGGTGTACTCAGGAGAAATTGCTCAACAAATTTTAGGATCCATTTATTCCTATTCTCCATGTGAAAATGAAAGAATTGTGGCAAAAAGAACATTTTTGTTAGAAAAATTAAAATGTCCATTTTTTCCTTCCACTTTGCTTTAGATCCTGTGAAGCACCTGAAGGGTTAATAATCTTCTTGAATGTAGTTTTGAGTAGCTTGAGGGGTGCAGTTTTTGGAATGGTGTCACTTTTGGGTGTTTTCTGTCATGTACGCCCCTCAAAGGGACTTCAAATGTGATGTGGTCACAAAAAAAAATGCTTTTGTAAATTTTGCTGGAATAATGAGAAATTGCTGATGAACTTTGAACCCTTATAACGTCCTACCAAAAAATTTTTTTTTTTCCAAAATTGCACTAATGTAAAGTAAACATGTGGGAAATGTTATTTATTAACTATTTTGTGTCACATAACTCTCTGGTTTAGCAGAATAAAAATTCAAAATATGAAAATTGCTAAATTTTCAAAATTTTTGCCAAATTTTCAATTTTTTCATAAATAAACGCAAAAATTATCGACCTAAATTTCATACTAACATGAAGCCCAATATGTCACGAAAAAACAATCTCAGAATCACTCGGATCCAATGAAGCATTCCAGAGTTATAACCTCATAAAGGGACACTGGTCAGAATTGACAAAAATGGCCTGGTCATTAGGGTCAAAATAGGCTGGGTCCTGAAGGGGTTAAATAATGTGCCCATTCTAAGGAAGTGGGTCTTTTGTAGTATTGCCCTTGGCAGGGCTGCCAAAAGTTGGTAGGCACGCTGATGCCCCTGGATAGAGACGTGCATGAGGGCCTCTTTAAATAATGTGCCCATTGTAAGGAAGTGGGTCTTTTGTAGTATTGCCCTAGGCAGGGCAGCCAAAAATTGTATGGCACTCCCATTCCCCTGGGAAGAGACGTACATGAGGGCCTCTTTAAATAATATGCTAATTTTTAAGAAGTGGGTCTTTTGTAGGATTGGCCTAGGCAGGGCTGCCAAAAGTTGGTAGGCACGCTGATGCCCCTGGATAGAGACTGCATGAGGGCCTCTTTAAATAATGTGCCCATTGTAAGGAAGTGGGTCTTTTGTAGTATTGCCCTAGGCAGGGCAGCCAAAAATTGTGTGGCACTCCCATGCCTCTGGATAGAGACGTGCATGAGGGCCTCTTTTAATATTGTGCCCATAAGGAAGTGGGTCTTTTGTAGTATTGCCCTAGGCAGGGCAGCCAAAAATTGTGTGGCACTCTGATGCCCCTGGATTGAAACGTGCATGAGGGCATCTTTAAATAATGTGCCCATTGTAAGAAAGTGGGTATTTTTTAGTATTGCCAAAGGCAGGGAAGCTAAAAATTGTGTGGCACTCTGATGCCCCTGGATTGAGACGTGCATGAGGGCATCTTTAAATAATGTGTCCATTGTAAGAAAGTGGATCTTTTTTAGTATTTCCCTAGGCAGGGAAGCCAAAAATTGTGTGGCACTCTGATGCCCCTGTATAGAGACGTGCATGAGGGCCTCTTTTAATATTGTGCCAATAAGGAAGTGGGTCTTTTGTAGTATTGCCCTAGGCAGGGCAGCCAAAAATTGTGTGGCATTTCCATGCCCCTGAGAAAAGACGTACATGAGGGCCTCTTTAAATAATGTGCTCATTATTAAGAAGTGGGTCTTTTGTAGGATTGGCTTAGGCAGGGCTGCCAAAAGTTGGGAGGCACTCTGATGCTCCTGAATGGAGGCGTGCATGAAGGTCTCTTTTAATATTGTGCCCATTATAAGGAAGTGAGTCTTTTGTAGTATTGCCCTTGGCAGGGAAGCCAAAAATTGTGTGGAACTCTGATGCCCCTGGACAGAGACGTGCATGAGGGCCTCTTTTAGTATTGTGGCCATTATAAGGAAGTGGGTCTTTTGTAGTATTGCCCTTGGCAGGGCTGCCAAAAATTGGGAGGCACTCTGATGCCCCTGGATGGAGGCGTGCATGAGGGCCTCTTTAAATAATGTGCCCATTGTAAGGAAGTGGGTCTTTTGTAGTATTGCCCTAGGCAGGGCAGCCAAAAATTGTGTGGCACTCCCATGCCCCTGGGAAGAGGCGTGCATGAGGGCCTCTTTAAATAATGTGCCCATTATTAAGAAGTGGGTCTTTTGTAGGATTGGCATAGGCAGGGCTGCCAAGAGTTGGGAGGCACTCTGATGCCCCTGGATGGAGGCAAGCATGAGGGCCTCTTTTAATATTGTGCCCATTATAAGGAAGTGGGTCTTTTGTAGTTTTGCCCTAGGCAGGGCTGCCAAAAGTTGGGAGGCACTGTGATGCCCCTTGATGGAGGTGTGCATGAGAGCCTCTTTAAATATTGTGCCCATTGTAAGGAAGTGGGTCTTTTGTAGTATTGCCCTAGGCAGGGCAGCCAAAAATGATGTGGCACTCCCATGCCCCTGGATAGAGGCGTGCATGAGGGCCTCTTTTAATATTGTGCTCATTGTAAGGAAGTGGGTCTTTTGTAGCATTGCCCTAGGCAGGGCTGCCAAAAATAGTGTGGCACCCCAATGCCCCTGGATAGAGGCGTGCATGAGGGCCTCTTTAAATAATGTGCCCATTGTAAGGAAGTGGGTCTTTTGTAGTATTGCCCTAGGCAGGGCTGCCAAAAGTTGGGAGGCACTCTGATGCCCCTGGATGGAGGCGTGCATGAGGGCCTCTTTAAATAATGTGCCCATTGTAAGGAAGTGGGTCTTTTGTAGAATTGCCCTAGGCAGGGCAGCCAAAAATTGTGTGACACTCCCATGCCCCTGGATAGAGGCGTGCATGAGGGCCTCTTTTAATATTGTGCCCATTATAAGGAAATGGGTCTTTTGTAGTATTGCCCTAGGCAGGGAAGACAAAAATTGGGAGGCACTTCAATGCCCCTGGAAAGAAACATGGAGGAGAGCCTTTAAACCTTGTTCCCATTACAAAGGAGTGGTCTCCTGTACTTGTAAGGCCCATTCTGCAAGCATGGACTAAAACATTTATCCCCTGGGGGGTATACATGAAACTACTGCCTAACCTTAGAACGGTTAGGGTCATCATCATCATCATAAATATGATGTACCAAAATTATATTTTCGTGGCATCATGAACCACGGTCGCACTGATCATATGATGGTGGCGGATGAGGAGAAGGAGGAGCAGTACAGCAAGTAGCCAAAGACATGAAGTGTGTACTGATGTGTGGGTGTGCGGAGGTGCATGGCAATCTACCGGCACAAAATTTAAATTCCGCTATCATTTGGTGGTAGTATGGTGAAGTCAGGCCCAATCCAACCCTTGTTCATCTTGATCAGAGTCAGCCTGTCAGCATTTTCAGTTGACAGGCGGGTGCGTTTATCTGTAATGATTCCACCTGCGGCACTAAAAACACGCTCTGACAAAATGCTAGCGGCAGGGCAGGCCAGGACTTCTAAGGCGTAGAGAGCCAATTCCTGCCACGTGTCCAGCAGAGGACTCTAGGAGCACTTTAGTATGATCGGCAAGGTACTCCCTCAGCATCTTGGCAAACTTTGCAGTCCTTGTGACACTACCCCGCACCTCAGGGCCTGTGGTATAGGAGGTGCTGAGAAAAGTGTCCCACATCTTTGAGAGTGTTCCCCTACCTTTGCTGGATTGGACTTGTGCCTCTCTCGGCCGGACTCCTTGGTTGTCCACTGAATCGTGACCTCTGCCTGCCGTTAGCGTTTTCAGAAGGGAATTTTTTTTACTAATTCCGCGACTATGAGCTTCTGGTACTGCAGCATTTTTGTAGACCTCTCTGCCACGGGAAAAATAAAGTTCTCCTTGTAGTGTGGGTCTAAAAGTGTCACCAACCAGTAATGAGTGTCCGCCAAGATGTTGATAACACGAGGGTCACGAGACACGCAGCGTAACATAAAGTCAGCCATGTGCGCCAGACTGTTAACAGGCAAGACTTCATGGTCCTCACCAACAGCATGACTGTACATGCTGGCCTCATCATCCTCCTCCTCCTCCTCTCCCCTGTCCTCTGGCCATCCACGCTGAACCGACGGTCTGACGGTTGTGCATGTATTTTTGTCAATTCTGTATGAAAGTAGCTCTATTTCTTCCTCCTCCTCCTCCTCCTCCTCGTCATAGTCCTCCAATGCACGTTGGGATGAGATGAGGCCGGGCTGTGTGTAATCACCCCGTACGGTTTCTTGCTGCAACTCATCGTGCTCCGCCTGCAATGCATCATCTTTGATTTTGAGAAGAGAGTGTTTTAGAAGACAGAGAAGCGGGATGGTGACGCTAATGATGGCGTCATCGCCGCTCACCATCTTGTTGGAGTCCTCAAAGTTTTGGAGAACGGTACATATGTCGGACATCCATGTCCACTCCTGAGGTCTTATGTGTGGAGTTTGAACCGTATACCGACGGCCTAGTTGATGCTGGTACTCAACAACTGCCCTCTTGTGCTCACAAATCCTGACCAACATGTGCAGTGTGGAATTCCAACGCGTGGGGACATCAGACACCAGTCTGTAAGCCGGAAGCTGCAAACGCCGCTGGAAGCCGGCAAGGCTGGCATAAGCAGTAGGTGACTTTCTAAAATGGGCACACAGGCGGAACCACTGAATTACCAGGTTGAGCACATGGGCCACGCATGGAACATGTGTCAGCTCGCCTCGCCTCAGAGCTGCCACAAGGTTATGGCCATTGTCACACACGACCATGCCTGGCTGTAGGTTCAGCGGTGTGAGCCAGTGATCTGCCTGCTGTTTCAGAGCTGTCCACAACTCTTCAGTGTTGTGGGGTTTGTCACCTACGCTTATTAGCTTCAGCACAGCCTGTTGCCGCTTAGCCGAGGCAGTGCTGCAGTACTTCCAGCTTGGGACTGGTGTGGAGGGTGAAGTGGAGGAGGAGGAGGAGGATGAGGAGCATGACAATCCAGAGCTGTACACTGTGGGTGAAACCCTGACTGAGGTAGGGCCTGCAATCCTTAGTGTCGGAAGGACGTGTTCCATCCCAAGCTCAGACTGGGTCCCGGCTTCCAGAATATTAACCCAGTGTGCCGTCAGTGAGATGTACCGGCCCTGCCCGCAAGCACTTGTCCACATGTCCGTGGTTAGGTGGACTTTGCCTGAAACTGCGTTGTTAAGGGCACGTATGATGTTTTGGGACACATGCTTATGTAATGCGGGGACGGTACACCGGGAAAAATAGTGGCGGCTCGGGACCGAGTAATGTGGGACAGCCGCCGCCATCAGGTTGCGGAATGCTTCCACCTCCACTAGCCTAAAAAGCAACATTTCCAGTGCAAGCAGTCGCGAAATGTGTGCATTTAGAACTGTGGCATGTGGGGCGTTGGCAGCGTATTTGCGCCTGCGTTCCAAAGATTGGGGTATGGATAACTGAAAGCTGCGCTGCGACAAGGACGTGGCTGATGATGGTGCTATTACTGATTGTGCAAGTACAGGTGAAGGACAGGAGGCATCTTCGCCTGCAGTATGGACAGGGGATTGTCTTGCACGCACAACAGTGGAAGACGCAGCGGTGTAACACGCAGACACTGCTCCTGGACTCTGCTGTACATCCCACAAAGTTGGGTGCTTTGCTGCCATGTGCCTGATCTTGCTGGTGGTGGTCAGGCTGCTTGTTTTGCTAGCCCTGCTGATGCTGGCATGGCAGGTGTTGCAAATGTTGTTGCAAATGGCCTTTTTCGAATTATCTGCAGACACCTTAAAAAATAGCTAGACTCGGGAAGACCTAACAGTTGTACTGGCAACTTCAATCGTGTTGTTGTTCCGGGGAACAGTTGCCTGCCTTCTGCCTGCGGCCACCACCCTGCTTCTTCCGGCCTGTTGTGATGCTATGCCTAATTCCCCCTGTGCACTGCTCTGCATGTCCTCCTGCCAGGTTGGGTCAGTTACTGGATCATCCACCACGTCGTCTTCCACTTCCGCACTCTGGTCCTCCTCCTGACTTACTGGCAATTCTGTCTCATCATTGTCCACCTCTTGTTGAGACACGTTCCCACCGTTGCCTTCGTGAGACCATGGCTGCTCAAATATTTGTGCATCTTTACATACGATCTCCTCATGACCCATTTCAACTGGAGCTGATGAGAGGCCAGAATCTACGAATGGATAAGTGAACAGCTCTACAGAGTGTCCAAGTGTGGGATCAGTTATGTCCGGTCCGGGCACTCGGCATGGTGGGAGGAAGGAGGATCAGGGTGTGGAATGTGCAGTCCAGTCTCACGGCTACTGACTCTTGACCGTGTGGAAGACAGGGTATTTGCGGTGGTGCCAAACTGACTGAAAGCATTATCCGCTATCCAACTAACAACCTGTTGACACTGGTCTTGGTTTGGTAAAGGTGTACTGCTGCGGTCCCCTAGAAATTGGGACAGGAAGGTCGAGGGAGATGATGTGGGCGTTTGTCGTTGCGCAATTCAAGCTTGCACACGGGCTCGGCCTCTGCCTGCACCACCATCATGTCCACTTCCTTGTCCCTTGCCACCGGCCTTGCGCATTTTCAATGTTGTGCTGCCTGTATACAGCTAAATGAAGGCGTCCAAAAGCTGGTTTTTAGCTGCACACTGAGATTACAGATTACAGCGGTTTAATCCCGGCATCTGGAACGGTCAGACACAAATGCTGACGAGAATAGCGAGTCTTTTGGCGTATATCCTAATTTACGCTAAAAGCTACTCCAGCTGCACTAAGATGCTAAATGAATGCAGACAAGGTAAGGTTTTTAGCTGGACACTGAGATTAGGGATTAAGGCCCTGCAGGTGGACTGGTCAGACACAAACGCTTACGAGAATAGCGAGTCTTTTGGCGTATAATAATTTACGCTACAACCTACTCCTGCCTATAGAGAGCTAAATTTATCCCTAAAAGCACTGTTTTGGGATGGATGAGCCAGGAAACCAGCCCCAGATGTGATGCAGGCTGGTATACTGGCACAACGAAGTTTGCTATATACCCTACCTCCCTCCCTGTCTGTATACAGCTCTATTAGACCTCAGAAGGACTGTTGTGGTAATTAGACTGGCAGCCCTGCACCTACACTAGCTGAAAGGCCACAAATCTGTCCTTCAATCAGCAGCAGCTCTCCCTACACTGTCTGTGGAGCAGAGTGACGAGCACAGCGCGGTCAGGTCTTATAAAGACCTGATGACGCTGTGCGGCCAGCCAATCACTGTAATGCCACAACCAACATGGCTGTGGCATTACAGTATCTGTCAGCCAATCCCTGCTCTGTAAAGAGCGCAAACATGCAGGGAGGTGGACCCCGAGCATAGCAAGAGTATCGCGAGATTACTCGGTACTCACCGAGTACCCCGAGTACCGAGATATTCGTGCGAGTACAGAGTAGTGACAAACATACTTGCTCATCCCTAATACTCACCAGAACACGGTCTAATATCTCTTTTTGCTGTATCGAAACACGTTCAGGAAAGGTATCTACTCTATAATTGCCATAGGCATTTTCGTGTCGAACCCCGAAAACGCCGTGGCTTTGTCACTCTGTGACGTCACCACGCGCGAGCAATGGCCGCAAAGCGGCC
Organism: Allobates femoralis; assembly: GCA_033576535.1. Lineage (NCBI taxonomy): Eukaryota > Metazoa > Chordata > Amphibia > Anura > Aromobatidae > Allobates > Allobates femoralis. The sequence goes on from JARQOC010000013.1 coordinate 23,508,381, forward strand.
ATTGCGAGTCGCTGGCCGAAAATAGAACCAGAGGCTCGGCCACAAAGTTAGCGATTTACCGCTGAGGTAGCGCGAGCAATGGCCGCGAGGCCATTGCGAGTCGCTACCTCAGCCGCCGCACCTGCCGCAAGTCCCCCTATACTTTCTATGGGGATTACCGCAAATGCGCCGCAAGTGTAACGCTTATGCGGCAAACGCGGCAGATGCGGTTACACTTGCGGCGCGGTTGCGGTAATCTCCATAGAAAGTATAGGGGGACTTGCGGCAGGTGCGGCAAGTGCTGTTTTGCAGGTGCGGCAAGTGCGGTTTTGCACTTGCGGCAAGTGCGGACGCGAAAATCTTAAAAAAAATTTAAAAATATTCTACAGCTCACAGCTATAAAATAAAAATGCTAATAATAATGATATTAATGCTATTAATACTGCTATTAATGCTACTAATAATGCTATTCATGATATTAATAGTGTTATTAATGCTATTAATAATGCTATTAATGCTAATAATACTGGTAATAATGCTATTAATACTGCTATTAATGCTACCAATAATGCTATTAATGCTATTAATAATGTTATTAATGCTATTAATGCTAATAATAATGCTGTTAATGCTAATAATAATACTAATAATGCTATTAATATTGCTATTAATGCTACTACTAATGCTATTTATCATGTTATTAATGCTATTATTAATGCTATTAATGCTAATAATGCTATTAATGCTAATAATTATGCTATTAATGCTAATAATGCTAATAATAATGCTATTTGTGGTATTATTAATGCTATTAAGGCTAATAATCATGCTATTTATGCTATTCAAAATGCTATTAATGCTAATAATATTGCTATTAATGCTCTTTATGCTAATACTAATGCTATTAATGCAATTATTTATGCTATTAATTCTATTATTTATGCTATTAATGCTATTAATAATGCTATTAATGCTAATATTAACGCTATTAAGGCTAATAATCATGCTATTAATGCTATTCTTAATGCTATTAATGCTAATAATATTGCTATTAATTTTATTAATGCTATTATTTATGCTATTAATGCTATTATTTATGGTATTAATGCTATTCATAATGCTATTAATGCTATTAATAATGCGATTCTTGCAATTAATAATGCTATTAATGCTATTAATGCTATTAATTATGCTATTAATGCTAATATTAATGCTATTAATGGTAATATTAATGCTATTAATGCTATTACTGCTAATAATAATTCTATAAATGCTACTAATTATGCTATTAATGCTAATATCAATGCTAATAATGCTAATAATAATGCTATTAATGATATTATTAATACTATTAAGGGTAATAATCATGCTATTAATGCTATTAATAATGCTATTAATGCTATTATTAATGCTAATACTGCTATTAATAATGCTATTAGAGCTAATAATAATGCTATTAATGCTAATAATTATGCTATTAATGGTAATATTAATGCTAATAATGCTAATAATAATGCTAATAATGCTATTATTAATGCTATTAAGGCTAATAATCATGCTATTTATGCTATTAATAATGCTATTAATGTTATTAATGCTAAAATAATGCTATTAATTCTATTATTAATGCTATTAATGCTAATAATAATGCTATTAATGCTAATATTAATGCTATTACTGCTAATAATAATGCTATTAATGCTAATAATTATGCTATTAATGCTAATATTAATGCTAATAATGCTAATAATAATCCTATTAATGCTATTAATAATGCTATTAAGGCTAATAATCATGCTATTTATGCTATTCAAAATGCTATTAATGCTAATAATATTGCTATTAATGCTCTTTATGCTAATACTAATGCGATTAATGCGATTATTTATGCTATTAATTCTATTATTTATGCTATTAATTCTATTAATAATGCTATTAATGTTATTAATAATGTTATTAATGCTATTAATGCTAATATTAATGCTATTAATGCTATTAAGGCTAATAATCATGCTATTAATGCTATTAATAATGCTATTAATGCTATTTTTAATTCTATTAATGCTATTAATAATGTTATTAATGCTAATAATGCTATTACTCCTCATAATAATGCTATTAACGCTATTATTAATGCTATTTATGGTAATAATGCTATTAATACTAATAATAATACTATTATTAGTACTATTATTGCTATTAATAATGCTATTAATGCTAATAATAATGCTGTTAATGCTAATAATTATGATATTAATGGTAATAATAATGCTATTAATGCAAATAATATTGCTATTAATGCTATTATTAATGCTATTAATGCTAATACTAATGCTATTAATGCTATTATTTATGCTATTAATGCTATTATTAATGCTATTAATGCACATACTAATGCTATTAATGCTATTCGTAATGCTATTACTCCTATTAATACTGCTCTTAATGCTATTAATACTGCTATTAATGCTATTAATACTGTTATTAATGCTCATAATACTGCTAATAATGCTATTAATACTGCTATTACTGCTAATAATAATGCTATTGCTAATATTATTGCTATTGATGATGCGATTATTATTTAAAAATCTTTAAAAAAACAATAAACATATTCTAGACACCCGATGCATTTGCATCGGGCTCACAGCTAGTAAAGAACTAATTGTGAAAGGACACATTGTGGGGATTGAAGCAAATGCGTAACAGTGAAAGACTGGTGAAGAGAAGGTTTCCTTCTCTACTAAATGAGTACATTTGAAATAATGATGTGAATAACATAAAATGTGCTGCTTGAGTAATATAAAGTACCGTATATTAATATCACAGTAAATAACTTGTGTTCATCTGTTTTTTATCCTTAGAACATTGAAGAAAATTTCCCAAAACGTTTCCAACAATCAAGAAACTTCCACGTTTGGCAAAATAAAAACAAAACGTGACCTTCATTATGGAACTTGGAAATCAGACCCTGGTGACAGAACTTATCCTGATCGGATTCTCTCAGAATTTCCAGATTTGTATTTTCCATTTTATTTTGTTCTTTATCATTTACATGATGACCATGTTGGGGAACGGATTCTTAATCTTCACCGTCATCGTCAGTCCTCAGTTACACACTCCCATGTATTATTTCCTCTGTAACTTGGCTTTCCTTGATTTGTGCTTTTCTACAAATGCTCTTCCAAGATTCCTCCATGATGTTTTATCCAAAAATCGAAGCATTTCTGTCCTTATGTGCTTGACACAAATGATCATCGGCCTTATCCTGGGAGCAATTCAGTGTATATTGTTGGCGGTGATGGCCTATGACCGGTACATCGCCATATGCTTCCCCTTACACTACACCATCATTATGAGTTGGAGGGTCTGTAGGAACATCACTGTCAGTATTTGGTTTGGAGGCATATTTTCATCATCGTTCACCACAATATTGCGGCCTTTTGTTTTCTGTAAAGAAAATCAACTCAATCATTTTTACTGTGAGGCTTTGTTGCTTCTGGAGTTGGCGTGTGGTGACCTCTCACTTCATAAATTATCTATTGTTGTTTGTGGAATTTTCACACTATTGTCACCTCCTGTTTTTATTGTTGGGACTTATATTTGTATCATTATTTCCATATTACAGATCCGTTCTGCACAGGGCAGATCTAAAGCCTTCTCCACCTGCGCCTCCCATCTTACATTGGTGGTCCTGTTTTTTGGGACCTGTATGACCACATACATGGGCAGTCAAGAAGTTTCTCTCCTTATCAGAAATATATTTCTCTAAATTATATAGTTCTAACACCCCTTCTAAATCCTTTGATTTACAGCTTGAGGAATAATGAAGTGAAAGGAGCTGTTGCCAAAATACTGACAGTTTCCTCACCTCGGCCGTGTCTCTGAGCACTGAACACCTTGTTCTTCTGTGTCTTGCTCAGTGGTGGTCGGGCTCAGCTTCCTCACCTCGGCCGTGTCTCTGAGCTCTGAACACCTTGTTCTTCTGTGTCTCTGAGCACTGAACACATTGTGCTTCGGTGTCTTGCTCAGTGGTGGTCGGGCTCAGCCTCCTCACCTCGACCATGTCTCTGAGCACTGAACACCTTGTTCTTCTGTGTCTTGCTCAGTTGTGGTCGGGCTCAGTCTCCTCACCTCGGCCGTGTCTCTGAGCACTGAACACCTTGTTCTTCTGTGTCTTGCTCAGTGGTGGTCGGGCTCAGCCTCCTCACCTCGGCTGTGTCTCTGAGCACTGAACACCTTGTTCTTCTGTGTCTTGCTCAGTGGTGGTCGGGCTCAGCCTCCTCACCTCGGCTGTGTCTCTGAGCACTGAACACATTGTTCTTCTGTGTCTTGCTCAGTGGTGGTCAGGCTCAGCCTCCTCACCTCGGCCGTGTCTCTGAGCACTGTACACCTTGTTCTTCTGTGTCTTGCTCAGTGGTGGTCGGGCTCGGCCTCCTCACCTCGGCTGTGTCTCTGAGCACTGAACACCTTGTTCTTCTGTGTCTTGCTCAGTGGTGGTCGGGCTCAGCCTCCTTACCTCGGCTGTGTCTCTGAGCACTGAACACATTGTTCTGTGTCTTGCTCAGTGGTGGTCAGGCTCAGCCTCCTCCCCTCAGCTGTGTCTCTGAGCACTGAACACCTTGTTCTTCTGTGTTTTGCGCAGTGGTGGTCGGGCTCAGCCTCCTCACCTCTGCCGTGTCTCTGAGCACTGAATACCTTGTTCTTCTGTGTCTTGCTCAGTGGTGGTCGGGCTCAGCCTCCTCACCTTGACAGTGTCTCTGAGCACTGAACACCTTGTTTTTTTGTGTCTTGATCAGTGGTGGTCGCGATCAGCGTCCTCACCTCGGCCATGTCTCTGAGCACTGAACACCTTGTACTTCTGTGTCTTGCTCATTGGTGGTCGGGCTCAGCCTCCTCCCCTCGGCTTTATTTCTGAGCACTGAACACATTGTACTTCTATGTCTTGCTCATTGGTGGTCGGGCTCAGCCTCCTCCCCTCGGCTTTATTTCTGAGCACTGAACACCTTGTTCTTCTGTGTCTTGCTCAGTGGTGGTTGAGCTCAGCTCCCTCATCTCGGCTGTGTCTCTGAACACTGAACACCTTGTTCTTCTGTGACTTGCTCAGTGCTGATTGAGCTCAGCCTCCTCACCTCGGCCATGTCTCTGAGCACTGAACACATTGTTCTGTGTCTTGCTCAGTGGTGGTCGGGCTCAGCCTCCTCCCCTCAGCTGTGTCTCTGAGCACTGAACACCTTGTTTTTCTGTGTCTTGCTCAGTGGTGATCAGGCTTAGCCCCCTCACCTCGGCCATGTCTCTGAGTACTGAACACCTTGTTCTTCTGTGACTTGGTCAGTGGTGGTCAGGCTCAGCCTCCTCACCTCGGCCGTGTCTCTGAGCTCTGAACACCTTGTTCTTCTGTGTCTTGCTCAGTGGTGGTTGAGCTCAGCCTCCTCACCTCGGCTGTATTTCTGAGCACTGAACACATTGTACTTCTGTGTCTTGCACAGTGGTGGTTGAGCTCAGCTCCCTCATCTCGGCTGTATTTCTGAGCACTGAACACCTTGTTCTTCTGTATCTTGCTCAGTGATGGTCGGGCTCAGCCTCCTCACCTCGGCCGTTTCTCTGAGCACTGAACACTTTGTTCTTCTGTGTCTTGCTCAGTGGTGGTCGGGCACAGCCTCCTCACCTCGGCCGTGTCTCTCAGCACTGAACACCTTGTTCTTCTGTGTCTTGCTCAGTGGTGGTTGAGCTCAGCTCCCTCATCTCGGCTGTGTCTCTGAATACTGAACACCTTGTTCTTCTGTGTCTTGCTCAGTGCTGATTGAGCTCAACCTCCTCACCTCGGCCATGTCTCTGAGCACTGAACACCTTGTACTTCTGTGTCTTGCTCAGTGGTGGTTGAGCTCAGCTCCCTCATCTCGGCCATGTCTCTGAGCTCTGAACACCTTGTTCTTCTGTATCTTGCTCAGTGCTGATTGAGCTCAGCCTCCTCCCCTCAGCTGTGTCTCTGAGCACTGAACACCTTGTTCTTCTTTGTCTTGCTTAGTGGTGATCAGGTTCAGCCTCCTCACCTCAGCTGTGTCTCTGAGCACTGAACACCTTGTTCTTCTGTGTCTTGCTCAGTGGTGGTCGGGCTCAGCCTCCTCACCTCAGCTGTGTCTCTGAGCACTGAACACCTTGTTCTTCTGTGTCTTGCTCAGTGGTGGTCGGACTCAGCCTCCTCACTTCAGCCTTGATTTTGAGCACTGAACACCTTGTACTTCTGTGCAAATGTGCAACTAGGGCTTCAGCTCAGGGGGTCAAAACATCTGTGGGCCCCTAACAAGGCAACCAGGTGTACAAACACGGTCATGCACCCTAATCATAGCTATAGGGGAATCTGCAGATGAGTGCATGGTTACTAAAAATCAGTATACAAAGACTAACACAGATATTACCACCATACAGTTAATGTATAGTGCAGGGGTGTACAAATAAATCATAGGGCCCAATTAAATCATAGTTTTAATTGGGTCACACAAAGAAAAAAATAATATTTGAATGGGTAACATAAGTACATAACTTACATCTTTGCAGCCCTTGGAGGGTGATTTTCCTCCTATGATCCCATTACAATAAATTCCTTCACAGTACTCTCCACATGCACAGTATGCTGATCCTACCAACCCTATAGTCCTCCATATGTTATAAGGCAAACTCCATAGTCCTCCATATATTCTAATGCTCCCCCTGTAGTCCTCCATATAGTATAATGCAGCCTCATATTCCTCCATATAATATAATACACCTCATAGTTCTCTATATATTATAATGCACCCCAATAGTAATCCATATATCATAATGCCCCCATTGTCCTCCATATATTATTATGCACCCCACAAAAATCCTCCATACGGTGGAGACACCGCTGAGTGGCTGAGATGGTGAGTGCACTGGTGTCTTTGTGGGGTGGAGGAAGTGGGAAAACACAGGAATGCCGGATGATGGCATTACATAAATTTTTGGGGACAAAAGTAGGTAATTCGAACATTTGTGGGTTCTTTTTAATTTTAAAATCCTTTTATATTTTTTTTTACTGTTTATTTGTGCTGTACAGAGCCATGCATCGGCATCGCTCTGAACAGCAGAAATGATAACTTTCTATTATTCTCACAGCAGGCAACTAGAGAAAGTTCATCATGAAAAACACAGGGTTATCAGCTGACCCCTGGTTGCAATGAGAACCCATCGGCACCTCACAATCACATCACAGGGCCACCGATGGGAGTGGGAATGATGCACTTCCCGGCCGTGCATGTTAAATCCAGCTGTCAGAATTTACAGCAGGATTTAAGTAGTTAACAGCGATAGGTGGATCTCACTCGTGAGAAATTCAATGCCTGCCGCTGACAGCGAGTGACCTATAGACTCTTATCCATAGGATTCAATGGGCATCGTGAGGCATTACAAACTTGTATTACATTGAAACTTCAATAAAGTTAATATATTCATGAAATCTGAAGAAGTGCGGGGCAACCTTTATTCAAATAAAGTATTTTTTCCTGTGTGTGATTTAGATTTTTACTTTACACCTATTGGGTTAGTAATGGGGGTGTCGAATAGATACTTCTCAATTACTAACCCTTGGGATTGATGCCAGTAATCAATTTCCAGCTGACATCAACCCCAAAAATATTACCATAATTGCCATCACACCAGGGCAATCAGGAAGATATAGGTAAAGTACAAAAATTGGTGCATCTAATGCGATGTGTTACTTCTGGGGTGGCTGTGGGATAATATTTTTAATCTGGGAAGGGACAAATAACCCTGGACCTTCCCACCTCATAATATCAGCACCCAGATATCTTCTCTAACTTGGCTGGTTATCAAAAATATAGGGGACCTCACATCATTTTTTAAATGATTTAAGTAATTAAAAAACAGCCTTTAATAAAAAATCATTTAAAAAATGGCATGGGGTCCCCTCTATTTTGCATAATTAGCCCAGGTAAAGCAGACAGCTGAGGGCTGCAGTCTGCATCTGTCTGCTTTATCTTTTCAGGTTATCAAAAAAGGGGGGAACCGACAGTTTCTTTCGGTTATTCATTTAATTATTAGTTAACCAAAGCTAAAAACACCCTTTAGTGCCCCATGAAAGGCACTTAAAGAGGACCTGTCACCCCCCCATGAATTAGAATCTAAGGCCAGCCCTGAATACAGCATGTCTGCTGCATTCAGGCAAGCGGGAGGCGCTATGACGCACAGAGGCGCAGGGTGCGTGAAATGCCCCCGTGGACAAGCTGCCTCAAGCACAAGGGCCTGCCTCCATTGAAAATAACTAAGTTTTTATAAGCCTATATAGCAGCTCCGCAGAGAGATGGGGGACCCCTTGCCTGACTGCAGCAGACATGCTGCATTCAGTGCTAGGCTTAGATTCTAATCCATGGGGGGGGTGGGGGTGACAGGTCCTCTTTAAGCAGTGTTTGGCAAGGGTCACATTTGCGTCATGATTTGCGGTCTGCAGCGTTTTCCTGTGCGCTCTCCAAAAGCGCATATCCTGGAGCTTTGAATGGAGCCGGTTGCAGAGATAAACATCAGGTTGTCATAGGATGCAATAGCCTTGCAGTGCATAGCGTTACCTGCCGTTAACGCTATGCGCTGAGGCAGAAATTTCTAAGTTTTCAGCGCATCTGTCAGGCTAGGGTCATTACGCAAATGTGACCCTAGCCTTACTAAACTCCAGCCCTCAAAACTCAGCAACAGTGCAGTTTTTCAGGATTTCCTTAGGATTGCACAGGTGATGACTCCAACCCCTGTGCAATGCTAAGGAAATCCCGAAAACCTGCTCTCTTGGTGGGTCTTGAGCATTGGAGTTGAGAAAAACTGCACTAAATGATGCAAGTATACAATATGTAGGGGAGGACTTTGCTGTTGTCAACTTCCATTTTTCTACCCCGAGCATCGCACCACCGAGTCCTATATAGAGCCAATGACGCGAAGCAGCCAGCCATGCCCACAGTCAAGCAGTTTGTTAATTGGCTGCAATGCAAACTATCAACAAGCTTTATTCAGCATCAACTACAGGCTTGGACACATACTTCCAGGAGAATCCTGTGTTCGGGTTCAAGCACCAGACACTAGGTACAGTCCGAATTTGCTCATCCCTAATTATAAGTCATGAAGAGCCACACTGATTAACTTCTATGCAAATCGAGTTTCTTAGCTAAATGAAAGTGAAATGCCGAACTTGAATGTCGGCAGATCCAGTCATCGCTATTCAAGTCCCAATTTATGGTACAGTATATACTCGTGTATAAGCTGAGTTTTTCAGCCCAAAATTTGGGCTGAAAAGTCTCCCCCTCGGCTTATACACGAGTCACTACGGTACCTCTGGGCTGTGGAGGCTGGAGGAGGCGGGGGGAGGCTGCTGTATGAGCGGCCCCGTCACGTGGGGCCGCTCATTATATATGCACTGTTCCCCCTGTCAATCAGCGGCAGGGAGAAGCAGTTCATAAATGCCCCCAAAAGCTGGCACTGTCCCCCCTTGTAAGGCCCCCCCCCCCCCGCCTGCTTATACATTACCATCCCGGTGTTCTGATCGGCGTCGCTCCTCGGTGCTCCTTCTTTATCCTCCCGTCCTCGCTGGCTGCATCCGGGATCTCCGGTCGTTGCAGGCATATGACTACATCGCGCGACGGCCGGAGATCCCGGATGCAGCCAGCGAGGACGGGAGGATGAAGAAGGAGCACCGAGGAGCGGCGCCGATCAGAACACCGGGATGGTAATGTATAAGCAGCGGGGGGGACCCTTACAAGGGGGAACAGTGCCAGCTTTTGGGGGCTGTTGGTTACCCCAGGGGGCTGCTGGGTACCCCCTGGGGGCTGCTGGGTACCCCCTGGGGGCTGCTGGGTACCCCCTGAGGGCTGCTGGGTACCCCCAGGGGGCTGCTGGGTACCCCCAGGGGGCTGTTGGTACCCCCAGGGGGCTGCTGGGTACCCCCAGGGGGCTGTTGGGTACCCCCTGGGGGCTGCTGGGTACCCCCTGAGGGCTGCTGGGTACCCCCAGGGGGCTGCTGGGTACCCCCTGGGGGCCGCTGTATAACCCCTAGGGGGTGCTGTATAACCCCTGGGGGGTGCTGTATAACCCCTGGGGGCTGCTGTATATACTGCTGAGGCCTGTATACCACTGGGGCTGCTGTATATACCACTGGGGCTGCTGTATATACCACTGGAGCTGCTGTATATACCACTGGGGCTGCTGTATATACCACTGGGGCTGCTGTATATACCACTGGGGCTGCTGTATATACTGGTGGGGTCTGTATATACCACTGGGGAGGCTGCTGTATACCACTGGGGCTGCTGTATATACCACTGGGGCTGCTGTATATACCACTGGAGCTGCTGTATATACCACTGGGGCTGCTGTATATACCACTGGGGCTGCTGTATATACTGGTGGGGCCTGTATATGCCACTGGGGAGGCTGCTGTATACTACCATTGGGGGGCCTGTATACCACACTGCTGGGGCTGTATACCTGTGCTGGGGTCCACCCTCGGCTTATACACGAGTCAATAGGTTTTCCCAGGTTTTGGGGGCAAAAGTAGGGGGGTCGGCTTATACACGGGTATATACGGTAATTTGTTTTTTTTTCAATGTTGAAACTTTCTGATACTTATAATAAAAGCTGTATACTGCAATGCTTGATGGAGGACAGGCAAATCGTTAATATGAAGCAAAGTGATGACTGAAAGACACTCAATATAAAAGCAAAATGTGGGAATTTATTTCAGGTTCAGTCATAGCTAAACTACCTTGAGCCCTAATTCCATGGATTTCTGGGTCAACAAATTGGACAAGAAGCATGAGCTGGCCTCGTTTGCATTGGGTGCACTTTCATGTGCAACCTCCATTATCATGTCAGAGAGGGTATTCAGTGGATTTGTCACACCTAAGTAGTCCAGGTTATCTGTCACAAGCATGGAAAACCTAATATTTCCCAAAATGAATCAGACGTGGATCAGTACAGACTTTCTTGCACAGATGGCTGATGCCAATGATGAAATGGGCCATACCATCTTTCTACTTGACTGTCGTCTACATTGTTTTGCCAATAGACCACACTCAGCTGAGTATCTTCTAACTGTCCATTGTTATCTATACTATTATACTGCTACTATGCCAGCCACACATATCCAGGCTGCCCACTGTATCTCATAGTGCTAGACTGTGTTTCTGTTGCCAGCGCTGCTGATTATGGCTGTGAAATGCTAAAAATCAACTTGCCAGCCCCATGCCACTGCCCAGTTACGCCTTCACATCTCCTGATGAGTGGACGTTCCCCGAACATATTCACCAATTTCAGATTTGGCATCAACATTGAGGATTCGGTTTGTGATCGGAAACCCGAGCAATTTATAAAAAAAATCAATTAATGCAGTTTTGTTCAGGAAAAAAGTTTGAAATGTAACATGGCCCTAAAACTTTCCCTGATTGTTTGGGACCAAAACACTGGCCGGAAGACGTGCTGGCCGGGAACAACACCTAACCTTATGGTTAGGTGTGTTCCCAGTAAATGAGTCTACCGGCTGGTGTTAGGCTTTATAATTTTTTTGAGCTTTAAAAGAATATTTTTAAGCTTTTTGGAGTTTGCAGGTGTCTTGACACCTGCAGGGTGTGAATTTTGGAAACAGTGCCAGATGTGGTAGCAGAGGTGAAGTCCAGGAAACTTAAAATGTCCTTTAAACATCAATTTAAGAGAGCTTAAAAGGAACCTGTCACCCCCTTTGGGCTTTTTAAACTGCACCCACCAGCTTTAACATTATGTAATTGGGGTTCTTGTAAACCCTTTATGTGTCCAGACGTCCCCCTCATACCTGAGCTAGTGACCTGTTGAAGCGCAAGGTGCGCAAAACGGTGCCGTCGTCACCTCTGTCTTTCCCCCTCCCTGCAACATGTAACCAGCAAACCTGAATAAAAGTGCAACGCTGACCGGTGAGTGCCGTCTTTTCTATCTGAATTGTGAAGGACATAATACTGCCCTATATGGGAGTTCATATATAAGGCTGCACATAATACTGCCCTATATGGGAGATGTAAGACTGCACATAATACTGCCCTATATGGGAGATATAAGGCTGCACATAATACTGCACTGTATGAGAGATATAAGGCTGCACATAATACTGCCCTATATGGGAGATATAAGGCTGCACATAATACTGCCCTATATGGGAGATATAAGGCTGCACATAATACTGCCCTATATGGGAGATATAAGGCTGCACATAATACTGCCTTATATGGGAGCTATAAGGCTGCACATAATACTGCCCTTTATGGGAAATATAAGGCTGCACATAATACTGCCCTATATGGGAGATATAAGGCTGCACATAATACTGCCCTATATGGGCGATATAAGGCTGCACATAATACTGCACTATATGAGAGATATAAGGCTGCACATAATACTGCACTGTATGAGAGATATAAGGCTGCATATAATACTGCCCTATATGGGCGATATAAGGCTGCACATAATACTGCACTATATGAGAGATATAAGGTTGCACATAATACTGCACTGTATGAGAGATATAAGGCTGCATATAATACTGAGCTATATGGGTGATATAAGGCTGCACATAATACTGCACTGTATGAGAGATATAAGGCTGCATATAATACTGAGCTATATGGGAGATATAAGGCTGCACATAATACTGCACTGTATGAGAGATATAAGGCTGCATATAATACTGAGCTATATGGGAGATTTAAGGCTGCACATAATACTGCACTATATGAGAGATATAAGGCTGCACATAATACTGCACTGTATGAGAGATATAAGGCTGCACATAATACTGCCCTATATGGGAGATATAAGGCTGCACATAATACTGCACTATATGAGAGATATAAGGCTGCACATAATACTGAGCTATATGGGAGATTTAAGGCTGCACATAATACTGCCCTATATGGGAGACATAAGGCTGCACATAATACTACACTATATTGGAAATATAAAGCTGCATATAATACTGTCCTATATGGGAGATATAAGGCTGCACATAATACTGTGCTATATGGGAGATATAATGCAGCACATAATACTGGGAGATATAAGGCTGCATATATAATACTGCATACTGCATATATAATACTGCACTATATGGGAGGTATAAGGCTGCACATAATACTGAACTATATGGGAGATATAAGGCTGCATATATAATACTGCACTATATAAAGAGCTATGAGGCTGCATATATAAGGCTACACTATATGGAAAGTTTTGAGACTGCACTATATGGAGAGCTATGAGGCTGTACTATGCTATATGTAGGGCTATGAGGCTGTATTATACTATATGGAGAGGCTATGAGGCTGCATTATGCTATATGGAGAGGCTATGAGGCTGCATTATACCATATGGAGAGGCTATGAGGCTGTATTATGCTATATGGAGGGCTATAAGGCTGTATTATATTATATAGAGAGGATATGAGGCTGCATTATACTATATGGAGAGGTCTAAGTTTCTCACCAGGGCCCGCCAGACTCTCGTTACGCCACTGGAGCCTCATATGCAGTGAGGTCAGGATCCAGCGCTGGTGTAATGCCAGTGTGTTTGTACCTTTTTTCCCAGCGTTACTGTGCATGTCTGTGCTCTTATCCAATGCTCCTTACCCCCTAACCAGCTGGGATACTGTTGCCTTTTACCTGTATGGATGCTGCTCAGTTCCCTGCTCTGCTGTGTAGCCATACGTGTCTTGTAGAGTCTTTGCTCCACTGCTTGACCATCTGTGTGTGCGGTCCCTGGCTGCCACTCTGGAAGCTCTCCGCGGGTTGCGAGGTCCTCTGCAGCTGGTGCATGACTTTCCACGAGTGTCCAAGCTTGCAGCCGTTGCCTGGTGCCCTAGGCCTCAGTTCCTGTGCTGGCTATGCTCATAGTTCCTGTCTGTGCTTAGGGTGCGTGTGGCCACACTTTTCCTGCTATTATTGGGAGGAGTGTGTGCGCTTGAATTGCTGTCTCCAGCCTACAGCTGAGGGTTAGCTCTTCTTTAAAGTTCCATTTCCTTATTGGGCTTGGCCAGAGCTTCTCATTAGGTTGCAGAACCTAGCCATGTGTGTTTGGTCCAGCATGCTGCTCCTGGTCTGCCTTGTCTTCAGCTCCTGTTCTGCCTGCTACCAGTACTGGGAAAGCTGATGTCTTTGCTCCTGGACCCATCCTGTCTATGTACTGGTACCAATGTCCTTGCCATTGAGTGTGGATTCCTGCTGCGTGAGATTCTTAAAGGCTTCTGTGTCTTGAACCATTAACCTAGTGACTGTGAGTTTCCTGTAACCTGTGACTCGTGAATAAACCAGTGTTCGTCTTTTGAAGATGGAGCTTTTGAAGCTGAGCGTCCACTATGCTGTGCTCATGCTACTATGCTTTCCAGCTCCATCCAGCTCCAGTCCGCTTCTGCGGTGCATGTATCTCTCAGCTCTGATCCATGCTGGGTGTGCTTGCACTGTTCTGCTGAGCTCCCACTGCTTAGTTCTGGTCCACTCCTGTGGGGCCCATGTTGTGCAGCCCCGGCCCACTTCTGCGGTGCATGCGCCATCTTGCTTGGGTTTCTTTCCAGATCGTGTCTGATTTCTGGAGCCTGATGACCACTTGCCTGGTGCCTGGAGCTTGTTTCTGATGTCTGGAGCTTGGTGACCACTGCTTGGTGCCTGGAGCCCATGGTCTCTGCCTTTCTCTAGTCTGGACAGATCCGGGTACCCCCCTGTTGTCTAGTGGGTTCACATACTATACCACCTGGGACATGCACCACGTTGCCGTGGCCTGGCGGCGTGGGAGCATAAGCTAAGCTAGCTAGCTCATGTCCTGTAACAGTAAGCTCTGACGATGGACTCCGCTGAGCATGTGTGGTCTGCAGGATTTTCCCTGAACCCCACCTGGTGAGCGAATTAGTCTGCTTGTAACCCACCTGGTAAGTGGACTAGATTCCTGAGCCCCCTCTTTCAATAGAAGCACTTTGCTGCTATTTTGTGAACTGTGGGGCTTACCGCCAAACCCAATTCAACTTTTTCGGGAATTTTTGTTCTTTTGGGTCTTCAGAAGAGAGGGCATGAGGAGGGGGATACTGTAACGCCAGTGTGTTTGTACCTTGATTCCCAGTGTTACTGTTCATGTCTGTGCTCTTACCAATGCTTCTTCCCCCCTAACCAGCTGGGATACTGCTGCCTGTTACCTGTATGGATGCTGCTCAATTCCCTGCTCTGCTGCGCAGCTGTACGTGTCTTATAGATTCTTTGCTCCGCTGCTTGACCATCCACGTGTGCGGTCCCTTGCTGCTGCTGTGGAAGTTATCTGTGGGTTGCGAGGTCCTGTGCAGCTGGTGCATGACTTTCCACATGTGTCTAGGCTTGCAGCTGCTGCCAGATGCCCTAGGCCTCAGTTCATGTGCTAGCTATGCTGTACTGGTTTGTGTCTGTGATTAGGGTGCACGTGGCTACACCTTCCCTACTTTTATTAGGAGGAGTGTGTGCGCTTGAATTGCTATCCCCAGCCTATAGCTGAGGGCCAGCTCCTATTTAAAGTTCCCTTTCCTTGTTAGCCATGGCCAGAGCTTCACATTGGGTTGCAGAACCTACCATGTGTGTGTGGTCCAGCATGCTGCTCTTGGTCTGCCTTGTCTACAGCTCCTGTTCTACCTGCTACCAGTTATAGTGTGGCGCCCCACTAAGAGTGCGTCACAGGAGGGTACTACACCCCTGACTGAAGGTGTCGTATCCTCCGTTCCAGTGGGGAGTAGGATAACCCTGAGGCTCCATACACCACATGCAACACCTAGCGGTAGAGGACCAATTAGGCACCCGTTTCCTGGGTAACCGGTCCTGGTGGGAGGAGAGCTAGGGTATATAGCAGTGGGGAAAGTAGCAAAGAGAGAGAACAGTGGTAAGACAAGAACAGAACAGAGAGGTCCAGTCGTGACAGCAGAAGGGACAGAGAAAAGACAGCTAACAGGGAGGGCACCATCCACTGGTGGCCCAGAAGAGAAAGGGGCAAAGTTAGAACGGGTGATTGAAGACCCGAGCCCAGTCCAGAACCCGGAGTACCGGCTCCGAAGTGGTCTAGTTGGTTCAACCCTGCACCACGAACCCGGAGTGGTCGATGGCTTTTTAGGAGCCCGATTCACAGTTTAACAACACCGCAGCTATACCGGGAGGTACCCACCATTGAGGGTCAGGGGCCGTGAGTAGGGCCTAAGCGGGAACCTTAATCGAGGACCCTCAGTACCCCGGCGAGGTATATTGGAGCAGCGAAGAGAAGGGACAGTAAGGATAGAGAGAGACATTTGTGGAGCCTTAGAAAGACACTACTCACCGCAGGGACCACCCGGTCCACTACCTGGCATTGAGAACTGTGAACCCTGTCTGCCATTGAACAACCAAGTAAATACCCGTTCAGAGGAGCAACGTGTCCGAGCCTTATTTCAGAACTGCCGTTGAATTGCCTTGCCTTGCAGAAATAACCAAGCTGCCCTATTACTTCGCTGCAGCTCTCAACTCCGGGGACCCCGCTCGTCCTGTAGGGAGCAGTTCTTGCCTTGCAGAAATAACCAAGCTGCCCTATTACTTCGCTGCAGCTCTCAACTCTGGGAACCCCGCTCGTCCTGTAGGGAGCAGTTCCATCTTGCTGCCGCCCATCACCCCGGAGACCCAAGCAGCGCCGGTGCCATCACCGGAACCCTACAGGTGGCGTCACAAACTAATAACTTTATTCCCATTTTATTATTTTTTTTTTCTTTCTTTCATTGACTACCGGGCCCACAGCCTCAGGCGCTGAACCATGACCTGCAGCCTGCGCCTAAGACAGGTGAACCCCGGCCAACGGTGAGTCACTAGGATAGCCTGTGTGTACTTGTCTTTGTCCCTTGGACCCGTCCTGTCTATATGTTGGAACCAATGTCCTTGCTCTGGAATGTGGATTCCTGCTGTGTGAGGTTCCTGAAGCCTCTGTGTCTTGAACCATGTACCCAGTGACTGTAAGTTGGCTGTAACCTGTGTCTTGTGAATAAACCAGTGTTCATCTTTTGAAGATGGAGTTCAGTGTTCCTACTGAGCGTCCAGTATGCTGTGCTCATGATACTATGTTGTGCCAGCTCTGTCCAGCTCTGATCCCCTGCTAGGGTTCATGTGTCTCTCAGCTCTGGTCCATGGTGGATGTGATTGCACTGTACTGCTGTGCTCGCACTGCTCAGCTCCGAGACGTTCCTGTGGTGTTCATGTCATGCAGCTCCAATCTGCTCCGGCGGTGCTTTTGCCATCTTGCTCTGGTTCGTTTCCAGGTTGTGTCTTATTTCTGGTGCTTGAGGTCCGCTGTCTGGTGCCTGGAGCTCATGTCCAATCTCCAGAGCCTGATGACCATTTGCCTGGTGCCTGGAGCATGTGTCTGATGTCTGAAGCTTGGTTACCGCTGCTTTGTGCCCAGAGCCCATTGACCGCTGCCGGTGTCCCTGATTATGGCTGCCGGTATCCCTGATGACCGCTGCCCATGTCCCTGGTGTTATGATGTTCCCTACCTGGAACTGTGTCCGGAATCCAGATGTCCTGCCTTTGTCCTACATATTCAGTCTGTGTCCAGATGTCCAGTCCGTGGTCCTGGTGGTGCATCCCATGTTTCAGAGTCGGTCCTGCTCATGTCCCTGGATGGGCTCCTCCTCCGTGTTCCTAGGGAGTCTCCAGCCTTGTTTCCCAGTGACAGCTCTGCCTGTGTATCCTGGATCTGACCAGCCGATGTTCTAAACTTCCATGTGAGTGTTCCTGGATCTGTGCTCTCCATGTTCCACCTGTGTTCCAATGTTCTGAACTGTTCCCTGGGATCCATCCTGTGATGTCATCTGTTTGAGGTCGGTGTCTGATGTTCTCCTGCTGTGTCAGTGGTGTGTCTGAGGTCTGAGAGAGATGTTCTCCTGATATGCTCATGCCTGATAACCCTGGACTGCATAAACCCCTGATGACCTCTTGCCATCACCTGACATCTGTCTACCTAAGATGTCTCCCTTGCCTGAAGGGTGGAATCAGGAGCCTGGCATAATGTCTTGTTATCGTGTACCTTGTACTGTGCCTATGTTTAGTAAACTTTATGTTTCTTAATTCCTAAAGTTGTGTGGTGTCATCTAGTCCTGCATGTTATCATCTTGCCCACATGTTCAGCTTCCACAAACCCTGGTCGCTGCCCTTCCCTAGTCTGGGCAGGCCCGTATTCCCCCTGTGGTCCGTTGTGGGAGCGTAAGCTACACTCGCGTGCCCATGTCTTGTTACAGCTGGTCTCTCATGTCAGAAGAGGTGAGCTCACAGTAAGGAGGTGAGCCGTTCTTCATGTCAGCTAATAACAGCAGATGTAATACTCAGGAGGATCTTGCCACATGCCTGGCGTTATTATGTGACGCCCCTGCCAATTGGTCACCACTATGGTACTGCACCTATCTAATAGGTATGGCATCATGCTCACAGGTAAGAAGGGAAAACTCTACTGAGACCCCCAATACACACTCAACACTATCCAAACTCCTGGCAAGGGAGATGCTGGGCGGAAGAGAATCACATGCAGAGCAGTCCCCATCTACTGGCTGAAGGGAGGAGTTTAGGTTAGGGGTGGGAGTCAGTTAGAAGGAGACAGTTCTAGGAGAAGTCAGGAGCTGGGAGGGAGCAGGACACACAAGGGTCAGCTGTGAATTCCTGGCCTGAGGTCCAGAATCTGCAGCAGGCTGTACAGCCAGGCAGAGGAACTAGCTGGAGCGGTTGCACCAGCCCCAATTCGGTCTCGATATCTTCAGGACCGGTCGAGAAACTGTAGGTCATTTGGCTGCATACACAGTGACTACCATTGTGAACCCCCCCAAGGCTAAGAAACTATAGAGGGTCAAGAGGACTTGCAAGGCAGTCATATGTGTAAAAATAAGAATGTGCAATGCGGATGATCCCTGAGGAAGGAGCTCAGTTTGTGGCTCCGAAACGCGTAGGAAAATAAAAGCATCTTTTTCTGGAGCAGCAGCGCGGACAGTGAGGCACTTTGTCTAAAGGAAATCTTTGCAAGGCAGTCAGTCAGAGGTCTCGCAGTCACCTGTCTACTGGGACTGGCAACCAAAGGACACTAGGAGTACAAGGGGTAGCAGTGTCAGAGAGCAAGAGGGTGTCTCAGCAGAGTGGACCAAGACTACTTGCAAGCTGGCCAGACTGCAAATCTGGTGAATATAGAACCCAGGCTGGTTTGTGTCTGCACTAAACTTCAATAAAGATGACCAGTAAGAACTGCAAGAACCCCGTGTCTGTCTACTCTTTCCTGCTTCTCTCTGCACCCTTACACCTTTAACCACTTTACTTCACCACTACACTCCAGGGACCTGCTTCGTCTAAGGGAAGTGCTCCAACTAGCTACTCAATCACCTATCCTCTGGGGACTACCATATGTAGCGCTGGTCATCCCTGACCAGAAACCTCCGATGGCATCACGACAAAAACTCTAACTTAACTTTCTCCCTTTAATATCCCTTTAACATGTCCGGTATGGGCCTGCGGGACTGCCACCATGACTACTGAACTGACTAATCCCAGATGGTTGAGTACCCCGGCCCGGTGACCGAGATAATTACACCTGCAGCCTCTGCCGCAGCCTCTGGATCAGCAAATCCAGGATGAGGAGGAAGAGGAGGCAGAAGAGGAGGCAGTAGAAAAAGGCCCTGTTTCCCAGCCTTTTGTAGCTCCCCAACTAGAGGTTTTTGATTGGGAGAATGTTATGTGGGGACCCTTTCCTCTCGACAAACAACTATTCAATAGATCATCATGAACCACCCTGGCCTGTCTCCTTTCTTGATGACATTCAGTTCACAGATGCCATCACCAGAGAGGGGTTCCATGGGCCTAAGGCCAATTAATTTTATAATCAACATACCCGAGGCATGGTGGTGGCATTCATTCAGCAGAGGGGGTTTGGCTTCATATGCAAAAAAGGGACAGGGTATTGGTTCTACACCAACCGCTCCACCCTGCTACGTGACCATCTTCCCAAAAAACTTTGCAAACGCTATGTTGGGAATGAGGTCACCTTCATGAAAGTGAATGGCAGCAAGGGGTGGTTCACGGTTGACGTTAGTTGGCTTGCTGATGATGTGAAAAGTGGCGGCAGAAGGTCAACCTGGAGAGAATGTGGCCTCCCTTGCCAGCTGAACCCAAACCCACTGGGTCCATTGATGCTAAAGGGCCTGTCGGTGTTGCCTATGTTCCTTCCATGTCTCCTAGAGGATGTGGCCCTCTCCTAATTTCTGCATCCGTTTCTCCAGCACTGGCCATAACAGGGTGTGCTAGGGGCAGGAGGAGTCAGAGAATGACCCTGGAGGAGTAGCTGTTGTGACCCCCTGGAGACCATCCATTAGTGGAGTTAGATATGGCCACCTCCACCCAGGTCAGCAATAAGTATGCTCCTGGGTATTTACGGTGTAACAGAAAAAATACCCCAAAAAGGCCTGCTGTTGGGTCGCCGACCTTTCCTTTAGTTGGCATGGTGTCTGAAGAAGGACCTTTTCAGTTCTTATAACAGTGATGCCTGTTATTTTGTTCCTTTTATTGTTTCCCTTCCCAACATTAGCACTGGCTGCAATTCTTATATACAGTCATATGAAAACGTTTGGGCACCCCTCTTAATCTTACTCATTTTTTTTTGTTTAAAATTGGGTTTTTGCAACAGCTATTTCAGTGTGATCTATGTAATAACTGATGGACACAGTAATATTTCAGTGTGATATATGTAATAACTGATGGACACAGTAATATTTCAGTGTGATCTATGTAATAACTGATGGACACAGTAATATTTCAGGATTGAAATTAGGTTTATTGTACTAACCAAAAATGTGAAATATGCATTATTTCAAAATTTGACAGGTGCAAAAGTATGGGCACCTCAACAGAAAAGTGACATTAATATTTAGTAGATCCAACTTTTGCCTCTAGTGGCTTCCTGTAGCTGTTAATGAGTTCCTGGATCCTGGATGAAGGTATTTTTGACCATTCCTCTTTACAAAACAATTCCAGTTCAGTTACGTTTGATGGTCGCCGAGCATGGACAGCCCGCTTCACAACATCCCACAGATGTTCAATGATATTCAGGTCTGGGGACTGGGATGGCCATTCCAGAACATTGTAATTGTTCCTCTGCATGAATGCCTGAGTAGATTTGGAGCGGTGTTTTGGATCATTGTCTTGCTGAAAGATCCATCCACGGCGTAACTTCAACTTTGACACTGATTCTTGAACATTATTCTCAAGAATCTGCTGATACTGAGTGGAATCCAGGCGACCCTCAACTTTAACAAGATTCCCGGTGCTGTCATTGGCCACACAGCCCCAAAGCATGATGGGCCCTTCACCAAATTTGACAGTGGGTAGCAAGTGTTTTTCTTGGAATGCTGTGTTTTTGTGGCGCCATGCATAACGCCTTGTTGTATGACCAAACAACTCAATCTTTGTTTCATCAGTCCACAGGACCTTCTTCCAAAATGAAACTGGCTTGTCCAAATGTGCTTTTGCATACCTCAGGCGACTCTGTTTGTGGCGTGCATGCAGAAACGGCTTCTTTCGCATCACTCTCCCATACAGCTTCTCCTTGTGCAGTGTGCGCTGTATTGTTGACCGATGCACAGCGACACCATCTGCAGCAAGATGATGCTGCAGGTCTTTGGAGGTGTCTGTGGATTGTTCTTGACTGTTCTCACCATTCTTCTTCTCTTCTTCTTCTTCTAGCCTTTCTGATATTTTTGTTGGCCTGCCACTTCTGGCCTTTACAAGAACTGTCCCTGTGGTCTTCCATTTCCTTACTATGTTCCTCACAGTGGAAACTGACAGGGTAAATCTCTGAGACAACTTTTTGTATCCTTCCCCTGAACAACTATGTTGAACAATCTTTTTTTTCAGGTCATTTGAGAGCTGTTTTGAGGAGCCCATGATGCCACTCCTCAGAGGAGATGCAACTAGGAGAACAACTTGCAAGTGGACACCTGAAATAGCTTTTGTCATGATTGGATACACCGGGCTATGAAGTACAAAGCTCAATGAGGTTACCAAACCAATTTAGTGCTTCAGTAAGTCAGTAAAAAGTAGTTAGGAGTATTCAAATCATGAAAATCAGAAGGGTGCCCATAATTTTGCACCTGTCAAATTTTGAAATAATGCAGATTTCACATTTTTGGTTAGTGCAATAATCCTCAAATATTACTGTGTTCATCAGTTATTACATAGATCACACTGAAATATTACTGTGTCCATCAGTTATTACATAGATCACACTGAAATATTACTGTGTCCATCAGTTATTACATAGATCACACTGAAATATTACTGCGTCCATCAGTTATTACATAGATCACACTGAAATATTACTGTGTCCATCAGTTATTACATATATCACACTGAAATATTACTGTGTCCATCAGTTATTACATAGATCACACTGAAATATTACTGTGTCCATCAGTTATTACATAGATCACACTGAAATATTACGGTGTCCATCAGTTATTACATAGATCACACTGAAATATTACTGTGTCCATCAGTTATTACATAGATCACACTGAAATATTACTGCGTCCATCAGTTATTACATATATCACACTGAAATATTACTGCGTCCATCAGTTATTACATAGATCACACTGAAATATTACTGTGTCCATCAGTTATTACATAGATCACACTGAAATATTACTGTGTCCATCAGTTATTACATATATCACACTGAAATATTACTGTGTCCATCAGTTATTACATAGATCACACTGAAATATTACTGTGTCCATCAGTTATTACATAGATCACACTGAAATATTACTGTGTCCATCAGTTATTACATAGATCACACTGAAATATTACTGTGTCCATCAGTTATTACATAGACCACACTGAAATATTACTGTGTCCATCAGTTATTACATAGATCACACTGAAATAGCTGTTGCAAAAACAAATTTTAAACCAAAAAAAATGAGTAAGATTAAGAGGGGTGCCCAAACTTTTTCATATGACTGTATACTGTGTATATTGATTTATGTGTCTTTCCTATTATAGTCTGTGGTGCCTATGTTAGAATTATTATTTATTGGGTGTGATAACAATACATTTTTTAATTACATCATGCACCACCATGGCATTTTTTCCTAAGTTGCTACAGTAAACATTTTTTAGACACATACTAATGAGCCATACACAAAATGAACATGTCTGTAAGACAGTGTTCACACCACCAAGAGACTGAATCACAAATAAACAGTTAAACAAACATATAAAAATACTCTGTTGTAATAAAAAACAGTAAAAAGGAAATGCTGCTAAAAAAGTGGTAAAAAAGA
Organism: Allobates femoralis; assembly: GCA_033576535.1. NCBI lineage: Eukaryota > Metazoa > Chordata > Amphibia > Anura > Aromobatidae > Allobates > Allobates femoralis. The sequence continues at coordinate 23,531,734 of JARQOC010000013.1, forward strand.
GGGTATTTGGTTGATAAGTTTTTTTGCAAAAAATGCATACTAAGCCACTCTACCAAATGTCAAGGTAACCCATATCAGAGAAGTCAAGGTAACCCATATCAGAGCAGTCACGGTAACCCATATCAGAGCAGTCCTTAGCTGATGTATTTAAAAACTTGATCATATATATGGTACCTATATAAACAGGATTCAGACATGTCCAATGTCTGATATGGACACACTGTAGAAGACATGGCTCACAAGGGAGGGGTGAGGAGCTCCCTTATCTTGCAAAAACAATAAACCAATTAGACACAAACTAATGAGCAATGCACAAAGTGAACATGTCTGTAGGACAGTGTTCACACAACCAAGAAACTGAATCACAAAAAAAGTTAAACGTATGGCTCATTAGTTTGTGTCTAATTAGTTTCTTGTTGAGTCATCAAACAATGTACCAGGGCCTTACAACAATCTGTTGGGGTCACATTTACTGAAAGCATCCCCCATATGCTGTCAGAGCATCCACAAAAGCACTGGTGATTTTTCTAAACTTATGCATACTCTTACTGAGGATATAAATTTGTTTATAATTTGACTATCGATAAATGTATTTATTCATTCATTGTATCATGGGGCATTAATATAATCCTGACATCAAATACTTCTTCCTGGGATTAGATAAACTATTTATTATGGACTGATAATAACTTTTCATGCCTATGATGGAAGACTATTAATTATCATAATAAATCATGTTACATAGTATTATCTGGGACATCATATTTGGCTTTTCATTTGTCCAGACTTATATGAGTGAAGAATATTAAAAAATAGGAGCTTTATTCATTTGGATTCTCATATATTTTAATATTTAATTTTTTAGTTTTTAACATTTTTTTTTTTAATTCATTATTTTATGAACTTGAAAATCTCCCAATACACATTATTATTAATTTTCATATACGCTGCTTAAAAAATAAAGGGAACACTTAAACAACACCATGTAACACCAGATCAGTCACACTTCTGTGAAATCATCTGTCCAGCAATGAAGCAAAAACTGATTGTTAATCAATTTCTCCAGCTGTTGTGCACATGAAATAAAAAACAGGTACAGTAAAAATGATCGACAATTAGCAAGGCCCCCCTATAAAGGAGTGGTGCTTCAGGTAGTGACAACAGCCCACTTCTCTGTTCTCATGCTTTTTTGGCTGTTGTTTTGGTCAGTTTTGCATTTTGTCATTGCTCTCACCCCGAGCATACATAATCTGTATCACTTCATTGTATTGTACATTATACGGTATTTAAATATGATATATTTTTGTCCATTTTCTCAGATTCTCTTATAGTGTCCCTAATCAATTTTTTTATGTCCATTTTATAAACCTTTTTTCTTGCTTGCATCAAATTTTCTTGTGAATAACACATATTTCTCAATGTTACACATTGTTATCTCATTTTGTAACTCCGAAGGATCAGAGCAGTTCCTTTTGGTGAAGATGAGCTCTCCCACCAGAATTTTATGTATTACATGTGGTGGATTTAAGGATTGTGCTTGCAAAATTGTATTGCCGTCAGAGTCCTTTCTATAGGGAAGAATGGAAACCATATCTAACCCCCCCATTGCCCGTAGGGTTACGTTGAGGAAGTTAATGCAAGTCTTATTAAATGTAAATTTAAGACTATATGTGTTCATATGTAAATACTTTATGAATGTGTCTGCCTCCTCGGCACACCTCACCAGACAAACAGGAGGTCGTCAATATATCTTCCAAACCATTGTGTTTGCAACAAAAATAGATTATAATCTGTAAAGATAAATTTTTCCTCCTAGCAAACCATGACTATATTTGCCAGGAAGGGGGTGGGCTTGTCTCCCATACTTACACCCTGTTTTGAATAAAGACTTCCTTATAAAAAGTAAAAAAAATCTTGTTAATTGAAATCTTACAGAAATAATAATGAATTATCTTTCCAGCTTCTCTTTGATATAGACCATTAATGCCTCAATATATCTCAAAGAGAAGATAATTTCTTCCTCTGATTTTTTACATACCTAGAAAAAGGAAATTGCACAGTCATATAGATGATTAGAAGGTAGCATCTTGGCTTTATACTTAAGGGCCTGTCACACGCGTCAATGTCGTCAGTGAGATGATCGCTGACGACATTGACGGATGATCGCTGGTGAGCTGTCACACAGACAGACTCACCAGCGATCAATTGGCCAGAAACATCGTGGAAACGATTTAAATATCGTTTCCACGATGTCTTGCTCCCGCTGCCAGGCTGCTGGAAGCGGGAGCAGGCTGGTCTCCAAGGTAAACTGCGGGTATCTAGGCAGCGCGCGCTGCCTAGATACCCGACGTGTACCTTAGTTACCAGCCTCCTCCGCTCACCGGCTGGTATCTAAGGTGCACAGCGGGTAACTAGGGACCCTAGTTACCCGCTGTGTACCTTAGATACCAGCCGGTGAGCCAGGGGCGGACCTTGCTGCCCGGGGGCCCTGGTGCAGCGGCAGAGAGAGGAGGGGCGGGCTCAGCAGGGGGAAGCAGGAAGCTTCCCTGGTTAACCCCCTCTCCTCTGCCACACTGGCACAGGGACATGGGGGGCGGCTGGGGACCCCCCTGCAGGGCTAACCTGCGTCCAGCGGGGCCCCTGTGAGCCGGAGCAGCAGCAGAGAGAGGAGGGGCGGCTCAGCCGGGGGAAGCAGGAAGCTTCCCTGGTTAACCCCCTCTCCTCTGCCACACTGGCACAGGGACAGCGGAGCGGAGGAGGCTGGTAACTAAGGTACACGTCGGGTATCTAGGCAGCGCGCGCTGCCTAGATACCCGCAGTTTACCTTAGTTACCAGCTCCCAGCGCTTGTGAGAGGCGCTGGGAGCTGGAATATCGCTACTCCCGGTGTCACATGCAGCGATGCTGCGTGTCCACCGGGCGACAATCGCCAGGTTTTAGAGCAGGTTCTAAAACCTGGCGATCATCAACCAGCGATTTATCGCTGGTTGATTCAGTATGTCACACGCGTCAATATCGCTGCAACGTCACGTGCAGCCGAGATCGTGCAGGCGATATTGACGCGTGTGACAGGCCCTTTAGAGAAATCTGAGCAGTCTTGATAGGAGGCATGGAATTTAAAGACAATGGATGTGAAACAGAATATTCGAGAAGGTGGGTGAAGAAAGACTTTGGAGCAATTAGGAAAACAAGGTGATCCCCACTGGGCAATTTGGTTTGACAACCAATTAATGACTGGAGGATGGTGTTGCGTAGGCCAAATCATCTTCAAATAACAAATAAAAAATGTATGCAATTTTAATTTGGTCAGAAAAGTTCCGGGGACATAACTGAAAGTGTACTGTGCATTGATTCACAAAGCCACAAAACACTTTAGATTCTCCATGAAAACATACACGATCAATTTGTCTTGGTAAGATGAATTCATGAAGCCACAGGTCAGAGTGGAATCATGGACCCATGGTGTTGGCGCAGCAAGCAGAGAGGCGCATGTAAAAGCAAGGACTTAGAGACATGAGAACCGAGAAGGCAGAAGAAGAGGGAAATTTGCATTGAGATGTTCGTAAAAAGAAAGAAAAGTGGCACTCACCGTTCTTTGCCTAAAAACAGAGCCCTTTATTTCAAGGCTATTTAAAACAGAGCAGGTACAGACAGACACATCAGCTAGGTATTAGGGATAATAGCTATTTTGTGCATGTCCTGCACTTCAAGAGGTCCTATCTTTTTATGAACATCACAATTGCCTATGTAGTGTGCATCAACTAATGCCATTTACAAGCTCTAAAATGCTGTCAAATCCATTGCTGTATATCTTTGCCATTGCTTCCGTTGTACTGGGGGGTATATGGAGCTTCTCTCTGGTTATATAGTAAAACTTGCATTGAGGGTTTGTGATGTAACATTTGACTTCTAACCAGTCAGAAGTTATGGTCACAAGATGACAACACGGGACCAAATGAACAATCAACAGGAAATCAGCAGCAGCTGTAGTGTCACTTCCCTTTGATTTACTAATTTAGCCAGAAGACAGTGAAACAGAAGCCAGCAGTGATAGGACTTCGAGCCCACGTGATGACACAATGTCAAGTGAGCCCAGAACTGCGATTACTGACAGCACTGGAACGGCACCAGTGCGGAATATGAGTACTGGCTCTTTTATTTTACCTGGGGACACATGTAGAATCAGGAGGGGTTGTCCAGGGGTAGTGGACAAACCCTGTAGTGTTTTCACGCAAAGTTTATGTATAAATGAATTCTCGGATTAATATCTTCTCTAGTATAACTCTTGTTGTACTATGCACAGTCAAATATGAGCCATGCACACGATAAACACGTCCGTAAAACTGCGTTCATTCATCACCAACAACCGAATTACAAAAACTGAGTACAAAAATCCACACAAAAAATCTGGATCTGTATGCGGTGAACGCAATTCCTGTATTAAATGTGACCCTAGCCTTTGTCTAATTTTTTGAGCCTTTGTCTAATTTTTTGTTTGTCTTTTACCTTTCCCCATTACCTTATAGATGGATGGTCCGTTTTTTTCTACTTCATCCACCCATAAATTCACCAGTCAGCACAGCGGTCGCACAGGTTGTGGACATTAGTGATTACTGACGGTGGTCTTATACGGTCCATCCCGATGGGGTTAGTAGTCTCTCCCTGACCAAGAAAATAAATACTGCTGTCTATCGAAACGTGTGCAGGAGGTTCATGTGTGTCCCGGTCCATCATTGAGCCTGTTAATGTGTCTCCACCAGCAAGCAGAGCTCTATGGATTTGTTATTGTGCCTACAATTGATATGGATGGGTTTACACACAAAAGGTCACATATACTAGTTTTTGATACATGGCCTCTTCCCTGGAGTCTCCCCCTCACCTTTACTCCTCCCCAAACGGGATTTGTCTGGATCCTTGGTTCATTTAACAGCATGCTTTATTTATATGGCCATATCAATGGTGTTTCATGTGTCGGAAACATATAAATGTGATCACATGTGATTTATATACGGACATATGTCCTTAAAGAGAGATTGATTCACATACTAATCATTTATATAAGACACGGTTGTCTCATCATGTAATCATTTTTTCATCTTCATTGTATGCTTTGATTCCATACCATTGATCATTACCTCCAAGGCTCTTATTGGTCGTTTGTTTATGTGTCATGTGATCCCCATTCCTTTTGTAATGTGTTTGTATTTGTATTTTTAGAAATATTAATCCTTTGTGTTTTTGAGATAATACATTTGTATACTGTTTGTGCACAAAAACTCCAGTTTTGTTCTCCTATTTTGTGTATTCTGTAATGGAGGTGCCACTTTATGGCAATTTACACTGTAAAGAAGCATTATGATGCTTCTTTGGGATGTAATGTTGTGAATACAATACTCCAGCTATGTAGCCGATAACCGGAAACCACAGTTCACATAAGGTAGTGTACATAACATATAGTCCTTCACTTCAGCAGATACATCCACAAACCACTATCCACTGACCTCAGTCAGCATGTAATGTCCCAAACTGGATTTTAGTCTGGTCTTGCAGTGTAACTGGATTCAGAGTGGCTCCTGTCAGTCTTGCTGTCCATGATGATACTCACTGGGATCACTCATCAGGTCCCTGGCCTTGCTCCTTGTTGGGCCCAGTCATGAGTCAAAATCCTCAAAAGTCTCAGTTACTTCCTGGACTTCTAGGATCTCTAACCAGCTCCACTCTCAGATATGCTTGGATGCCATGGGGTTCAAACAGGAGGGTTGAAGGACCTTGCTTACATCACAGTCATGTGATCCACACATTCTTACTATATCACATGAGCCACCTCTGGGGAGGTATGTGGATGGCCAGTCCCACCAATCACTTCCTGCCCATCCTTAAATCCTGCCCATATCTTATAAAGGCTTGTTTAACAATAAGTCTAAACAAACATCCTGGATTTAGATTGCAGCAGACGTCTCTGTGTGATACATACCTGTCATGTACAGTGTTGTTGGTATACCTCACAGTATGTGTCTTAAACTGATCCGACCTATGAAAACTGCTTCCCTCTATACCCTTTTTTCACTCCTTATATTTTTTAATCTTTTTCCTTGTTTCCCTATTTTATCCTTGTTGGACCCTTATTACCTATCTAATTGTTATAAAAAAATGAAAAAAATATTTAAATGAACGGAAACCAATTATGCAAAAAACAAACAAAAAACAAAAGACAAATCAAATATAACTTATTGAAAAAGTGCAAATTAAATAATGAATGAAGTGTAAGTATGAAAGTCTCCAAAAAACCATTTCAGAAAAATGATGAACCGCCCAAAGAGTCCAACTCTTCACTCTCCAACATAGTACGGAGGGGAATTGTGTGAATGTAATTACCAACCTGGAAAACTGTAAACCCTTTGTATTGTTCCCATGATGTGAGACTTTCTATTATTTACATCAGAGAAATGATTAAGTCAAAACAAATTATTGCAAAACTAATGACCGATGTGTCCGTAATTCTCTGGTGTTTATGGATTTCTCCAGGCAAAATGATTATTAAAGCTGTAAAACTGCATGAAGAAGAAGCCGAACCCGACCTACACGATGAGGCTCCTCTACTTACTTATGTCTTTATCTTTGAGGTTTCTTTGTTTTATTTGGGCTTTCATAAATTATATTCAATTTTAATATATAAATCAACATGAAGGTTCATCTATAAATTTGGACCAAAGTGAAATAAGATAGAATTTTAAAAGTAAAAATGGAGAGAAATGTTTGACAATTCTTTTTTTTAATTTTGAAATATTTTCATAGCGGCTTGAACTTTCCGCGATGGCGATCATTGCTTCGTTCTCTCATTGCTTTGTTCTCTCATTGCTTTGTTCTCTCATTGCTTCGTTCTCTCATTGCTTTGTTCTCTCATTGCTTTGTTTTCTCATTGCTTCGTTCTCTCATTGCTTTGTTCTCTCATTGCTTTGTTTTCTCATTGCTTTGTTCTCTCATTGCTTTGTTCTCTCATTGCTTTGTTTTCTCATTGCTTTGTTCTCTCATTGCTTTGTTTTCTCATTGCTTTGTTCTCTCATTGCTTTGTTCTCTCATTGCTTTGTTCTCTCATTGCTTTGTTTTCTCCATTGCTTTGTTCTCTCATTGCTTTGTTCTCTCATTGCTTTGTTCTCTCATTGCTTTGTTCTCTCATTGCTTTGTTCTCTCATTGCTTTGTTTTCTCATTGCTTTGTTCTCTCATTGCTTTGTTCTCTCATTGCTTTGTTCTCTCATTGCTTTGTTCTCTCATTGCTTTGTTCTCTCATTGCTTTGTTCTCTCATTGCTTTGCTCTCTCATTGCTTTGTTCTCTCATTGCTTTGTTTTCTCATTGCTTCGTTTCTCTCATTGCTTTGTTCTCTCATTGCTTTGTTTCTCTCATTGCTTTGTTCTCTTCATCGCTTTGTTTTCTCATTGCTTTGTTCTCTCATTGCTTTGATCTCTCATTGCTTAGTTCTCTCATTGCTTTGGTCTCTCATTGCTTTGTTCTCTCATTGCTTTGTTTTCTCATGTGTGTTGTTTTCTCATTGCTTTGTTCTCTCATTGCTTTGCTCTCTCATTGCTTTGTTCTTTCATTGCTTTGTTCTCTCATTCCTTTGTTTTCTCATTGCTTTGATCTCTCAATGCTTTGTTCTCTCATTGCTTTGTTCTCTCATTCCTTTGTTGTCTCAATGCTTTGTTCTCTCATTGCTTTGTTTCTCTCATTGCTTTGTTTTCTCATTGCTTTGTTCTCTCATTGCTTTGTTCTCTCATTGCTTAGTTCTCTCATTGCTTTGTTCTCTCATTGCTTTGTTCTCTCATTGCTTTGTTCTCTCATTGCTTTGTTTTCCTCATTGCTTTGTTCTCTCATTGCTTTGTTCTCTCATTGCTTTGTTCTCTCATTGCTTTGTTCTCTCATTGCTTTGTTCTCTCATTGCTTTGTTCTCTCATTGCTTTGTTTTCTCATTGCTTTGTTCTCTCGTTGCTTTGATCTCTCATTGCTTAGTTCTCTCATTGCTTTGTTCTCTCATTGCTTTGTTTTCTCATTGCTTTGTTTTCTCATTGCTTTGTTCTCTCATTGCTTTGTTCTCTCATTGTGTTGTTTTCTCATTGCTTTGTTCTCATCATTGCTTTGCTCTTTCATTGCTTTGTTTCTCTCATTCCTTTGTTCCTCTCATTGCTTTGTTTCTCATTGCTTGTTCTGGCATTTGCTTTGTTCCTCATTGCTTTGTTATCCTCATTGTTTTGCTCTCTCATGTGTGTTGTTTTCTCATTGCTTGGTTTCTCACATTGCTTTGTTCCATTGCTTTGTTCTCTCGTTGCTTGTTTCTCCATTGCTTGTTCTCTCATTGCTTTGTTCTCATTGCTTTGTTTTACTCATTCTTTGGTCTCTCATTGCTTTGTTTTTCTATTGCTTTTGTTCTCTCATTGTGTTGTTTCTATTGCTTTGTTCTCATCATTGCTTGTTCTCTCTTTGCTTTGTTACTCATTGCTTTGTTCTCTCATTGCTTTGTTTTTCTCATTGCTTTGTTCTCTCATTGCTTTGTTCTCTCAGTTGCTTTGTTTTCTCATTGCTTTGTTCTCTCATTGCTTTGTTTTCTCATTGCTTTGTTCTCTCATTGCTTTGTTCTCTCATTGCTTTGTTTTCTCATTGCTTTGTTCTCTCGTTGCTTTGATCTCTCATTGCTTAGTTCTCTCATTGCTTTGTTCTCTCATTGCTTTGTTTTCTCATTGCTTTGTTCTCTCATTGCTTTGTTCTCTCATTGCTTTGTTCTCTCATTGTTTGTTTTCTCATTGCTTTGTTCTCTCATTGCTTTGCTGTTTCATTGCTTTGTTTCTCTCATTCCTTTGTTCTCTCATTGCTTTGTTTTCTCATTGCTTTGTTCTCTCATTGCTTTGTTCTCTCATTGCTTTGTTCTCTCATTGCTTTGTCTCTCTTTGCTTTGTTTTCTCATTGCTTTGTTTCCTCATTTCTTTGGTCTCTCATTGCTTTGTTCTCTCATTGCTTTGTTCTCTCATTGTGTTTGTTTTCTCATTGCTTTGTTCTCTCATTCCTTTGTTCTCTCATTGCTTTGTTTTCTCATTGCTTTGTTCTCTCATTGCTTTGTTTTCTCATTGCTTTGTTCTCTCATTGCTTTGTCTCTCATCTCTTTGTTCTCTCATTGCTTTGTTTTCCTCATTGCTTTGTTCTCTCATTGCTTTGTTCTCTCATTGCTTTGTTTCTCATTGCTTTGTTCTCTCATTGCTTTGTTTTCTCATTGCTTTGTTTTCTCATTGCTTTGTTCTCTCATTGCTTTGTCCTCTCATTCTTTGTTCTCTTCATTGCTTTGTTTTCTCATTGCTTTTCTTCTCATTGCTTTGTTCTCTCATGCTTTGTTTCTCATTGCTTTGTTCTCTCATTGCTTTGTTCTCTCATTGCTTTGTTTTCTCATTGCTTTGTTCTCTCATTGCTTTGTCCTTCTCATTTCTTTGTTCTCTCATTGCTTTGTTTTCTCATTGCTTGTTCTCTCATTGCTTTGTTTTCTCATTGCTTTGTTGTCTCATTGCTTTGTTCTCTCATTGCTTTGTTTTCTCATTGCTTTGTTCTCTCATTGCTTTGTTCTCTCATTGCTTTGTTTCTCATTGCTTTGTTCTCTCATTGCTTTGTCCTCTCTCATTTCTTTGTTCTCTCATTGCTTTGTTTTCTCATTGCTTTGTTCTCTCATTGCTTTGTTTCTCTCATTGCTTTGTTTCTCATTGCTTTGTTCTCTCATTGCTTTGTTTCTCTCATTGCTTTGTTTTCTCATTGCTTTGTCTCTCATTGCTTTGTTCTCTCATTGTGTTGTTTTCTCATTGCTTTGTTCTCTCATTGCTTGTTCTCTCATTGCTTTGTTCTCTCATTGCTTTTGTTTTCTCATGCTTTGTTTTCTCATTGCTTTGTTCTCTCATTGCTTTGTTCTCTCATTGCTTTGTTCTCTCATTGCTTTGTTCTCTCATTGCTTTGTTTTCTCATTGCTTTGTTCTCTCATTGCTTTGTTCTCTCATTGCTTTGTTCTCTCATTGCTTTGCTCTCTCATTGCTTTGTTCTCTCATTGCTTTGTTTTCTCATTTTTTGTCCTCTCATTGCTTTGTTCTCTCATGCTTGCTTTGTTTTTCTCATTCTTTGTTGTCTCTCATTGCTTTGTTTCTCATTGCTTTGTTTTCTCATTGCTTTGTCTTCTCATTGCTTTGTTCTTTTCATTGCTTTGTTCTCTCATTGCTTTGTTTCTCATTGCTTTGTTTTCTCATTGCTTTGTTCTCTCATTGCTTTGTTTTCTCATTGCTTTGTTCTCTCATTGCTTTGTTCTCTCATTGCTTTGTTTCTCTCATTGCTTTGTTCTTTCATTCTTGTTTTCTCTCATTGCTTTGTTTTCTCATTGCTTTGTTTTCTCATTGTTTTGTTCTCTCATTGCTTTGTTTTATCTGCCTCATTGCTTTGTTCTCTCATTGCTTTGTTCTCTCATTGCTTTGTTTTCTCATTGCTTTGTTTCTCATTCCTTTGTTCTCTCATTGCTTTGTTTTCTCATTGCTTTGTTCTCTCATTGCTTTGTTCTCCTCATTGCTTTGTTCTCTCATTGCTTTGTCCTCTCTTTGCTTTGTTTTCTCATTGCTTTGTTTTCTCATTTCTTTGGGTCTCTCATTGCTTTGTTTTCTCATTGCTTTGTTCTCTCATTTGTTTGTTTCTCATTGCTTTGTTTCTCATTCCTTTTGTTCTCTCATTGCTTTGTTTTCTCATTGCTTTGTTGTCTCATTGCTTTGTTCTCTCATTGCTTTGTTTTCTCATTGCTTTGTTCTCTCATTGCTTTGTTCTCTCATTGCTTTGTTTTCTCATTGCTTTGTTCTCTCATTGCTTTGTCCTCTCATTTCTTTGTTCTCTCATTGCTTTGTTTTCTCATTGCTTTGTTCTCTCATTGCTTTGTTTTCTCATTGCTTTGTTGTCTCATTGCTTTGTTCTCTCATTGCTTTGTTCTCTCATTGCTTTGTTTTCTCATTGCTTTGCTCTCTCATTGCTTTGTTCTCTCATTGTGTTTTTTCTCATTGCTTTGTTCTCTCATTGCGTTGTTCTCTCATTGCTTTGTTCTCTCATTGTTTTGTTCTCTCAGTGCTTTGTTTTCTCATTGCTTTGTTCTCTCATTGCTTTGTTCTCTCATTGCTTTGTTTCTCTCATTGCTTTGTTCTCTCATTGCTTTGTTTTCTCATTGCTTTGTTCTCTCATTGCTTTGTTCTCTCATTGCTTTGTTCTCTCATTGCTTTGCTCTCTCATTGCTTTGTTCTCTCATTGCTTTGTTTTCTCATTTATTTGTCCTCTCATTGCTTTGTTCTCTCATTGCTTTGTTTTCTCATTTTTTTGTCCTCTCATTGCTTTGTTTTCTCATTGCTTTGTTTTCTCATTGCTTTGTCTTCTCATTGCTTTGTTCTTTCATTGCTTTGTTCTCTCATTGCTTTGTTTTCTCATTGCTTTGTTTTCTCATTGCTTTGTTCTCTCATTGCTTTGTTTTCTCATTGCTTTGTTCTCTCATTGCTTTGTTCTCTCATTGCTTTGTTCTCTCATTGCTTTGTTCTTCATTGCTTTGTTCTCTCATTGCTTTGTTTCTCATTGCTTTGTTTTCTCATTGTTTTGTTCTCTCATTGCTTTGTTTTCTCATTGCTTTGTTCTCTCATTGCTTTGTTCTCTCATTGCTTTGTTTTCTCATTGCTTTTGTTTTCTCTCATTGCTTTGTTCTCTCATTGCTTTGTTCTCTCATTGCTTTGTTTTCTCATTTCTTTGTCCTCTCATTGCTTTGCTCTCTCACTGCTTTGTTTTTCTCATTTTTTTGTCCTCTCATTGCTTTGTTTTCTCATTGCTTAGTTCTCTCATTGCTTTGTTTTCTCATTGCTTTGTTCTCTCATTGCTTTGTTCTCTCATTGCTTTGTTCTCTCATTGCTTTGTCCTCTCATTGCTTTGTTTTCTCATTGCTTTGTTCTCTCATTGCTTTGTTCTCTCATTGCTTTGTTTTCTCATTGCTTTGTTTTCTCATTGCTTTGTTCTCTCATTGCTTTGTTCTCTCATTGCTTTGTTTTCTCATTGCTTTGTTTTCTCATTGCTTTGTTCTCTCATTGCTTTGTTCTCTCATTGCTTTGTTCTCTCATTGCTTTGTTCTCTCATTGCTTTGTTTTCTCATTGCTTTGTTTTCTCAATGCTTTGTTCTTTCATTGCTTTGTTCTCTCATTGCTTTGTTTCCTCATTGCTTTGTTTTCTCATTGCTTTGTTCTCTCATTGCTTTGTTCTCTCATTGCTTTGTTTTCTCATTGCTTTCTTCTCTCATTGCTTTGTTTTCTCATTGCTTTGTTCTCTCATTGCTTTGTTCTCTCATTGCTTTGTTCTCTCATTGCTTTGTTCTCTCATTGCTTTGTTCTTCATTGCTTTGTTCTCTCATTGCTTTGATCTCTCATTGCTTTGTTTCTCATTGCTTTGTTCTCTCATTGCTTTGTTTTCTCATTGCTTTGTTCTCTCATTGCTTTGTTCTCTCATTGCTTTGATCTCTCATTGCTTTGTTTTCTCATTGCTTTGTTCTCTCATTGCTTTGTTCTCTCATTGCTTTGTTCTCTCATTGCTTTGTTCTCTCATTGCTTTGTTCTCTCATTGCTTTGCTTTCTCATTGCTTTGTAGATATAATGTTTTTGTGATCAAAAAAAGTCTATAAGGCTAGGGTCAGATTAACGCTTTCAGCCGCACTCCGGGGAGTCGTGCTAAAAACATAGGTTTTGGTAGCCAGCCCTGACGCCTTGTTATGGCCATGGTAACGCGGCGTCAGTGCTGCCAATGTTTACCTATGAGAACGCTACCTGTAGCACAGCTCAACCGCCGGCATCTGAATGAAATCTCGCATTATTTCCTACCGCAAGATTTCAGCCAGATGCTGGAGTTTGAGCCATGCTACGGGCCGCGTCTTTATTGGTAAGCATTGGCGGCGCTCACATGGCGCTACCATGGCGGTAGCACAGCGTTAAGCCTGCCAAATCCTATGTTTTTAATGCCAACCCCCCGAGTGCACCTCAAAATATTAATGTGACCCTAGCCTAACACAGTGAAATATTTAGCACTATCAGTAGTAAACTGTGATCCATTGTTCTCTACAGTTGAGGCTCAACTTGACATCGTGAGCTGATATATTTCCGGGACTTCTGCCTCCTACGAGTCATTGGAAATGTGACATTTCAGATTTGTCTTTCCGCAGAGACGTCATCACTTGTGATCTGAATTGTGAGGTTATTTCTATCTCAGACGTCACATTTCTCGATTGTTCTCTCTTCATTGCTGATTGAGCTATTCCTTATGTTTAGCTCATGACTGTATTTAGCAGACACTGTAGTAGTTCTTCTGTGTTTTCTCACATCACGTTAATATTTTGTTATAGTTCTCAACTTTTAAGGAAATCTGTCAATAAAATGTCACCCTTGCAGATAATAGAAGAAACAGCAGCACTCACCGATAGGGGAATCTTCACCTTTATATTATATGTGCTTCATCATAAACCAGTATGTGCCATCAGGCCAAACAGTGAGGGGAGGAAGAGGAGAGCGGGGTGCCCTGGAGGACGACGATCGTTTCATTCATCAGAACTTCAAGGGGTCCAGTGGGGGAAGTGCTGCACGTTACTGGACGAGGTTGGTGCCATTTCATTGGTCCATTTTTCTAAAGTTTAAAAATTTCACCCTTCCCTGACAATAAAAAAAAGGTTTTGGCACGCTTGAAATTGATCCAGAAAATTAAGTATTTCTCCCAGAAAATGATAGTTTTGTTATACCCTTTGTGTGTATTGCAACAACACAAAAGAAAACAGAAAAAAAAGGCAAATTGGACATAACTTCACAGAAAACCCTAAAAATAAGGTTTGATTTTTATGGATGCACTTCCGATCTATACATTGGAAAGCTGTATTGTGTGAGGCCTCGGGATTTGATCTGGAGCCCCTGTGCTGTGTGATCGGCTTCCTCCTTCCCTGATTCTTCTCTGTCTGAATGATGATTATCTTTTACCTTTTTTCTAATTCTTTTTGGTCAGCAGGTTGTTTTAATTTGCCATTTCTCACATTGGAGATGCAGCGATTTACACCATGTTCCAAATTATTATGCAGATGATATTTTTCTCTGATTTTCCCAAATGGTCAGTGCAAATGACAGTCAGTGTAATAAAAGTCATCACCCGTAGGAGTATACATCAGGTTTTATTGAAGAAATCTCCCAATGATAACAGTATAATCTTCAAAATAAAAAAAAAACTCTAAATGCCCTGTTCCAAATTATTAGGCACAGTAGAGTTTCTAAACATTTGATGTTTGAAAGAAATGAAAATGCTGATTTGTTGAATTTGCAGCATTAACAGGTCACATTCACTGAAATAAAAAGCTATTTAACTCCAAAACATCCTAACAGGCCAAGTTACATGGTAACATAGGAACCCTTTTTTTGATATCACCTTCACATTCTTGCATCCATTGACTTGTGATTTCTGGAGAGTTTCTGCTTGTATTTCTTTGCATGATGTCAGAATCGCCTCCCAGAGCTGCTGTTTTGATGTGAACTGCCTCCACCCTCATAGATCTTTTGCTTGATTATACTCCAAATGTTCTTATAGGGTTGAGGTCAGTGGAAGATGGTGGCCACACCATGAGTTTATCATCCTTTTATGCCCATAGCAGCCAATGGCACAGAGGTATTCTTTGCAGCATGAGATGGTGCATGTCATGCATGAAGATGATTTTGCCCCTGAAGACACATTTTTGCTTTTGTACCATGGAAGAAGTTCTCAGTCAGATACTCTATATACTTTGCTAGAGGTCATTTTCACACCTTCAGGAACCTTAAAGGGGCCTACCAGCTGTTTCTCAATATTCCGCCCAGAACATGAGTCCTCCACCTCCTTGCTAATGTCGCAGCTTGTTGGGACATGGTGGCATCCACCAACCATCCACTACTCCATCCATCTGGACCATCCAGGGTTGCTGGCACTCATCAGTAAACAAGACTGTGAAAATTAGTCTTCATGTATTCTGCTCCACCTGCAATTGTTTCTGCTTGTGATCACTGTTTAGGGGTGGCCAAATATAGGTTTATGACCACATCAAGCCTTGAAGGATCCTACACCTTGAGGTTGAGGGACTCCAGAGGCACCAGCAGCTTCACATATCTGTTTGCTGGTTTGTAAGGCTTTTTAGCAGCTGCTCTCTTAATCTGATGAACTGCCTGGCAGAAACCTTCTTCATTCTACCTTTATCTGCATGAACTCATCTGTGCTCAAATAAGCCACAAATCTCTTCACAGTACGATGATCACGTATATTTTCGTACAATATCTATGTTTTCATCCCTTGTCCAAGGCATTGCACTATTTGTGGGTTTTAGGCAGCAGATATATCCTTTTTCTTTCCCATTCTTACTTGAAAACTGTGGCCTGCTGAATATTGTGGAACACCAGTTTTCCTTTTATTGGCTCACCTGCCAAACTAATTATCACAGATATCTGAGATTGATTTCAGTGATCCAAAGAACCCTGAGACACAATACCATCAATGGGTTTCATTGACAAAAATAAACAAACCCTATGACACTTAAAACCAATTTGCATAATAATTTAGAACATGGTGTATACCTTTCCCTTGCTGGTCTTCTCTGATGGCTACATTTTAATGTGGAACTTACTTAGAGTTTCAGCCATACTACCAAGGATTTTATGCCAGTCAGAAAGACACTAGATAGGTTTACTCTCATTGCTGTCACATCTATCGATCCAACTCTTTTTTCGGCCAATAGTTAGGTATACGAGGTTATTCTTTTTATTGTAATCAGTACTCTACTTTTTCCACTTAGTAGTTTTGCTTTGTTTTCTCACATTGGGATCTCTTCTATCTCTACATGACTTTCCTTATTCAGGGTTATAGTGCTCTGCATCTCTCTCATGTTCCAAAGAAGGTATGAGAAATACTTGATGGCCTTTTAGGCAGCCAGGTCTTAGTTGTCATCTCCTAGTTTTGTGGTTAGGGTTATTCCAGCCCATGCAGTTCCACCAGGGACTGTGAAGCTAGGAACTTTAAGTTTGTACCGGAACTGGTTGGGGTCAGGTTGGTGCAGTAGTTTAGAGATAAGGCCCTATTTTCTAATGTGAATTACCACATGTGCAGAACAAATTGATCATGTACATTATTAACTGGTGATGTATAAAAAACAAATGCTATATGGATGTAAAATATGGATGCACGGATGGCATATAGATGATAATATGGAGATAATTTGTCTGTTTTTTCTGGATGAAAATTGTATGATTCTCCATATACTTGTCTAAACCCAGCCCAAAAGTCTCTTTTTGATGTACAGTATGTATCAAAACTCTATGAGGAAAGTACAGAAGGCTAATTGTGAAAATTAAATGGTAGGAATTGGGTCAAATGCACAACAGGCGGGAAATAAAAACTGATATTGAAAGGTTTTCCTGATTAACATCATGGGTTGACATAATGACATGAATAACATAAATTCTGCTGCTTGAATAATATAAAGTATATTAATATCACAGTGAATAACTTGTGTTCATCTGTTTTAATCCTTAGAACATTGAAGAAAATTTCCCAAAACTTTTCCAATAACCAAGAAACGTCCACGTTTTGCAAGATAAAAACAAAATGTGACCTTCATTATGGAGCTTGGAAATCAGACCCTGGTTACAGAATTTATCCTGATCGGATTCTCTCAGAATTTCCAGATTTGTATTTTCCTTTTTATCTTGTTCTTTATCATTTACATGATGACCATGTTGGGGAACGGATTCTTAATCTTCACCGTCATCGTCAGTCCTCAGTTACACACTCCGATGTATTATTTCCTCTGTAACTTGGCTTTCCTTGATTTGTTCAATTCATCAAATGCTCTTCCAAGATTCCTCCGTGATGTTTTATCAAAGAATCGTAGAATTTCTGTCCTTATGTGCTTGACACAAATGAGCCTTGGCCTTATCTTGGCAGGAATTGAGTTTATATTGTTGGCGGTGATGGCCTATGACCGGTATATCGCCATATGCTTCCCCTTACATTACACCACCATTATGAGTTGGAGGGTCTGTAGGAACATCACTGTCATTATGTTGTTAGGAAACACTTTTGTTTCATCGTTCCCCACCATATTGCGGCCTCTTCTTTTCTGTAAAGAAAATCAACTCAATCATTTTTTCTGTGAGGTTCTGTTGATTCTGGAACTGGCGTGTGGTGACCTCTCACTTTACAAGTTATCCATACTTGTTGTGTCAGTTTTTACACTTTTAGCACCTTCTGTTTTTATAGTTGTCTCTTATATTTGTATCATTATTTCCATATTACAGATCCGTTCTGCACAGGGCAGATCTAAAGCCTTCTCCACCTGCGCCTCCCATCTTACATTGGTGGGCCTGTTTTTTGGGTCCTGTATGACCATGTACATTGGGCAGACGAGAAGTTTCTCTCCTTATCTGAAATATATTTCTCTAATTTATATAGTTCTAACACCCCTTCTAAATCCTATGATCTACAGCTTGAGGAATAATGACGTGAAAGAAGCCGTTGCCAAAATATTGACCGGATGTTTAATATCACAGGATCATCGGCTACATCAAATTAACTAAAAAATGTTTTAAGTGAATTAAACTTGATATTTTCCAAGATATTTTTTACATTTTCCAAGGCCACCAATGAGATTAAAACAAATAAATAAATTCCATCTAGCTCCTCTGTAAATATTCTGTGGAACCCCTGCAGGGCATTGCCACAGGATCCACCGATGCAAGGAGGGATTTACACCTTGGTACACACAGCACACAAAACCTTCCACCCCAGACCTGAAGGGGGAGCACTACTGGCTGCCTTAAGCGAGATCCCTTTAAAAGATCCAGGCCTGAGGGGAGGAGTCGGTTAGTTAGTTCCAGACAGTGGAGAGAGCAGGAGTGAAGGAGCTGTCGCTGGGTAAAGTCGCCCAGGACCAGGGAACACTGACCCAGCTGTGCTGCACCCTAGGGAGAGGGTCGGAGGCTAGTGGAGAAAACAGGGAATTAAAGAAGGGAACAAACTGGATTTCCCTTGAGTTCACCCGGACACCGGAGACCAACTCTGCTACGCATTCACTGCAGCAGGAAAAGCCCAGAAGGACCAGGAGAAATAACCCCGCCTGATGAACAAAGTAAGAGACATTCGAAACTGACCAAGCACAGGACCAGGGGCCAAGGGAAGAATAGGGACCCCGCAGAAGGACCTCATTGTCAGTTATAGAGCAAAGCCCTGGGAGGGAAGAAGGAGCGGCAAGTTCAGTCAGAGGCAGAACTTACCCCAAACCACAGTACACAGTGACAGAGGAGGTCTCACAACTCTTCAAGGTGAAAGTCCCAAATTCCATCGGGGACCTGGTTACTTCTATGGACTGTACTTGTTACTCTGTCATCAGTAAAAGGTAAACAAAGACTACTGTGTGTGTGTGCCTGCTTACCCGCTGCTACCCACAGCGTTGCCTGCAGAGACGCTACTACGGCTCCTCTCATCCTTACCTGAGGCCCTGAGTAAAGCTCCATCTGTGGGGAACTGTACTACACTGAGCTGCACCTCCATCACCTCAGCGGCCGGCTGCAGCGCTGGTATACACTTTACCAGGTACCACAGGTGGCATCACATAACCAATCCCATTCACCACCATCATCCACCACCATCCCCGCCATTGAGGGTCCAGGGCACGGGACCAGGGACTGACCAGCCGTGATCCCCCATGCAAGTCGCCATCAGCCCCGGTATCTGAGTACCTCCTACCCGTCGACCGCCTCAGCCTTGGGTCATGAACAGGATCCCGTGCCCGGTAAAACTGGGTACTGTGTGCCTAAATTGAACTTTATTAACTGTTTGTGAACTGTAAAATTGGGCCGCCATTACTCTGCCACAGAAATTGAACTGCTCACAGAGCGAGCGGAGAAGAGCCGGAAGGTAAGCCCCGCCCCTTCACTCTGCCGGAGATCAACAAAGCGCAGTTTCCAATTCCGGAAATACCCGAGGTGCTCCACTCCCCCTGTAGAGCTGCCGAGTACTGATAAAGTTTGTTTATACCTCACCGGCTGGCAGCGATTAACTAGGGGGGCCCCATCATGAGTGACTTGGACGACGCACTAGTCCCTGACAGAGGGGATGCCCAGAATGCAGCACCCGGAGCAGCGGCCCCGATAATGCCGATAGCCTTGCCGTACATACCGGGCACAAAATGGTTACCAACATGTGAAGGTAAACCTGGTACCCTAGCAGTCTTCAAACAAAAGATGTGTGCAGTGCTGGAAATGTATTCGATGACAGAAAAGCAGCGAGCTACCATTGTGCTGGGACAATTAACAGGCGCAGCGGAGCTGGAGGCTGAGTCCTGGAGTGATGCTGACAGAGACTCTGCAGCTAAAGTGTTTGACAAGCTCAAAGCTGTTTTTGAAAAACGCACAGTCTGAATTGAGGATGCTGTTCTACCAGTGCAAGCAGGGACCGCAGGATACCATGAGAGACTTTGCTCTCCGTTTACAAGGGGCACTCCGGTCCTTAAAGCAGGTAGACCCAGCAAGTGTGCTAGAAGAGGATAAAATGTTTGCAGAGCAGTTTACGGAAGGCTTGAGGTCAGACTACCACCGCCAGCAGGTACACATGTGGGTTTTGGATCATCCAACTGTGAATTTTAATAACTTAAAAGATCGTGCTATAACAGTGTTATGGGATCCAGTGCCTGCAGAGCCTGCAATCCAATCCTGTCAGGTTAACACCTCTCCCATAGACTTTAAACCCGCTTCCAAAGATCCTGCAAAAGTGGAAAGACAAGCTGTAGCAAATAGCTCTGATGATGACTTGCGCAACCAGGTGCTGCAGATAACCAAAAATATGTACTATGTACTAAAACTCTTGCAAGTCATGCCTGGGCACCACCTCCAAGCAAAATCCAACTAGCTGATTGCCCTGAGGATGTCCCATGGATGAGGAGGAAGAACAAGTCGCCCGTGAGGTGGACCAACGCACCATTCCAACGTAGACCCATGTGCCCGTGGAGGGAACCAACAAGTCGCCCGTTCCAAACGCAGAGCCAGGGACTAAACGGATTCTTCAGGACAACCCATTTGCTTACGTTGCAACAAACCAGGCCACTTTGCAAGAGGATGTCCTCTAAACCCGAGATTCCTGGGCCCCAGGGCCAGCCCCCAGGAGTAGGACAACTGGGCCCATGTGACTGGCGTAATTGGTACGTGGGAGGCCGTCCGTACCTTAACATTATGCTAGAAGGAATCCCCATGTTGGCCCTACTGGACACCAGGTCGCAGGTTACAACCATCCCACATATCCTTTACAAACAATTTGGTCTGACACTGATCTTAGGCCCTCAGACCCTAACTTTGTCATTCTTGCAGCTAATGGGCAACCACAGAATCAGGTAGGGTTCAGAGAAGTGACAATAAAGCTGGGGAGGGAAAATTTAAAAGGCAGGGGTTATGTGTGGTAGAAGATAATGATGATATGGTTTCGAGCAGCAATAGGTCTCAGAGGAAAGGAATACCAGGCAGTTTTAGAGCCGGTGTATTCGGGCATAGACCTACACTACTGACAGCCAGAGGGGTGGTGGATGTGCGCAAGGGAAGAGTACCAATCCGTGTATTAAATTGTGCGGAGAGGAAGCAAAACTATTCCGGTATGCTACTGTAGCAAAGCTGTATACTGTCTGTAACAACAACATAGAGGCAATAGAGCCCGTTTCCCCGTCTAGTCAGGCGGAGGATAACAACTCCAAAGGACAGCTAGAGAAGTTGTGTCAACAGTTGCATGTAGGAACTGATGCCACCCCTTCTCACCAGAGACGCAGAGTCTACCGGGTAGCACAAGAGTTCGAACAGATATTCAGTAAGCATCCATTAGATTTTGGGAGGATTAAAGGGGTACACCATTGCATACCCACATGAGATCATCCCCCAATTAAATTGAGACACAGAACCATTTCACCAAATCACTACCAGCATGCAAAAGAGATGCTGCGGGACATGAAGGAAGCCGGGGTTATAAGAGATAGCTGTAGTCCCTGGGCAGCCCACTTAGTCCTAGTCAGAAAGAAGGATGGCACATGTGTGTGGATTACAGGGAGGTCAATAAGATCACTCACAAAGATGCTTATCCGTTACCCCGGATAGAGGAGTCTCTTGCTGCATTAAAGACTGCTAATTATTTCTCCACATTAAATTTCACTAGTGAGTATTGGCAGGTCTCTGTTGCAGAAGAAGACCGAGAGACTGCATTCACAACACCAATGGGCCTATGCGAATTCAACAGCATGCCATTCGGGTTATGCAATGCACCAGGAACGTTTCAAAGGCTCATGGAATGTTGCCTGGGACATCGGAACGTCGAGACGATGCTCTTATACCTGGATGACGTCATCGTGTATTCCAAGAACACCTGGCGGAGGTATTTACAGCTTTAGCAAAGTAGGGATGAAGCCCAAACCATCTAAATGTGACCTGCTGAAACCTAAAGTCCAATACCTCGGGCACGTGGTCAGCACAGATGGAGTAGCACCAGACCCGGAAAAAGTGACCGCTATCCAGGACTGGCAGAGACCCACCACCGTCACCGAAGTACATCAATTCTTAGGTTTGGTTGGGTACTACAGAAGATTCATAAAGGGCTACACAAAGATGACAGCACCCCTACAAGATCTTCTGGTAGGCCAATCTAAGAAGAGAAGATCTTCAGAGCCACCACTGGAATGGGGAGAAGAACAAAAAGATTCCATCCAACAGATGAAGCAGGCTCTAACCGGTGAGGAAATCCTGGCTTACCCTGATTATAACCTAACATTTGTCCTTTACACCGATGCAAGCAATGTAGGCTTGGGAGCAGTCCTTTCCCAGATCTAAGATGGTAGAGAGAGAGTAATTGCTACGCCAGCAGAAAACTTCGACCCACCGAGAGGAACCCGGAAAACTACAGTTCCTTTAAGTTAGAGTTCCTGGCCTTGGTCTGGGCTATAACAGAAAGGTTCAAGCATTACCTGGCTGCTTCGAAATTTAACGTCTTCACGGATAATAACCCGTTAACACACCTGGATACTGCGAAGCTTGGTGCATTGGAGCAACGTTGGATGGCCCGACTATCGAACTATGACTTTACCATCAAATACCGGGCAGGCCGTAACAATGCAAATGCTGATGCCCTCTCCAGAAACCCTCAAGTACATATACAAGGACTTGAAGAAAAGATGAATCACGTGGTAATTGAATTGCTGAAAACTCTGCCCTTGGAAGAACAAAACCAATGGCCAGAGAAGTTACCAGATCTTGTTGACATCTACAACAACATCCCAGTAAGCTCAACAAATTGTACCCCTGCATACCTCATGAGAGCAAAACCAGGAAATTTGCCAGTAGACTTTGAAATAGGCATAGTAGGTCCTGAAAAGATACTACAGATTCAGATTGGGATACTTGTAGGAAGAAACAATACCAGAAAATACAAAAAAGCGTTGAGAGAAGTCTGGAAAAATCTAGAGAAAAACAAGAAAGCAACTTTAACAAAAGTGCACAAGGAACGCCCTTAACACCAGGTGAATTGGTTTTGAAAAGAAAAAGAAGAATGCACAAACTAAATGATCAATGGGACAAAGAACCATACACTGTATTACCATCTAAATTTGATAACCAGAAAACCTGTCTCATCAGCAAAGACCATGGTGAAACAACAGCAACAGTGTCCAGGGATCATTTGAAGAAGTGTTCTCAACAGTTACAACCAGAAGAAGATGTACCTTGTCCAGAACCTGAGAAAGAGAAGCCAAGGACAATCCAGACACTTAATTTGAGATTACCAGCGATTGGCCTCAAATTAGAGGTACCATAACCTAACTCCCAATTGTGATATCCCATCAGCGTAGAACACCAGAGTAGAAGAACACCCATTGTGCTGGAACTAGAGAATCCTGCAAATTGGTGTACCTGCCATTCCTCACTGTAGGTCAGGTAGTCCAGAACTGTTGCCATGTTTACCTGTGACACATAAGACCGACTCTCACCAACCCTGCACCAGAATACCTATTCAATCTATAGGACACCCAACACTCAGATACAGAGAATAAGCCATATGAAGTGACTTTTAAAATGTATATATGTTATTAATGCTAATGTACAGAAAGGGGTGAAGAGTAGGCATAAACAACCCAGACGAGGTCCACAACACCAGTAAGAGGGGTGAGTGGAGTTGGCGTAAGGAGCTGTCTAGGGAGAGAAAAATCTGGTCAATAGGTGACCCTAGGGCCAGGAGGCCTTCCAGCGCTTATGACTCGGTAGAGGCCCCTGCAGTACCTAAGACTCCTATGCCGAGACACCCGTAGTAAATGTTTTGTTGTGTAATGTTGAACTTTAAGCCTACAGAGACTTTACCTGTCAGACTTTTGAATTTACTTTTATTACTTTCAAAAATGGACCATAGCCACAGGACTGGTAGTTGCAAACACCCTTTAAACAGCCTGCAGCAGATGGACTAGCGCTGTATGGGCTGGTTACCTGTTTTTCACATTTCTCCCTGGGTTTTGTAAATTTTTAATTTTGAGACTCTGTTCAATTTTCAAATGTAAATATTTATGTTGTGTTCATGAAAAATGTTTCTGTCCCGGAGGAACGGTATTTAACTAGGGGGGAATGTGGCACCCCTGCAGGGAATTGCCAGAGGATCCACCCATGCAAGGAGGGATTTTTACCTTGGTACACACAGCACACAACACCTTCCATCCCAGACCTGAAGGGGGAGCCCTACTGGCTGCCTTAAGCCAGATGCCCTTTAAAAGATTCAGGCCTGAGGGGAGGAGTCAGTTAGTTCCAGACAGTGGAGACAGCAGGAGTGAAGGAGCTGGTCGCTGGGGTAAAACCAGGCCCAGGACCAGGGAACACTGACCCAGCTGTGCTACACCCTAGGGACAGGGTCGGAGGTCAGTGGAGGAAGCAGGGAATTAAAGAAGGGAACAAATCGGATTTCCCTATAGTTCACCTGGACATCGGAGTCCGACTCTGCTACACATTCACAGGAAAAGCCCGAAGGACCAGGAGGAATTAACCCCCCTGGTGAACAAAGTAAGAGACATTCAAAACTGACCAAGCACAGGACCAGGGCCAAGGGAAGAATCGGGACCCAAAGAAGGACCTCATGGTCAGTTATAGAGCAAAGCCCTGGGAGGGAAGAAGGAGCGGCGAGTTCAGTCAGAGCAGAACTTACCCAAAACCACAGTACACAGTGACAGAGGAGGCCTCACAACCCTTCAAGGTGAAAGTCCCAAATTGCATCGGGGACCTGGTGACCTTGTTACTTCTCTGGACCGTACCTGTTACCCTGTGATCAGTAAAAGGTACCGAAACAAAGACTACTGGTGTGTGTGCCTGCTTACCCACCGCTAGCCACAGCATTGCCCGCAGAGAAGCTACTACGACTCCCCTCATCCATACCCACTGCCCTGAGGTAAAGCTCCACCTGTGGAGCTGTACTACACTGAGCTGCACCTCCATCGCCTCAGTGGCCAGCTGCAGCGCTGGTATACACTTTACCAGGTACCACAGGTGGCGTCACGTAACCAATCCCCTTCACCACCATCAGGCACAAATACTAAACTCCCACATGGCCAAATTGTAAGATGTGGGGATGTTGCCGTTTAGGCTTGTGGGAACACAGTCTTTTCGTGATCTCTTGGCTGTGGCTGCTCCACGATACAGTGTTCCCAGCTGCCACTATTTTGCCAGGTGTGCCATCCCTGTATTACAAAAGCATGTGTTAACCAATCTGAACCGTGCTCTCACCAATGTTGTAACCGGGAATATTCACCTAACAACAGATACCTGGACAAGTTGTTGTAGACAGGGACAATACATTTCTGTGACAGCACACTGGGTGAATCTGGTGGAGGGTGAGACAAAGGCACAAAGTGGAACATTACACATCCTACCCTCTCCAATAAGAGCGGGCCCAACTTCTGTCAGGGTTTCCACCTCTTTATATTACAGTTCCTCTCTCCCCTCCTGCTCCATATCCTCTGCAGAATTACCCTCCTCATCAATGCCAAGCTTTGACCTGAGGAGCAGCGCATCGACATAGCGGCAACACGCTCTGCTGCAGCTGATCTGTTTAGGTCAGAAACCACACACTGCAGCAGAGCTGTGGCAAGCTTTAAAACAACAGACTAATCAGTGGCTCTCTGTGCTGCACCTCCAATCTGGTCATGTGCGATAAGGGCGTAAATTGGTGGCAGCTTTAATGGTCGGCAAGCTGGTACAAGTACCATGAATGGCTCATGTCCTGAGCCTAGTAATTCAGAAATTTCTGAAAACTAACCTTGACTTGCTGTACCATACCACCTTGAGAAGATGCGCCATATTAGCGCCCATTTCCGCCACTCCACTACCACTTTTGCTGCTCTTACAGTTCTGCAAAAACACTTGCATTTGCCAAATCACCAACTCATTTGCAACCTGCCCACACGGTGGAACTCTACCTATCATATGTTGACGAGGCTTAGTGAACAGCAGAGGGCCGTAGCTGTATGCCAGCTTCAAAATGCCCATCAGATTGAGAGTCAGCCACACACATAACAACTGTTGAGTGGATGTGGATCGCAGACATTTGTGAGGTTCTTGAGAACTTTGAGTACTGCCCAGGGGCTGGCCGGCTACCCTAACTCCGGGTGGCAGTTTTCATCTGCCAACCCTTAGGTAAGGACCGGGTCTGCTGTACTTTCACAGCGCCAGCCAAAAAGTGCTGCCGGCTGGCCCATTTCTGTGGGGGGGCGGCCCAAGATGAGGGTTATACCACCAGCCCAGGGGGCACTTGCCCCCCTGCCACCTGGGCCAGTCCGCCCCTGGTACTGCCCCAGCCTCGTGAGCAGTGATCAAGCTATTATCAGCATAACCATCCTGCTGCTGTGTGTCACTGCATAATCTCAAAGATAAAGCATTGAGTTGCCAGTATGTTGGTATGGAGCCAGATTTCTGAATGGGTGATGCTACTGTCGAGCCCAGGCTTCGGGGGTAGCGTTACCGTGTCACCGGGAGTGGTGGCTGCGCCTGATCCCGTGTCCTGGGCCTATCTTTGAAAAGTGGTTATATTTACAGGAGATTATATACAGTTTGTCGTGATGCTACCTGTAGCTTCTGGTGATGGTTCACCAGCGCCGCCACAGTCTGTCAAAGGTGGATGGTAGTGCGACTAGTGTGGTTAAGTCCTCTACAGGTAGGGCTGGACCTCCGGGGCAGCGTTACTGTGTGGGTACAAGTTCATTTAAAGAAATACAGGCAGAGTCAAAAGTCACTTTTCCTCCGGGTACTTTACTGTTTACTTGCATGCATACAAAGTTACAGTTCAGCACTCCTGATGTTATGAGGACAGGTAACTTATCGGGTGGCTGCAGGCAGATCCCAGGTGGTATGGTGGAACCCTCGGTGTGCCTTCTTTCTCTAAACCTGTCTGTTCCTTCCTGCTTTCCGGTTTGTGGTGTGAAGCCTGGTGACTTGGAATCAGCCTGGCCTCCTTTCCTCTCTCACCTTTGTGGCCGTCGGGTAACCCTCTACTGGCTGGCCGCTCGTTCCTTTGACGGTGCCTGGTACCCTCTTTCAGGTCTGCTCTGGTGCCTGGGAGAATTGAAGAATCCGTGGGAATCCGAATTCTCTGTGGTCCTAAAGTATCCCACAGGTTCGGGCTCCGGTGCCCAGTAAGCTGTCTGGGAAAACCTGATGATGGCCCCTCTTCCCAAACCGGCTGCTCTCCTGGAAATCTCCTTTGCTCTTAGACCCTCTCCTCCTCTTCCATCTCTCCTCCAACTAACTCGGACTTAGAGGCAAAAGACCTCCTTGTTTCCCCTAGAGGTGATTTTATTCCCTCCCGGGTAACCTCCCACCGCTGTACTAGTGTGGAAGTGCTGGTGACTGGGTCCCACCCACCATCCTAGGGTCCACTTGCAGCTGGAGCATCTGCACCTCTTTTACGGGTGCAGTACCCCTTTGTGATGCCGGCTTGGCGGGGTGCCACACTACTCACCCCAGCCAATATTCTGAGGCAACATTGGGTGATGCCTCTGATGCGGAGAAAGATGAGGAGAATGAGGAGGGAGAGGACTTGTTTTACTCTGCTACCAAGGGGACTCCTAATGCTACAGAGGGGACACCAAACCCAAGCTCCATGTCTGCCCAGGCTGGATGGGCAGAAGCGGAGGAGGTGGAAGAGGAGGAGGCGAGTCAGTGTGAGGAGAGGATGGGTACTGTTGGGGATTTGCATTTTGGTGAAAGGGGAATAGCATTTTTTAGGAGGGTGATGCTAAAAACCGCTATTTCCCTTTTGCCATTGCTTCCATTTACACCCTCTGGACGAGCAGTGAGGTGCAGCACGGATCCCTAAAGCAAGGATTACAAACTACAGGACCTGCGGCCAGCAGTAGAGGAGAGATGCAGGACCTGCAGTGACGTCACTCCCATGTGACATCCCACATGACTGGCTCCCTTTCTGAACCCAGAAGTCAGGTACGGCGTGCGGTGTACGAGAAGCACCAGAGGCTCCATACACCGGGTTATGCAGGCTGCATAACTCGATCAGGTGAGTGTTACACCACCTATACTCTTCATCCCACTGAACCACCGGGTATCATCCCAGGAGCACCCCTCCTGTCTCTTTTCTTTGCAAGGGAATTTGCATTTTGGCAGCTTGGCCACATGGCACAGTTCCTGTGTAACTGTATGTGGCAAAACCCTAGTGTCACCACATTTATCCAGCAACTATACTGGTTGGCTACCTTCTCAATCCATGGTACAAGCAGAAATGTCTTTCTCTCCTTTTGCAGTCACCAAACAGTTTTACAATGAAATCCTTCAAGAGGGTCAATTGTAGATCAGTTGTTGAAAACATCACCATCAGACAATGCTGGTGGCAGAGGTACCGACTCTTTTCAACACCAAGGGATAATGGGGAGAGACACAAACACCAGGTCCAACAGAGGTCGGGGGAAGATGTGCAGAAATTGGGAAATTTTCAATAAATCAGCAGAACATCAATGCCTGTGCCTGTAACAATGCAAAGGAGGGAGAAGTTGCAGAACATGGTCAAGGGGTATTTAAGTGACCATACATACATCGTTCCTGACGCATCAGTTCCTTTTACTTATTGGGTGTCCAAGCTGAACACTTGGCATGACCTCTCTTTATACACCTTGAAGGTACTGGCCTGCACAGCTGCCAGTGTGATGTCAGAGTGTTTTTTCAGTTCCGCTTGGTCACTTATCACTGGTAGACGCGCACACCTCTCAACAGAAAATGCAGACAGACTTACTCTGATAAAATTCAACAAGGACTCGATATCTAGAAAGTTGTAATCCCTCAAAATGACAGCAAGCTAACCTAAATTCACAAAAAATGCTGATTCTTCATGTTACTGCTTTTAATGTCAACCCCTTCCCATAAAAACCTGTTTCCTTCCTTTGTCAACTGTGACTCAGCCCATAGGGCTAATATTTACAAACCCTATGCACATTGTGCACTGGACAATCCAGGACAGTATTCCTACTCCAGTCTAGCTACTATTTGTGATTGGAGGCCCTTGAGGTGGTGAATTCCTGCATCAACCATGACCAATTGTTACAAACCCTATGCACTTTGTGCAGTGGACAAATCTGGAATGTACAGTGGTCCTACCAAACTAATATTTGTCATTAGAAAATTGGTATGTCACTGGAGCTGGCTATGGGGACTCAGTCGGGTATATACCCTTTGTTTAAAACCTGTGTTATGCTGCTGTAGAGTCCTTGGAGGGGTTCGTATGTCTCACCTCCTACCAGTTATATTGTAGAGTTATTAATATAGTGTTAGACGCCAGTGCTTACCGTCCCTACTCTTTTCTACTCTATTATCTATATGTTATTGCTTACTTATATTCTTATGTAAGAAACCATTATAATGTACTACACCATAGTCCACTCTATTTCAATACAACAATTTAATATGAAAATTTAAAACATGATCAACACATATTTCCCAAAAGGAATAGAATTACGTTAAAAAATTGTAAAAACAAGATAAAAAGTCAATGAACATCTGACTAGAAGTGAGGAGGATTGAGGTTGTTTTTAGGAGGACCAGGTTTCTCTATGGACTCTTGTCAGTATTCGTGTTCAATGTGCTTTCGAGAGGGTTGTTTCATGGCTTGTCTTTTCTGTACTGAAAAAATGAGACAGGCCCTATGAGTGTTCTCGTCTTTTAGACGACCATATTGTGTTGGCACAGAGTTTATGTGCGGTTCTTACCTTGGGTGCTGATTTGTAAAGGGAACACTTCTATTCCGAGGTTGGTCCCTACAGTCGGGATTCTGCAGGAATTTAAAGAAATAGATGCAATTGAGTTATATGTTGTGCTTGTTTTTTTCTATGTTTTTTCTATATTTCTGTGTATACCTTTTATGGGTATTCTGATATTCCTGTTAGGGCATGTAGATTTCAGGATTAAGGTTGCGGTATGTCTGGTGATTAGATGAAAACAGATATAAACATCAGACTCTATACCCTTGTTCACCTGTCCTAATGGGTAATATATAGATAGGGGTTTCTCACCTTGGTCATTTCTGTATGTAATGGGTGTCCGTAGTTGTTGTCCTTATTTCAAATTTTGAGCTAATTCTTTTCATATGTTTCTTATATATGATTGCTTAGGGTTTTCTGGTCTTTGTCCAGGTGTGTTCTTGCTGTAGGAGCAAGAACTCTTAGTGGTGGGTAGCAAATCAAATACTAATTTCTCTTGATACACCCCCAGGCTATGGGGTACTCGGGAACCGGGCCAGTGCTGTCTCTCTGGGGTATTACAGTAGTCATGACCTGGTGCCGTGGCCTGGGATCAGTCCAAAAAGGGGTTATTTACAGGGGATTTGTTGTGACGCCATCCGGGGTATGTGGTTAGTAGAACCACCGCTGACGTATTCCTGCTAAGGACGGTGACCTGGGGCAGCGTGAATGGTAAGCCCTTCTTGGGTAGGGCTGAGGGTCCCCATGGCAGGTGTAGTGGTAAGAGATGGGCCTGGTGAGGGATTGTGCTGGGTGTAGTGCACTTACTTCAAAGCTGCAGTGCAGGGATGACAGTCTGTGACTTCTCAGGTGGGACATTACTGCGATGCTGTAAGTTAACAGTCTCAGGCAGTGATGAACTTACTGGCTACTTTACTAGGTCTTTCACACCAGGCTACAACAGTTCACAGTTCTTTCTGTACAGTTCACACTATTTACACTGCTCGGGGCAACTCAAACTGTGCAGCTCAGGTGGTATTTCTGGGTTGTTCCCTCAAAGTACTTTCAGGCCTCTCAGTCTCAATGTAGTACCTCACCAATGGGTTCAGTCTGGTCATCGCGGACTCACTGGTGAATGTTTCCCTCTCAGTCAGGGTCACCAGTCCTAGTATGACAACTGTGTTCTTAGACTGTGGTGGAAAATTAGGCTGCAGGTCATAAAGTTCCTGCCCCACACAGGTGTGTTTCGTGATTAGGGTCTGGTTTATTCCCGGTCACCTCTTCAGAGCTGGGTCTCTGGTCGTGGCCTAGCCTCCAGTGTCCCAGGTTCAGATATTTGGGCACACCAGGCTCCTTCTGTCTGTCACTGCTTCAACTCAGGGTTCCTCCGGTCAGCTAAGATAGTTGCGGTTGCCAGGCCCTCATCCACCCACCTTCTCACCTGTGGGGTCTCTTTCAATCTCTTTCTTCTTCCCATCACTTCCAGGCTAAGGAGTGGGCTTTCTCTCCTAGGGTCTGAGCTTCTCAGGATTCTGCACCTCCAGGGAACCAGAAACCTCCTGGGAAGACTCTCTCTCTCTCTAACTGCTCACTTCTCTTCTCCTCTCTCAACCTTCCAAC
The DNA here is from genome assembly GCA_033576535.1 of Allobates femoralis. Classification (NCBI taxonomy): domain Eukaryota; kingdom Metazoa; phylum Chordata; class Amphibia; order Anura; family Aromobatidae; genus Allobates; species Allobates femoralis. The sequence goes on from JARQOC010000013.1 coordinate 23,562,654, forward strand.
CTTCCAACGTTCCTCCCCCGTTTGTTCCCAGGTTTTTATTGTGTTGGTCTCTCCACCCACTGTCAGTGCTCACCTACACTCCACCCACTTCTCTTAACACCTGCCACTCGTTGCCCAACCTAGAGTCCTAGGTATAGGGTCAGTGTGTGCATCTGTATGGGTGTTTAGTCAACCAACTTGCCTTACCTGGCTGCACTTCCCTTTGTGGCCACCTGGTCGCAGGTGCGCCACATTCTCAGCAAAATGCAAATACATTTATATAATTTAGACAATGTGATTTTCTTTCTCTCACTGTTAAAATTAACCAACCCTTTTAATTATAGACTGCTCATGTCTTTGTCAGTGGGCAAACGAACAAAATCAGCAAGGGATCAAATACTTATTTCCTTCACTGTATATTATAATACACCTCCATAGCCCTCCATATAGTATAATTCACCCTCCATAGTTCTCTATATATTACAATGCACCCCATAGTCCTCCATATAGTATAATGTACTCCCCATAGTCCTCCATAAACTACTATACACCCCATAGTCCTCTATATATTATTATACATCCCCATAGTCTTCTATATATTATAATGCACCCCCATAGTCCTCCATATGCTATAATGCACCCCAGAGATGTAAATGAGATGGATGCAGTTTAGTGAGGATCACAGAAATAACACACTGATTTACAATCCTATCAACTCTATACACACAATTCATATAAACCGAGTATACATATACCGTATATACTCGCGTATAAGCTGAGTTTTTCAGCCCAAAAATTGGGCTGAAAAGTACCCCCCTCGGCTTATACGCGAGTCAATACGGTCCCCATGAGTATACAGCAGCCCCAGCAGCCTCAGTAATCCAGGGCCCCCACCCCCTTGCTCCGGAAACCTGCAAAGTAAAATATACTTATCACTGTCCCGCTGCCGTCCCCGCCGCTGCCGACATCGCAATCCTCCATCTTCATCTGTCTTTTTCCAGTTTCCTCTGTTCGGCGCAGGCAATGACGTCATTGCCGGCATCGAACACAGGAAGCCGGAAGAAGACAGATGAAGATGGAGGATTGCGATGTCGGCAGCGGCGGGGACGGCAGCGGGACAGTGATAAGTATATTTTACTTTACAGGTTTCCGAAGCAAGGGGGGGAGTGCCCTGGATTACTGAGGCTGCTGGGGCTGCTGTATACTACCGCTGGGGCTGCTATATACTACCACTGGGGCTGCTGGGGCTGCTATATACTACCACTGGGGCTGCTGGGGATGCTATATACTACCACTGGGGCTGCTGGGGCTGCTATATACTACCACTGGGGCTGCTGGGGCTGCTATATACTACCACTGGGGCTGCTATATACTACCACTGGGGCTGCTATATACTACCATTGGGGCTGCTGTATACTACAACTGGGGCTGCTGGGGCTGCTATATACTACCACTGGGGCTGCTGTTTACTACCACTGGGGCTGCTGGGGATGCTATATACTACCACTGGGGCTGCTGGGGCTGCTATATACTACCACTGGAGCTGCTATATACTACCACTGGGGCTGCTATATACTACCATTGGGGCTGCTGTATACTACAACTGGGGCTGCTGGGGCTGCTATATACTACCACTGGGGCTGCTGTTTACTACCACTGGGGCTGCTGGGGCTGCTGTATACTACCACTGGGGAGGCCTGTATACCACTGGGGGGGGGCTGTATACCACACTGCTGGGGGCTGTATACCTGTGCTGGGGTCCACCCTCGGCTTATATACGAGTCAATAGGTTTTCCCAGATTTTGGGGGCAAAAGTAGGGGGGTCGGCTTATACACGGGTCGGCTTATACACGAGTATATACGGTAAGTACATATATATTTATATAATTTAAATTAATAGAGGGGTACCGGGCACATACGGGTTAATCGGAGGGTTCTGAGCAGGCTCTGCTCGTTTTTACTGCCTGTAAGCTCTCCAGAATCTTGTGTTGCACGCCTAAGTGGGGTCACGAAAATATTGAACATCCAGTAAGAAAAAAGTAAGGCAGCACTCACCGTTATGTTGCCCAGATCCTTTATTTCATCCTGCCATTTCCAGGCATCAGACAATAAAAGCGGGGTGAGGGAGTGAGGAGTTGGCGGACGATGGCTCGCCGTTTCGCGGTTAGTGCCCTAACCACGAAATGACGTGCCGTCGTTCGACGACATCTCACTCCCTCTCCCCGCTTTGATCATCCGATGCCTGGAAATGGCAGGATGAAATAAAGGATCTTGGCAACATAACGGTGAGTGCTACCTTGCTTTTTTCTTACTGGATGTTCAATATTTATATATTTAATCTGTTGGATACCTGGGTATCTTATCTAATGGTACCATTTAGTACAGTTGCAGTCCACCCTAGACCTGGGGAAGTACCAGTTGCAGTCACTTCCAATGGTCTTCGGCACACCAAATACAAAACACGATTATAGTTATCAGAAATACTCCATTGTCTTGTCTAAAGGGGGTTCTAACTAAGTCTCTGTAGCTTTCGGGGGGTGAAGTGTGAGACACCATTCAAAGGCCTGCAGTCTCACAGCAGGGATTCAGTCTTTTTTCTCACACCATGGCTGATCCATCTCCACCAAAGCACTTCTCTCCTGGCAGTACTATACTTGCTTCCTATTAGGGAATAAGTCAGGGGCCCGGCTGTCGAGTTAATCAGCAACCGGTCTCAGCTTTATCTGACACAGACTTCTCCACAGCCTCTCTCCTTCTCACAGTCCGCAGGCAGGACTACTTGTTTACCTCAGCTACACAAACTGTCATAATTTCTCCCTGTCTCCACGACAACCCCCTCAGTTGATGAACCCCACCGTTTTATTCAAGAAGTGAATTTCTGCACACTCTTACATGCCACGCCACTAGAGGTTGGCATCCTCGACACACCTCCCCACTCAAAGTCCTCTTGCGCATAGTGCTTTGGTGGTACTCCAGCCGTAGTCCGAGTTTACCTCCTGGAACCAGACACTGGCTTTCCTGTCCCAGAGATATCAGGGCCTTCACCAGGAGAAGCTGATGAGGATTATCCCTCCTGAGGTGCTGGACCCAGATCGGTCACTTGTCCTTGTTCAGCATTTTCAGAAAGAGACATAGGGTGCATATTATTCTCTCTACATTGCTGCACATGAGTAGACACAGGGAAGGGCTCATCACAACATTCGGTATTACTAGGATGAATTCCCCTCCCAAGAAACAGGTTCTAGCTCCCTTGAAATGGGGACAGTGTTTTCAAACCGACATCGCTGCAACATGTTTTGATGAAGATTGTGGGTTGGTCCCCCAGTTCCCACCGGCTCTACCTCATAGATCGGAATTTCTGGACTCACCCATCTTTTGATCACATATGGCGTTGCCTTCCATCGGTCACTCAACTTTCCCAATTGCCCCTCAGTCCTCATCAACACCCTATCCCCCGGAGAGAAAGGTTCAGTTTGTACTGGGCGTGTTTCCCGGTGAGTCACCTGACTGAGTCGGTCAGCCACCACCTGATGAACCACCCTTAACTGATGCCGGTATTCATGGGCCTATTCAGACATGATCCGGGAGGGAGTCGATGAGGGATCTGGCATACTCAACTTTTCAATATCTCATCCAGGTCGACCAAACATTAGCATGTGTGGGGCGTAACCTGAAGTGCTATGCACCCTATTATTATAAGCCCACAACAATTCAGGGATAAATTAAGGCCAGTGAGCTCGTTACTCATCTTCTAATGTCCTCAGCATTTGCAAAAGAGTCTAATTGAAACGCTCACAGGCTCCATTACCCTGGGGATGGTAGTCTTTGACTGCTGGCTACCATACAACTGATACAGTTCTTTCATCAGAGTCCCCTGAAAAAATGCCCCCTGGTCTGAATTTATTCTCTGTGGACACCCGAACACCTGAATGAAATGTCGGCACATGGCCTTAGCTGCAGACTCTGCCGTCTGATCTCTTGTTGGTACCACTACAGTGTATTTGGTGAAATGGTCAGTCATCACCAGACAGTAGGAGTACCCAGATGTAGAGTATCTTATCTGGACATAATTGATCATGAGCAGCTCCAAAAGGACTGAAGTTTTAATAGATTGGATGGGAACCCGCTGCTCAGGGCTTCTTTTACTCAAACCACAGGCCTGACCCTGACGACACACCTCTGTCACTACAGTATCTTCCCCAAGTCGGGGCAGTACTCTCTGTAACCATAGGAGTTTCTTTCCACTCTCAAAGTGAGCTCTTTTCTTATGCACTTCACAGGCGAGCACTGGCCCCAGTGACATGGGGATCATGAGCTGATACCGATACTGCTACTCAGATTGCAGATAAACCTTGCAATATACCGTATATACTCGTGTATAAGCCGAGTTTTTCAGCCCAAAAATTGGGCTGAGAAGTTTCCCCCTCGGCTTATACACGGGTCATACGGTATGCTGTGGGGGGGGGGCTGCACCAGTGGCTGGAGGAGGCAGGAGGGGGCCGCGGTGACCGCAGGCGGTCACGTGGGACCGCCTCATTAGTGCAATGAATATGCACGGCATCCCCCCGTCCATCAGCGGCGTTGGGGATGCCGTGCATATTGCACTACACAGCCCCCCCCTTCTTATTATGGGTCCCCCAGCAGTAATAAACAGCCCCCCCCTCCTTAGTATGTCCCCCCCCAGGCTGCGGCAGCTGTCAAAATAACAAACACTTTATACATCACCTTCCGGCGCAGCTCCTCCGCTCCTCCGGTCCTCCGCTCGCCGGCTTCTTCTTCATGCTTGTGCCGGTGTCATGTGACCGGGCGCAGGAGATGACGTCATTTCCTGCGCGCAGTCACAGAAGCCGGCACAAGAAGGAAGAAGAATCCGGAGAGCTGAGGACCGGAGGAGCGGAGGAGCTGCGCCGGAAGGTGATGTATAAAGTGTTTCTTATTTTGACAGCTGCCGCAGCCTGGGGGGGACATACTACGGAGGGAGGGGGCTGTTTATTACTGGTGGGGGCCAGTATACCACCACTGGGGGGCCTGTTTACTACCACTGGGGCTGTATATACCTCTGCGGCTGCTGTATACTACCACTGGGGCTGTATATACCTCTGGGGCTGCTGTATACTACCACTGGGGCTGTATATACCTCTGGGGCTGCTGTATACTACCACTGGGGCTGTATATACCTCTGGGGCTGCTGGATACTACCACTGGGGCTGTATATACCTCTGGGGCTGCTGTATACTACCACTGGGCTTTATATACCTCTGCGGCTGCTGTATACTACCACTGGGGCTGTATATACCTCTGGGGCTGCTGTATACTACCACTGGGGCTGTATATACCTCTGGGGCTGCTGTATACTACCTCTGGGGCTGCTGTATACTACCTCTGGGGATGCTGTATACTACCACTGGGGCTGCTGTATATACCTCTGGGGCTGCTGTATACTAACTACTGGAGCTGCTGCTGTATATACCACTGGGGCTGCTGCTGTATACTACCACTGGAGCTGCTGTATATACCTCTGGGGCTGCTGTATACCACACTGCTGGGGGCTGTATACCTGTGCTGGGGTCCACCCTCGGCTTATACACGAGTCAATAGGTTTTCCCAGGTTTTGGGGGCAAAAGTAGGGGGGTCGGCTTATACACGGGTCGGCTTATACACGAGTATATACGGTAATAGGCCATGTCCCACGCACAACTTTTCCTACTGATGCAACAGCTTCTCGCCTTCTGTGGACAGTTGGGCCTTCTCTTACGAACATGGCCAGACGCCATTCTGCACACAAGAGCATACCAGTTCATTGTCTGGACAACCATTTTGGTCCACTGCCCAGTCAGCGGGTGTTATACCAAGGACATAAGGCATCCCAATGCCACCCCACTTGAATGTACCACACTTTGGAATTGAGCAAAATTGGTGGTCTCGATGTCCTCGAGTTTGTTATTAACACTGAGGGCCCCAGAGGCACCCATGACAGTCCATCGGCATTTCCATTCTCCCGTCCAGACCAAAATTTAATACGATAGTTGAACTTAGCAAGGCGGGTGACCCATCGCTGTTCCAGTGACCCCAGTTTTACGTTCTCTAAGTGGGCCAGGAGGGTGTTATCTGTCATTACCAGCACTTCAGCACCAGTCAGGTATTTAGCGAAATGCTCTGTCATAGCCCATACCAATGCCAGTAGCTCCAGGAGAAACGAGCTGTAATTGGTCGGGTTACACTCCGTATCCATCAGGGACCTGCTGCCATAGGCAATTACTCGCTATCTGCTGTCTTGCACTTGTGCTAGTACTGCTCCCAACCCATGAAGGATACCATCTGTGTACAACAAGAAAGGAGGGTCAAACCGGGCATAGGCTGGTAACGGGGCACTCGTCAGAACAGCCTTTACTTCCTCAAACACTATTTGTTGTTGAGGTCCCCACTGGATTGGGCAGTTTCGTCGCCTTAACACTGTTCCTCTCAACAGCTCATTCAGGGGGCCACCAAGTGAGAAAACTTAGGTACAAATCGCTGATACTATCAATCTAGGCCTAAAAAGGTCCTGACCAAACGCAATGTACGGGGTGGGGGGCATTCTTGAAAACCGCCACATTGCTAGGTGCTGGTAGCACTCCTTCTGGAGTCACTACATGGCCCAAGTGCTCAATTCGATCCCGTAATAACTGACATTTCTTTGCCTTTATCTTTAAGTCATGATAGCTGAGCTGCTGAATGACCTGATGTAGTTTCTCAAGGTGATCCTCAAATGATTTCCCAAACACCCAATGTCATCAAAAATGACTCAAAGTTCAGGTCACCTAAGCAGTGTTCCATCCAAAGGGCATCCGGTTGAACTCATACAGCCCCATGGGTAGGACAAATGCTGTTTTAGCATGGTCTTTCTCTGCCGTTGGTAAATGTCAATAGCCACTAACCAAGTCTAACATTGAGAAGTCTTTTGCCCGACCCAATACTGATAGAGACTCTATCCAAGGTAATGGGTACACATCACCCACCCGTGTGAGCATTAAACTTTCGGTAGTCCACACAGAAGAGTCCCATTATTTTTCCACACCAGAAGCACAGGTGCCGCCCACTGGCTTTGACTCTCCCATATCACTTGATTATTAAGCATGCTGGCTACCATGCCTTTAAACTCTTGATAAAGTTTTGGTAGAGTTTGACGGCATAGGAATCTCATGCTCAATTGTCTGAGAACAGCCAAAGTCTTCTCCATGCCGAGAAAAGTTTTCCTGGTACTCCCACTAGACTTTTTCAGGCTGCTCCAACTGAGCAGGGGTTAGCTTCTCCTGATCCACATCCATCTGGTTCATGATGATGCGACCATTCCAGTCTTCAGTAGGGTACTCTGTCTTGGCCAACTCAACCGCATAAGTCCATGCTGACCGTTGGTTCAAGTCATATCCCCTCAGGCAAGGGATAGCTTAGCAAGAATGGTTCCAGCAGGAATTGTGACAGCCTTATCCAGCACATTGATGCATCTGACTGGCACCCATCCATTCTTCACAATCACCAACGCATGGGCCATGTGTGTCTTAGCAAATGACAAAATCTCTGGAGCGGGCTAAAGTAGCACTTCCAGACCATTTAATCTCTGTCCCACCCCCACCGGCAGCTTCAGAAGCTAATCCTGCTGCGGTGTGTATTATAATATATGGAGGACTATGCGGTTGCATTATATTATATGCAGGACAATGGTGGTGCACTATAAAATATGGAGGACTGGGGGATACATTATAATATATGGGGGTCTTATTGGTGTGCATTTTTCTATATGAGGATATGCACTATACCAATGGCAACCCCCATAGTCCTCCAGATATTATATAATACACTACATAGTCTTGCACATAATAATATGCACTCTATAGTCCTCCATATAATATAATGCACATCCCATAGTCCTCTAAATTGTATAATTCCCCTCATAGTCTTCCATATATTATAATACATCTCATAGTCCTCCACATTAGGGATGAGCGAGTCTACTCGCTAGGACTCGTTACTCGGCGATTCTTAAGGGACTCGCTGGACTCGGGAATCGGCGAGTCTTTTAGCGAATACTCGCTCAGTAACGAGTCCAAATCCGGCGAGTCGGCTTGCGGCAGGCGGGCTGCTTCGCGGCTGGAGGAGGTAAGGTCAGCTTTGATAGCCCCCCCCCGCTTTTCAAGGCCGCCGGGTCCAACAGCCCCCCCCGGTTTTCAAGGCTGCCCGGACCCGACAGCACCCCCCCCCCCCCCCCGGTTCTCAAGGCTGCCTGGACCCGACAGCACCCCCCCCGGTTCTCAAGGCTGCCTGGACCCGACAGCACCCCCCCCCCCCCCGGTTCTCAAGGCTGCCTGGACCTGCCACCCAGGGGAAGAGGCTCCAGCCAGCCCCTGAGTCCAATGCTCCGAATCCTAGCGAGTCTGCGATTCCGAGTCCTGTATTATCTATTCGGGACTCGCGAATCCATATTCCCTATTCTTTAACATTGGACTCGCTAGACTCGCCACGAGTACCGAGTCCTGGGCTCGGACTCGTGCGGGTCTAGCGATTCCGAGTAATTTAGGACTCGCTCATCCCTACTCCACATATAATTATGCAACCCATAGTCCTCCATATAACATAATGCATCCCCCATAGTCCTCCATATATAATAATGCACATCTATGGTCCATCATATATTATAATGCATCCCTCATACTTTTCCATATGGTATAGTGCACCTCATATAGAAAAATGCCAACCCATAAGAACCCATAAAATATAATGAATCTCCCAGTCCTCCATATTTTATAATGCACCCCATAGTCCTCCAGATAGTATAATGCACCACGTAGTCCTCCATATAGTATGATGCACCCCATAGTTCCCATATAATATAATGCACCACATAGTCCTCCATATAGTATAATGCATACCTCATAGTCCCCCATATAGTATAATGCTCCCCCAGTCCTCCATATAGTATAGTGTACCACCATAATCCTTCATATGCTATAATGCATCTCCATATATTATAATTACATTAATGACATGCCAGAGTGGTGCATCACTCTCTATAGGGAGGAAAGATTGCCCCTTGGAGAAGAGCCTGTAATTTTTAAGCATTAAAGATGCTTACATAATATTACGCAATGTACCAACTTGTGCTTTTTAAACATTTGCAGGAGTAAAGCACTTTAAATTAATTTATGCAAGTAAGAAGTGCTTTAAAACACCCTAAAGATGCCGAAGAACAAGCCGTAGGCCTCTGGCCTGAAGATATGAGGTATGGAAATGCAAAACACTACACACACAACTGTAGAACAGGGCTGGGCAACTCCAGTCTCCAGTCCTCAAAGTCCCCGAACAGTGCATATTTCCAGGATATTCCTATCATTGCACATGGTGCTGATATCCTCAGTCACCTTAGGTGATTAAATTAACACCTTTGTAATGCTTAGAAAATCTTTAAAACAGGCACTGTTTGGAGCCCTTGAGAACAGGAGTTGCCCTCACCTGCCCTAGACATCTCTGTGGAGGTAGCTTTGTAATGCTTAGAAAATCTTTAAAACAGGCACTGTTTGGAGCCCTTGAGAACAGGAGTTGCCCTCACCTGCCCTAGACATCTCTGTGGAGGTAGCTGGGGTGGGAGGGGTAAGAGGAATCCTTGAGCTCTTCCACCACAATTGCTCTCCCTGGACCCTCTTGCAAGCATATGGGGGATCACATTCACAGAAAGCATCCCCCATATGATTTGAGAGCAGGCACTTGTGACAGTGTGGCAAGCGGTGCTATCACAAATATTACTGCAGTTTAGACTTGAGGCGTCACCCAGGGGCTATCCTGTAAGTTTGACCAGAACTGCACTCCGTGACATCACAACTTCCCACACACGCGGTCTCAGAATACCAGTAAGATATACCCTCTACATCTCATAAGACATCATCTGATATGAGTGATCATGCCACTGAGGTTATCTTAGGTCACAGAGCAGGATTCTCTGCTGCGTGATACCCGCTGTGTAACCAGACACAGCCTCAGTGAAGACACGGTTTGTCACACTGCTGGGAGACATGCAGTGCCTACTCTCCCAGCATATATGGTATGCAATCACTGATCTTGCACCAATATGTTGGGACTTCTTCAGGAATTATTTGGGTTTTATTTTTATTTTTTTTCAAAGTATTTTTTACATGCTTTTTCTTTTTTGGTTGGATGGAATGGGAAACTTTTAGAAATGGATTTCAATGTAAAAAAATGAAAAAGAAATGTATTAAGAAGTTAATTTTCAAATAAAATATTTCTTGGTGTGGTTATTAAGGTACCATCACACGCGGCAATATTGCTAGGGAATTTCACTAGCAATTTGCTGGTTGCAGTGAAATCATGGACACATTGTTCTATTTTGTTGCTGTGCACAAATGTAACAATGTGTCCATGATTTCACTGCAACCAGCAAATTGCCAGTGAAATTACCTAGCAATATTGCCGCGTGTGACGGTACCTCTAGTGTCCTTACTGATTTGGTTAGTAATATCAGGTATCTGATTGACGCCTCAGCATTACTAACCTCTGGGCTTGATGTCAGCTGACATTACCCAGCTGGCATCAACTCCAAATACCATTATCCTGTCTGCCAAAGCAGCGGGGCAGTGAGAGAGCTCAGCCAAAGTGCCAGGACCATGTAATGGAGACAACACTCCTTGGGCAATTTTTCTTTTGAAAGATGTTAAAGATTACTCGAGTTTTCAAATGTTAAAGTGGATGGATGGATAGATACATAGAAAGAATACTAGATAGATAGATGGAAAGAATTGATGGACAGAAACTAGAGATAGTTTTCTAGATGGAAAAAATAGACACAGGTGCACCTTAATGAATTAGAATATCTTCACAAAGTTAATTTATTTCAGTAATTCAATACTTAAAGTGACAAACATCTATTATATAGAGTCATTACATGCAGAGTAAACTGTAAAACCCTTTGTATTGTTCCCATGATGTGAGACTTTCTATTATTTACATCAGAGAAATGAGTAAGCCAAAACAAATTATTGCAAAACTAATGACCGATGTGTCCGTAATTCTCTGGTGCTTATGGATTTCTCCAGGCGAAATGATTATAAAAGCTGTAAAACTGGATGAAGAAGAAGCCGAACCCGACCTACACGATGAGGCTCCTCTACTTACTTATGTCTTTATCTTTGAGGTTTCTTTTGTTTTATTTGGGCTTTCTTAAATTATATTCAATATTAATATATAAATCAACATGAAGGTTCATCTATAAATTGGACCAAAGTGAAATAAATGATAGAATTTAAAAAGTAAAAAAGGAGAGAAATATTTCACAATTTTGAACTTCCCGAGATGGCGACTATTGCTTTGTTTTTTCATTGCCTTGAAGATACAATCTACAGTACTTACAAAAGGCCATCCAATGTTCTTGTGGTCAAAAGAAATCTAGAACCCAGTAAAACGTCTGGCTCCGTCTATAGTGAACAGTGATCCATCGTCCTCTACTGGTGAGGCTCAATTTGGCATCATGGGCTGCATGTTTTATCACTACAATTCTACTATTAATCTCCTTGTGGGATAGCGGTATGAGCAAGAGTGGTTACTCTAATTTTTTGTGCCATCTATCCAGAACTATTACCGTCCTGTGATGGGCTCTGGTAATCTTGTGATACTCACCTGAATCCAGCTCCAGCATTGCTGGGGGTCAATGCAGTGGAAGCGTGCGGCCAGCCCATTGGTGGTAGGATCCAAGCAAACAGCTCAACAACTGACAAGTGTCAGCATCAGTGGTCCTAAAGCCCCCGTCACACATAGCGAGATCGCTGTTACATCACAGGTTTTGTGACATAACAGTGACCTTGCCAGTGATCTCGTTATGTTTGACACGTAGCAGCGACGTGGCCCCTGCTGTGAGATCGACGATCGTCTTTTTTGATCATCAGGTTCCCGCTGGGCAGCATGCATCGGTGTCTTTGACATCTTAACAACGACCTCGTTGGCGACTCAGAACTCAGCCACGTAGGCCTGACTCGTCAGACTAGCTGCCATGTGACAGGGTCCCAACGACCGCCGAAGTCGTTATACGGGTCGCCATATCATTGCTGCTTCATTGAGTAGATCTGACTGTTTGACATCTCACCAGCGACCACGTAGCGACATTCCAGCGATCCTTACTAGATTGTATCGTTGTCGGGATCACTGGAACGTCGCCAAGTGTGACGGGGCCCTAAGCTCCAAGAAAAGAGCTCACCAGCTGACAGGCTGCCAGTGTGCACTGTCAAAACTACCGAATGCTGTGGAAGTGTGGATAACACTCTGACTAAAACAACATCCACAATAGTGATTATAGAAAATAGTTATGCTCTTTATTAAATACAATATAGAAAACAGTGGGTCTCAATAAAATAAAAAATCTTTGGGGAGAACAAGATACAAAGTTTTTGGTATAGATGTTTTTACCAAAATAGAGGAGAGAAGGCAGGACATGCGTCTACACAGATCTAGAGTCCTAAATACTCAAATAGTAGTTGTAAAATCCAATAAAGCAGACTATGATAGTAGACCTGATATATATTTCACCCAAAAATTCTTAGTTCCCCCCGGTCCACCTTGACGAAGTCCACCCGGTCGAAACGTGCGTCGAGGTCGTTTTAGACTTGCGTCTCCATATCTAGATCCGGTCTCAAGTTGTGCACCAAGACCCAAGGTAAACCATGAGCTTTATATTTCGCTAGCAGTTATTTATGATATCTAGAGTAGATCGCAATAGGGTTTGCAGGTCTCCTCTTAGCAGCTGCAGCCAGGTTTCCTAATACCAGGGCTGGTACACTTCTTGTGTTACAGGCATATACCAAAGTATTGTCCAGTATAGACCTAGTAATTTTTGGGTGCCATTTTTATCAGGTCTACTATCATAGTCTGCTTTATTGGATTTTACAACTACTATTTGAGTATTTGGGACTCTAGATTTGTGTAGATGCATGTTCTGTCTTCTCTCCTCTATTTTAGTAAAATTATCTACACCAAAAACTTTGTATCTTGTTCTCCCCAAAGAGTTCTGTATTATTTTATTGAGACCCACTGTTTTCTATATTGTATTTAATAAAGAGCATAATTACTTTCTATAATCACTAATGTAGATGTTTTTTTAGTGAGTGTTATCCACACTTCCACAGCTTTCGGTTGTTTTGATAGTATGGTCTATCCACTTGAGATTAAGGGGCTCCTATTGTATGTATTGTACCAGTGTGCACTGTGCCTGCATCCACTCCAGACGTTCCCTGGTGGAGATCCCGGGTTGGATCATCCCTCCTGTAGATCATTAGTGTTGTGCCTGCCTGCACAATTCCACCGGGTGAGTGCCACCCAATATTGCCCTGTTTATTTTCCAAGTCATGTGTACAGTAGCACTTCTCCTTTTTTCTAAGTACCCTTGAAATTGTTCCAGAAAATTAAGCATTTCTCCAGAAAAATATTGCAATTGCCCATGTTGTTTTATACTGATGACCCAAAAGAAACAGAGAAAAAAAGGCGAATTGGACAAAATTTCACACAAAACCACCAAAATGGGGTTTGATTTTTATGGATGCATTTCAGATCTATATACAGGAAAACTGTAATGTGTCATTGGGATTCGATCTGGAGACTGTGTTCTGTGTGATCGACTTCCTTCTTCACTGATTCTTCTGTGTCTGAATGCTAATTGTCTTTTACTTTTGTTTCATTCTTTTCAGTGAGCAGGTGTTTTCATTTGTCATTTAGTCTGCCCTATCACATTGCGAGTGTAGCTATTGATACCTTTCCCTTCCTGGTCTTCTCTGCTGGCTATATTGCTATGTGGAACCTACTTAGAGTTACAACCATAATGCCAAGGATTTATGCCAGTCAGAACGACACCACATAGACTTGACAGCAGAAATAATAAATCTATCTATCCAATCCCTTTCTTCTGCCAGTAGTTGAGAATAGGAGGCTATATTTTCTTGCATTTTGTACTCTACTTATTCTACTTTGTATTTGTGTTTTATGTTTTTTCACTTTGGGATGATTTATATCTCTGCACATCTTTCCTTATTTTGGGGTATAAAGCTCTACATCTTTCTCTGGATACTACAAGGTACAAGGAACACTTGATAGCCTTTTAGGCAGCCAGGTCCGAGTTGTCATCCCCTAGTTCTGTGGTTAGGGTTACTCCAGCCCACCCAGATGCCACCAGGGACTGTCCAGCGAGGAACATTAGACTGTACAGGAACCGGTTGGGTCAGGTGCAGCAGTTTAGAGAGAGGTCATATTTTCTCATGTAAGGGAGAAGGGGAAATACAAGCACAATAGTGCCTTATCCTTTTTAAAACAATAGCAAGCGATTTGCTGATGTGACTGCTCATTTTGTGAAGTTGTGAGATCCACAACCGGTGTAAATACATATAGCAGCAGTCACAGGACCCACACTCCATGCATTCCCTGTGGCTGTAGAAATAATTCTAAAATGGACATTGCTCTTTGGTCCGTGCACACTGCAGATAATAAACCAAACAGAAACTCCAAGTGGTAAAAGATAACGGTGCCTATAATCTCAGCACGTTTCTGAGCACTTCCACGCTCCTTCATCAGGAAGACAACCACTTTACAGTCTTAGACAGGCAATGGTCTTAAATAGAAAGCCATCATCTTTTACCTCTTGAAGTTTCAGTTTGGATTATTATCTGCACTGTCCATTTTGGTATGTTCTCATGTGAGTAACCACGTGTGCAAAACAAATCGATCATGTAAATTTTTAACTGTCAATGTTTAAAAATTTAATGCAATATGTATATAAAATATGGACAAATGGAAGGTATATGGATGATGATATGAAGAAAAGTCTTCACATTTTTCTGGATAAACGTTGGATGATTTTTCATATACTCACTGAACCCGGCCTTAATATCCCTTTTTGCAGTAAGTATCGAAACACGTTGAGGAAAGGTATAAAGAACTAATTGTGAAAGGACACATTGTAGGGATTGGGGCAAATGCGCAGCAGGAGGAAATGAAAGACTGGTGAAGAAAAGTGTTTCTACTCAACTTCATGGGTACATTTGAAATAATGATGTGAATAACATAAAATCTTCTGCTCAAATAATATAAAGTATATTAATATCACAGTAAATAACTTGTGTTCATCTGTTTTTATTGTTAGAACATTGAAGAAAATTTCCCAAAACTTTTCCAATAACCAAGAAACTTCCACGTTTTGCAAGATAAAAACAAAACGTGACCTTCATTATGGAACTTGGAAATCAGACCCTGGTTACAGAATTTATCCTGATCGGATTTTCTCAGAATTTCCAGATTTGTATTTTCCTTTTTATTTTGTTCTTTATCATTTACATGATGACCATGTTGGGGAACGGATTCTTAATCTTCACCGTCATCGTCAGTCCTCAGTTACACACTCCCATGTATTATTTCCTCTGTAACTTGGCTTTCCTTGATTTGTTCTATTCATCAAATTCTATTCCAAGATTCCTCCGTGATGTTTTATCCAAAAATCGAAGCATTTCTGTCCCTATGTGCTTGACACAAATGACCATCGGCCTTATTCTAGCAGGAATTGAGTGTATATTGTTGGCGGTGATGGCTTATGACCGGTACATCGCCATATGCTTCCCCTTACATTACACCATCGTTATGAGTTGGAGGGTCTGTAGGAACATCACTGTCATTATGTGGTTTGGAGTCATCATTTTGTCATCGTTCCCCACAATATTGCAGCCTCTTGTTTTCTGTAAAGAAAATCAACTCAATCATTTTTACTGTGAGGCTTTGTTGCTTCTGGAGTTGGCGTGTGGTGACCTCTCACTTTATAAATTGTCTATTGTTGTTTGTGGAATTTTCACACTATTGTCACCTCCTGTTTTTATTGTTGGGACTTATATTTGTATCATTATTTCCATATTACAGATCCGTTCTTCACAGGGCAGATCTAAAGCCTTCTCCACCTGCGCCTCCCATCTTACATTGGTTGTCCTGTTTTTTGGGACCTCTATGACCACGTACATGGGGCAGTCAAGAAGTTTCTCTCCTTATCTGAAATATATTTCTCTAATTTATTTCATTCTAACACCCCTTCTAAATCCTTTGATTTACAGCTTGAGGAATAATGACGTGAAAGGAGCTTTTGCCAAAACACTGACCGGATGTATAATATCACAGGATCATAGGCTACGTTTTTATGTAAATAAACCTTCATTGGTGTTTCCAAGATCTTTGTAAAATTGGCTAAATACAAACAACATGGGAAGGTTGTTAAAGGGAAACATACTGGTAGACCAAGGAAGACATCAAAGCGTCAAGACCGGAAACTTAAAGCAATATGTCTCCAAAACAGGAAATGCACAACAAAACAAAATGAGGAACGAATGGGAGGAAACTGGAGTCAATGTCTGTGACCGAACTGTAAGAAACCGCCTAAAGGAAATGGGATTTACATACAGAAAAGCTAAACATAAGCCATCATTAACACCCAAACAGAAAAAATAAGGTTACAATGGGCTAATGAAAAGCAATCGTGGACTGTGGATGACTGGATGAAAGTCATATTCAGTGATGAATCGCGAATCTCTATTGGGCAAGGTGATGATGCTGGAAATTTTGTTTGGTGCCGTTCCAATGAGATTAGGGATGAGCGAGTATACTCACTACTATTCAGAACTCACCGAATAGTAGCAGTATTCGGGTACTCGCTACTCTCCGAGTATCTTATGAGTACTCGGGAGTAGCGAGTAGTCCGATTACTTTCGCAGTGTATCTAAAAGTGAATAAAAGTTGTTAAAAATAATAAAATTACATACTCACCTGTCTGACGCCTGCAACGGGGCCGTCCCAGAAAACCTGTGATCACCAGACAAGGACCTGTGACTTCCAGCCAATCAGATGGCGACACGTCACAACCACGTGATCGCTAACGGCCACCTGATTGGCCAGATTGTAAGGTCCTGGCAGTACACTAGGACCTTGCAATCTTTCCAATCTGGTGGCTGCCAGTGATCACGTGGTTGTGATGTGGCACCATCTGATTGGCCAGATCGCTACCGGCTATCTGATTGGCTGGAAGTCACAGGTCTTTGTCCGGTGATCGCAGGTCTTTTGGGACAGTCCCGATGCAGGCGTCGGACAGGTGAGTATGTAATTTTATTATTTTTAACAACTTTTCTTCACTTTTAGGGTACTTTCGCAGTGTATCTATAGATACACTGTGAAAGTAATCGGACTACTCACTACTCCCGAGTACTCATAAGATACTTGGAGAGTAGCAAGTACCCGAATAACGCTACTATTTGGTGAGCTCTGAATAGTAGTGAGTATACTCGCTCATCCCTAATCTCTTTGGAACGGCAATAAACAAAAGTTCCAACATCATCACCTTGCCCAATATAGATTCGCGATTCATCACTGAATATGACTTTCATCCAGTCCAATCTGGTGGCCGCCAGTGATCACGTGGTTGTGACGTGTCACGATCTCATTGGCCAGATCGCTACCGGCCATCTGATTGGCTATAAGTCACAGGTCTTTGTCCGGTGATCGCAGGTCTTTTGGGACAGTCCCGATGCAGGCGTCGGACAGGTGAGTATGTAATTTTATTATTTTTAACAACTTTTATTCACTTTTAGGGTACGTTCACAGTGTATCTATAGATACACTGCGAAAGTAATCGGACTTGGTATACTTGCAATGAGTACTGAGTACCAGGACCTACTCTTGCAAGTATTGCGAGTCCGAATAGTGCGGTAGTCGCTCATCCCTAAATGAGATTTATAAAGATGACTGCATGAAGAGAACATGCAAATTTCCACAGTCATTGATGATATGGGGCTGTATGTCAGGCACTGGGGAGATGGCTGTCATTACATCTTCAATAAATGCCACAGTTTACACTGATATTCATCCCATCAATTGAAAGGATGTTTGGGGATGATTAAATCATTTTTCAAGATGATAATGCATCCAGCCATAGAGCAAAAACTGTGAAAACATTTCTTGAAAGAAGACACATAAGGTCAATGTCCTGCAAATAGTCCGGATCTCAATCCAATTAAAAATCTTTGGTGGAAGTTGAAGAAAATGGTCCATGACAAGGCTCCAACCTGCAAAGCCGAACTGGCAACAGCAATCAGAGAATGTTGGAGCCAGATTGATGAAGAATATTGTTGGTCACTCATTAAGTCCATGAGTCAGAGACTGCAAGCTGTTGTTAAAGCCAGAGGTGGTGCAACAAAATACTAGTGATGTATTGGAGTGTTTTTTGTGTTTGTTTTTCATGATTCCATAATTTTTTCCCTCTGTTTGGTCTGAAAAAATTACCCTTACTGACTACCACATTTTTATCTTGATTTCTTTTAGTGTTTCTTAAAGCTATTAAGTCGCCATGTGAAATGACTTTAGTTTTGTGCCAGGTCTGGAATCTGCTTTTTTTCTACAGCATTAAACAACTGAATGAACGTCCTCCGAGCCCGGGGAGTCCATCACTTTTGCCAGGGGTTGTAGAAGTAATATTAAACAGAGGAAATGGAACATGAATCTGAGGAATGTGAAACCTTGTTGAGAAATTATACAGAGATGCAAATACTAAAAAGTAATTTTGGCGAAATCTATAGACCCCCCCACCCTGCATCACAGAGGAGTGAATCAGAATCTGATTTGGCTGGGTGAAAGACCTCTGACAGAGGGTGTAATGATAAAGGTTCTCCTTGTCCTTATGGATAGTGCAAATTCAGCCAAAGCAAACGATATGCCATTCAATGTTTCTCTAGAGTGTCTTTAGAAAGAAAGGCTGAAAAAACAAAGAAGACCAAATAGGGTCTTATCCAAGAAGCAAGACAGATCCAACTAAGGGAAAAGAGAAGCAAGCTCACCTGGGGTAGTTGTGAGGAGCCACAACTAATATCAAATGCTTCAGTGGTGGCTGCAGCAACCCAGATACAGTGGGGAAAAAAAGTGTGTAGTAAGTCACCAATCATGCACGGTCTCCCACTTATAAAGATGAGGTCGGCCTGGAATTGACATCATAGGTGACCTCAACTGTGAGACAAAATGAGAAAACTAATCCTAAAAATCACACTGTCTGATTGGGAAATAATTTTTTTTCAAATCTTGGTGGAAAATAAGTATTTGCTCAATAACAAAAGTTCATCTCAATACTTTGTTATATTCCTTTGTTGGCAATGACAGAGGTGAGACGTTTAGTGTAAGTCTTCACAAGGTTGGCACACACTGGTGCTGGTATGTCGCCCATTCCTCCATGCAGATCTCCTCTAGAGCAATGATGTTTTGGGGCTGTCAATGGGCAACACGGACTTTCAACTCCCTCCAAAGGTTTTCTATAGGGTTTAGATCTGGAGACTGGCTAGGCCACTCCAAGACCTTGAACAGCTTCTTACAAAGCCACTCGCTTGTTGCCCTGGTGGTGTGCTTGGGATCATTGTCATGCTGAATGACCCAGCCACATTTTATCTTCAATGGCCTTGCTGATGGAAGGAGTTTTGCACTCAAAATTTCAAGATACATGGCCTCATTCATTCTTACGTGTACAAGGATCAGTCATCCTGGTTCCTTGGCAGAAAAACTGCCCCAAAGCATAATGTTGCCACCCCCATGCTTCACAGTAGGTATGGTGTTCTTTGGATGCAACTCAGCATTCTTTCTCCTTCAAACACGACGGGTTGTGTTTCTACCAAACAGTTCTACTTTGGTTTCATCTGACCACATGACATTCTCCCAATACTCTTCTGAATCATCCAAGTGCTCTCTAGCAAACTTCAGATGGGCCCAGACATATAATGGCTTAAGCAGGGGGACACGTCTTGCACTGCAGGATCTGAATCCCTGGCGGCATAATGTGTTTTTAATGGTAGCCTGTGTAATGTTGGTCCCAGCTCTCTGCAAGTCATTTATTAGGTCCCCCGATGTGGTTCTGGGATTTTTGCTCACCGTTCTTGAGATCATTTTGACCCCATGGGGCGAGATCTTGCATGGATCCTCAGATCGAAGGAGATTATCAGTGGCCATTTTCTAATTCAGACCAAGCTGCTTGCTTATTCCAGATCCCATCTTCCCATCCTGGTGCAGGGCTACAATTTTGTTTCTGGTGTCCTTCGGCAGCTCTTTGGTCTTCACCATAGTGGAATTTGGAGTGTGACTGTTTGAGGTTGCAGACAGGTGTCTTTTATACTCAGAACAAGTTCAAACAGGTGCCAGCACTACAGGTAATGAGTGGAGGACAGAGGAGCCTCTTATAGAAGAAGTTACAGGTCTGTGAGAGCCAGAAATCTCGTTTGTTTGTAGGTGACCAAATATTTATTTTCTACCAAAATTTGAAAAACATTTATTTCCAAATCAGACAATGTGATTATCAGGATTTGTTTTCTCATTTTGTCTCTCATTGGTCACCTATGATGTCAATTACAGGTCGACCTCATCTTTTTAAGTGGTAGATCTTGCACAGTTGGAGGTTGACAAAATACTTTTTTCCCCACTGTAGCGGAAAACCACAAGAAGATGAAGATGGGATTAAGCTGCGCTACCATATGGAAAACGTAAATCCAAGTTCTATGGAATAGGTGATTTTTTATTGTCAATGCATTTCCGAGAATACCTTTTCCTTCCTTCATGGATTTTTGTGACTTTTGTCCTAAGGAAGGTGAAAGTATTCTCAGAAACGCTTTATCCCATCCTCATCTCCTCGTTGTTCCTTTGGAGTATCTTTTATGACTTCTTATCTTAGGTCATGTGGCAAACTTGTTAAAGAGTCCAAAATGACTTTTTAGGTTTGCTACATCCAATAGTTTGCGATAGATTTCCAGTTTACTTCCTCTCTGAAAAGGCTATTTGCATATCTAAATTACTAGGGGAGCAGTGTATGACCTATAAGTCTTCTTACCCAGGTTTTGCACCATTAGACTCCCTAGATATTCAGTTAACAAAAATAGACTCTATATTACAGTATATATCATAGTGCTACTTGGATTCCAGTGGAATGTCTAAACCATCCCTCACCACAAGTAGGAAAAGGAGGTGAGGTGAAGTTTAGTTTTACAACCCAACTCCCACAGTCATTATAATGGTCATCAATGATGTCTTCTGCAAGACTCGCTTCCCCAAAGTAGCAAGATATGTGATTAAGCAATAGCTCAAGCAAAGTGACCTCGACATATGAGAAGTAGATGTGGATCCAATGGAGCACCGAAGTGGAAGCTGACCCATGGCAGGAACAGGCAGGAGATGCTGGTTGTGATTAAGCAGAACTTTAATGACAGATATTTCTAGTACAGTTACACACAGATTCGTCACAGTCTATGAGGAGCTTGCACGGATCTCAGGACTGCAAGGCAACAGGGAGACTGTCCAGGAGACGAAATGCGAGGTGGAGTCGTGGCACTCGGGCCAATAGAATAGGCACTGTTGATGGACCACGCTCTAGACAGGCTCATGCAGGTGTAGTGGGTTCCAAGACAACGTGGCGGATGCAACGCGGGATGGACAGGTGACGTACTGGCGAAATGGCCCACAGGTACTATGTGGCAAGCTCTAGGGCAAGATAAGAGAAAGAAGCAACATGGAATTGCAAAGACATAGTCTAAAGCAGGGCTTGGGACAGGAACCTGAGAGAAAGCAACAAAACTAAGGACAAACAGTGTTGCTCGGGCACCTCCCTAAGGGGGGGATGGCATATATAGATGTACTTAGTCATAAGGGGCAATTAGGTGAAAAGGGTATCAGGTCTACTGGCCCTTTAAATCTGAGGAGTGGATGGAGTGCATCTCCTAAGCACACTCCTGGAGGCTCTGCAGGCAGGATGCAGGCCTCAGGAGCAGAAGGAGATGGTGGAAGGCAAGAGACCGGTAGCAGGGTGAGTAAGGGAACCATGGAGCTGCATAGGGGAACGAGCAGACAGCAAGAAACCACGTCATGGGCACCAGTCTCCCTGCTCAGTGTAGACCGGCCCCGCAGTAGTGGGTAGGCAAATGGAACACCCTGGGCTGCGTGTTGGGCGATGACTTCTCAGCCCGGAGGAGGTTGGTCTCGCAGCTCGAGGTGTAACAATAATACACTGCATTTTTTCTTTTTATGCTTTTTAAAATAAATAAAAATATCTAAAATGTTCCCTCTTTGAGGCAGATGACTGATGTGTGGCTGTTTAACCCACTGGATGTATGGGGAACTCTCGTGGCTTTTTAACATGAGGTGGAACAAAAATGTTCCTTTTTTGTGACGCAGCAATAGGCAGTCTGTAGAAGCAATGCCTTAGGTTTTTCTAGCCTTCATTTTTATATCTTTTTTTGGGGTGAGAACAGTTTTGGGATTTGTTCATATGTGAAAATGTGACGGGAAAGCACCAGGGGCCGTATGGTCAATAAAGAAGCAATGGGTATCACCAGTCCAGGGCTGATACGCTATGGATCATGAAATAACAGCTTAATATTGCTATTTTAGCCTTCACCTTTAACCTGGGGGCTGCGGTAGTTTTCGTCCAGTGACGACAATATTACAACATTTTTGAGTTGCAAATTCTTATTTAAGAACAGCAAAGAAAAATTCTTAGGAACAATATTAAGAGTAGTCCCGGAACAAAACAATGTATAGATAAGTTTTGAATTGAAAGAATCTTTTTGTTAGTTTTCATTCACATTTAGTAGCCCATAGTGTTACTAGAATTAAAGAAACTCAGTCAGGTTATTTTCTAGTATGATACTATTAGTATCCTTGAATAATGCTTGGACAGACCATTCAGAATATGTAAAAATCATTACTGTACCCTTTGTAGTTATCTTGCTATAAGCATCTTCACACCCAGCAGGCAGCTGCTTCAGCAGTAAATGTAATTGACCGGACTAGTGAATAGTCCAGGTATGTAAATGTTCATTTATTATTCACTCCTTCCCAGGCTGGCATTCCCTCCCCCAGTGCTCTGCCTCACTGCTACCTAGCTCCATTGTAATGTTGCTGTCCTGCACGGTGCTTCTGATGGGGAGGGGGAGAAAATGATGGCAGGCATGTATCAGAGAGCTCACCAGATAAGGCAATCTCCTCCAATTGTTGCTCTGAGCAGACATTCTGCTGTCTGTGAGAGATTGTTTGTGATTATAGGAACTCTTGTTTTGCTGCAAGCAAAGAGAGCAGAGACAGAAGGATACAGCCCACCCCCCGCGCCATGTGAGTGACTTCTACTGATCTTCTTCTGTGCAGTGAAGTGATGTGAGTATGTGACATGAATATTCATCCTATGGGGAGGCGACAGCAGAGAAGTTAGGCTAGGGTCTGACTTGCGTCAACCCTCAGCCTGCTGGATCCGTAAAAAACTAAGCCTTGGGCAGTCTTAGCGCATAGTGTTATCAGCATGTAACGCTATGCGCTGCCTGCCTATGCATCCCTATGGCAACATGATGTTTACCGCAAATGCGGCTCCACAGAGAATCCCCGGATATGCGCTATTGCAGAGCACACAGGAAGACGCTGCAAACTGCATTTCCTGTGCACTCTGCATTAGTGCATATCCGGGGATTCTCTGTGGAGCAGGCGGTTGAGGTAAGCATCATGTTGCCAAACCATTACATGCTGATAACGCTCTGCGCTAAGCTTGCCAGAGGCTAAGTTTTAAGTGGATCCGGCAGGCTGAGGGCTGTACGCTAATCAGACCCTAGGCTAAGTGATCACTAACTTTAAATTGAGGAGAACAGCGGCACTCAGGAGATCTATTTTTACATACCGACTTTATTATGCTTTTTCGGGTTACATCTTAGGTGCTGGGCAGGTAGGTGCAGGGGGAGCAACGGTCCGTTTCGTGGACTTCCGCTTCAACACGCTACTGTTGCAGCCTGTTGAAGCGGAAGTCCGCGAAATGGACCGTTGCTCCCCTGCACCTCCCTGCCCAGCACCTAAGATGTAACCCGAAAAAGCATAATAAAGTCGGTATGTAAAAATAGATCTCCTGAGTGCCGCTGTTCTCCTCAATTTATGGTCTGCAAGATTAACCCTCCAGCTGAGCAACAGGATTTCACCAAACAACTGTGTAACACGAGAGACTAAAAGCAGGTCAGTGCCCAGTTCCTTCTCCACTTGCTTTATTTGATCACTAACTTTGAGGTCTGGGGAACTAGCTTTCTACCTCATGGAGAGGAATTTGTCTGCCAGCTTAAGAAGGCAGATAAGCTAATAAGGAAGCTTATAGCCTCAATGCTACCCTGGGAAACATGCAAATTGTCACTTCAGTTAGGAAGTTGACGTACTCTAGCGCCACCTTTCAGTAGCTGTCCTCTAAGTCATAATCAACTCTTTAACAATCCTTTTAATATGACTCAGGATTTGTGCCAGATCAGAACCCCAAACTGCAGACGCTGCGTTTCAGGGTGACTGCCCCTCATCAGTGCAGTGTGTGGGATCTGATCTGGCTGTATGGGAGGCTGAGACGAGGTCTGGGTAACTAGCTTTCTACCTCATGGGGGGAATTTGTCTGCCAGCTTAAGAAGGCAGATAAGCTGATAAGGAAGCTTATAGCCTCAATGCTACCCTGGGAAACATGCAAATTGTCACTTCAGTTAGGAAGTGGACGAACTCTAGCGCCACCTTTCAGTAGCTGTCCTCAAAGTCATAATCAACTCTTTAACAAGCCTTTTAATATGACCAAGGATTTGTGCCAGATCAGAACCCCAAACTGCAGACGCAGAAAGGTAGTTCCCCAGACCTCTTCTTAGCCCACTCACACAGCCAGATCAGAATTCCCACACACTGCACTGATGAGGGGTAATCACCTCGAAATGCAGCGTCTGCCCTTTGGGGTTCTGATCTGACACAAATCCTTGGTCATATTAAAAGGCTTGTTAAAGAGTCAGTTATGACTTTGAGGATCGCTACCTAAAGGTGGCGCTAGAGTTCGTCCACTTCCTCACTGAAATGACAATTTGCACTAACTTTGATTGACACATGGAATTAATCTCTTTTTTGCAGTTTACAGAGGATAGGAGGGAAGCATAAATAATAGAAATACATGAATAGAGAGAGCTTAGAGCGAGGAATTAGAAAATGATAACAGTTACATATGGATTGTTTACCTGCCACATTCCCTCGGCACACAAGCCTTTATCAAGGTTTATCTATACAAAATAAGAAAATGCAAAAAAAGAAAAAAAGGAGAAGGGCTCATAAATTGCACAGAAAGTAGTAGAAAAGCATATATATACTCTAAGCATACCATCAACAATTTTCCAAGCAAACAAAAAAATCCCCAGATGAGCAAATATGCAACATAAACATATGTGGGCAGATATATGGGGCAGAGACATTTCTTCCTATACAGGAGAGTCACGTGGTTTATATAATGAGTCCCGTGCAGAGGGGAGGCTCACAGATTACAGGAGACAAGAGAAACATGAACACTAAGATGCTGAATGTTCTCACACATAGTGAACGTTGTCTTGTGTTGTGTCTGTGGTGAAAAAAAACCCTTTCGGAGCAGCAATAATTTTTCTTGCAAAATTGTAAACTTACGCACAGACGGTGTGACACCTCATAGTTCACCCAATATGGGCCCTTTGTGAGATCAGCAATCAGGGATCATTCACAATTCTTCATATTATTGGTGAAGTTATGTTTCCTAGTCCTGGTCAAGATGTTAGGTTGCAATCCGTATAGATCAGAGTCATCATTGGCAGAGGATACTGAAGATACTGAGGGTGCTGAGGGTACTGAGAATACTGAGGATACTAAAGGTGCTGAGGATACTAAGGATACTGAGGATACTGAGGGTGCTGAGGATACTAAGGATACTGAGGGTGCTGAGGATACTAAGAAAACTGAGGATACTGAGGGTGCTGAGGGTACTGAGAATACTGAGGATACTAAGGGTGCTGAGGATACTAAGGATACTGAGGGTACTGAGGATACTGAGGGTGCTGAGGATACTGAGGGTGCTGAGAATACTGAGGGTGCTGAGGATACTAAGGATACTGAGAGTACTGAGGATACTGAGGATACTGAGGGTGCTGAGGGTACTGAGAATACTGAGGATACTGAGGGTGCTGAGGATACTAAGGATACTGAGAGTACTGAGGATACTGAGGGTGCTGAGGGTACTGAGAATACTGAGGATACTGAGGGTGCTGAGGATACTAAAGATACTGAGAGTACTGAGGATACTGAGGATACTGAGGGTGCTAAGGGTACTGAGAATACTGAGGATACTGAGGGTGCTGAGGATACTAAGGATACTGAGAGTACTGAGGATACTGGGAGTGCTGAGGATACTGAGGGTGCTGAGGATGCTGAGGGTGCTGAGGATACTAAGAATACTGAGGATACTGAGGGTGCTGAGGATACTAAGAAAACTGAGGGTACTGAGGATACTGAGGGTGCTGAGAATACTGAGGATACTGAGGGTGCTGATGATACTAAGGATACTGAGGATACTGAGGGTGCTGAGGATACTAAGGATACTGAGGGTACTGAGAATACTGAGGATCCTGAGGGTGCTGAGGATACTGAGGGTGCTGAGGATGCTGAGGGTGCTGAGGATGCTGAGGGTACTGAGGATACTGAGGATTCTGAGGATGCTGAGGATACAGAGGATACTGAGGTTACTGAGGATACTAAGGGTGCTGAGTTTACTAAGGATACTGGGGGAGCTGAGGATACTAAGGATACTGAGGGTGCTGTGGATACTGAGGATACTGGGGATGGCGAGGATACAGTGGATACTGAGGGTACTGAGGGTCCTGAAGGTGCTGAGGATACTGAGGATACAGATGATACAGAGGATGCTGAGGATATTGAAGGTGCTGAGGATACTGAGGGTGCTGAGGATACTGAGGATACTGAAGATACTGAGGATACCGATGGTGCTGAAGATACTGAGGATGCTGATGATCCCTTTTTTGGAATCAGCAATAGGATTGTTGTCTAGACAGTTTAGAAACAAGGTTTTAATTTTAACCCCTTATAGGGAATTTGTCAATAAGATACCCACCTAAACTATTTCTGTAAGTCAGTAAAAGTTAAATGCTTTTGTATCTTTATACTGTATAATGTAAATGCTGCCTTTGTAATTTGTAAAATTGTTAAGTTTGAGTTAGAAAATTGGACTTTTGGAACTGAAATAATTATAGCTTAATGGGTCAATTCTTCCACCACAAATGTTTCTTAATAATTTTGGAAAAAGTGATAATCCTTGTATATCCCAATATCATCCCTCACATAATCTTCGATCCTCCCAAGACCTTCTCCTCTCCTCCACACATATTCGTACCTCACCCAATAGCCTCCAAGACGTCTACAGTATAATCCCCATCCTCTGGAATTCTGCGCCCCAACTTGTACGATTATCCACCACGCTTGGATCCTTCAGAAGTAACCTGAAAACCCATATATTTAGGAATGTTAACAGCCTGCAATGACCCTACTGTTATCGGAGCTGGTGCTCCACCATCCTTACCGAACCGACCACCTCACCACCCCAAGAGTTGCCACCTCACTACCACAAGAGCTGCCGCCTGCCCACCACTGGAGCTGCCTCAGCCCCCAATACAAAATCTCCTCACCATCATCCTATAGAATGTACATTCATGAGGGCAGGTCCTCTTTCCTTTGTACCGGTCTGCATATTTTAATTTGTTGTAACCTATATAGGTATTTTGTCTGTAACTCTTCATGTACAATTACCATAGAAGTAATGGTGCTATATAAATAAAATATAATAGTAATAATAAAAACGCCAATGCAATCCAGGTTATCTGGCAACAATTGTGGGGAACTTGGGCATATGGGAGCACAATTTCCATGTAATTGGCAATTTATGATTTTGTACTTTTCTCCCAACCTCCCCCGCCCCCACCCCTGCACACACACTTTTTCAAAAGTCATTTTTTTTATTTTTCTGTCAATATAGTCATATGAGTGTTTTTTTATGGGACAAGTTGTACTTTTGAATGACATAATTTATTTTACCATGTAATGCACTGGAAAATGGGAAAAAAATCCAAGTGTGGTGAAATTGCAAAATCGGTGGAATTCAACAACTGTTTTTTGGCTTTTTCATTTATTGAGTTCACTATATGGTAAAACTGACTTGACGGTCTAATTTCCCATGTCAGTATGAGTACAGAAATAACAAACAGTAGAGAGATCCAAGCTCCATATAAGAGCTATCTTTATTAGAATATTATAAAACCGTCAAAGCAAAAGTATCAAAACCATCAGGTATAAAGAACAGAATACATGTATCAATGGAGGTTAGCAAACATGTCTCAAACTGTAGTCTTTGTTCACTGCTGCATTCTAATCCTGCCCTTAGCGTCTTTTGTCATATCCTTGGCACAATAAATACTAGCATAGTGGAATTGGTTACCATGTATGTTTAATGACATTTTCAAAGTGAAAATATGTACAAATTATAATGATATTTTATCCCTGTATTAGGTGGTATGGTTGTTACATTGACGACCTGCTCCTGATATTGGGAGGTCCATATGAGCTAATCTCTAAATGTATGAATTATCTAAATAATAACAATTTAAAATTCATATCTAACACACATCCTACCCTTATTCATTTATTGGATATGTCACTATCCATGGATAATGACGGGACGGACCATATCCATATTAATCCTTATAGAAAGGAAACATCTACTAATGCTATTATCTTAGCTTCTTCCTGCCATCTAAAAATTCCTATAGAAGAATTCATATGTATTAAGATAAACAACACTCTGCAAAAAGACCTAAAATGAGAATTAGATCTGGTGGATCTAAGATTGAGATATAGAGGATATTCCTATTGAAGGATAAATAGAAGTAAAATATTGTGAAGATCAATTGATTGAAATCAACTCTAAAATTAACTTTGTGGGATGACCCCTTTAAATAGTTTCTCTATGTATCGTTTGGATGATTTACGTTGAAGACATTTTATTATTGAAATCAACCTAAAATAAATTATTACAAAACTAATGACTGTTGCGCCTTCAATTCTCTGGTGCTTTATGGTTTTCTCCAGGCAAAATTACTATAACAGCCTCTTCGAGAGTAAAACTGAAGCAAACAAGAAGCCGAATACTATATATACTGTGAAAATATCATTTATTAACTTAACTCTTCATTCACGCACATGCCTCTTATTATTGCTGATGTTAGTTTGTTTATTCTGATCCTCCTACGTTACAATCATTATCATATGAAAGTCATCATGAAGATCAAGAGTAAAGTAAATCAACAAGAAATAAGTGAAATGTAAAATAGAATTTAGAAAGAAAAAAAGCAGATTTCAAAATTTACATTTTTCATTTTTTTCAGTGCAACTTGATCTTTCCACGTTCCCCAACATTATATTGATCCATCGTCCACTGCAGGTGAGTCTCTGCTTTTTGCCATAGAAATTGCATTTTGAATAGGAATTTGTAGAACTGGCGTCCGGAGGGAGAGAGAAAAAGAGAGAGACATTGATTTTCTCTTTGGCCAGAGGTGCATGAACACAGTACAGACATGCAGAGTGACAAAAAATTGATCAGGATGGACAGATCTGTCCTGAATGGATCCCGACCCTGTTGGGACCCACTCTGTTTGCAACCGCATACGGCCGAATCTGCATGCATCAGGATTTTTGCCTTGCTGCAAAAAAGCTAACTTTGTGCATTTGGTAAGATGGTCAAAATGACACAGTGGTGCAAATCTGTCAAAATACTGATATCAACGCATGTCCCTGCAGCCCCATGTTAGGTATAGGGATGCATGCCTGATTAGGATGCTCCAAGATTTGGACAGATATCAATGCAAGACAAAGAAATTCAGGTGTGAAACCACCCTTCAAGATCTTTTAAAAGAAAAAGAACAAAAGTCAGGCCCCTTTCGCATGTATGAATTGGTGACTTAACTGCGTTTGCTTGCCCTGCACTAGC
The DNA here is from genome assembly GCA_033576535.1 of Allobates femoralis. NCBI lineage: Eukaryota > Metazoa > Chordata > Amphibia > Anura > Aromobatidae > Allobates > Allobates femoralis. The sequence goes on from JARQOC010000013.1 coordinate 23,592,541, forward strand.
GCAAAAGCAAGCGCAGGTGTAGTTTTAGGCAAACGCAGGCAAGCACATCAGCACATAGATGTCGTGCTCCTGCGCTCGTCTGCACTCAGTGCCCCCATTACCTTCTATGGCCGAGCACAGGACTCGACATCCCCGAAGCCCAAGTGCAAAGTGCCTGACGTCATTGCGAACGCGCTTAGTCAGATGCACCCGGAAACCCCAGAATTTTACACTGCCTTCTAGGGGGCCTCAGCACTGCACACTCTGATTGCTTCTCATGTGTACAGATGAGCTGCTGCACGTCTGTGAACAGGAGGAATGATCACTTTTTATTGATGCAGGCGCTCGCCAGGCATCCACATGACATCATGACATCATCTGGGGTCATCACAGGACCTTAGTCTGTCAAAGTAACACATTGAGGCCCCGTGATCGCATCATGGGACCTCCGATGCCAGCCGGGAACCGTGTGATCCCCGCAGTGGTGCTTTGGCTTATGCTGTCAGTGATTGACAGTGCGATTCAAAGGGTAAATAGCTCCAACTGGATTGCTGATTCGATTGGTGCTGTTAGCTTCACATGTCAGCTAATCAGATCGGCTAACGTGTACAGGGAATCACGCAAGCTAAGCACATGAGTTGGCATCAGAGGGAAGGACATGAAGGGGTCATGAAGGGGTTAACTTATAGGCTCTTATCCCAGGTGGAAGCATTTAACAATAGAGTCATAACAACGGGGTATGCCTTGTCACTAGCTGTTGGGCTTATGTCGAATTGTCCAAATTGTGTACCAAGTTCCTCATTCTTAACCTAGCTTCTATGGCAGTATTGCAGTTCCAAATTCCTTATGTTCAAAGCTTGCTTAGTATAGCATTTCAGTGTGCAGCTGTGTTCACTTTAGTTGTATGTGCCAGTTTCTTTAGCATACACCAGTTCACACCTGCCTGTTTCTTGGATGTGCTGGTCAGTTATTTTTTTTATATTTGTAGCATACTGCATTCTGATGGAGCACTCCACCCTCCAGTCACCATGTATTTAAATTTTGATTATAGTTGGATCCTAATTTCTTTTTAAATTGTACATTCTTAGCCCAGGTAGAGGCATTCAAGGATAGGGTCCCATCAACGGGGTATGCCTTGTCGCTGGCAGGTGGGCTTACCAAATTGTGTACCAAGTGCTTAATTTTTAACCTAGTTTCTATGGCAGTAATACAGTCCCAAATTCCTTATATGCAATGGTTGCTTAGTATAGCATTTCAGTGTGCAGCTGTATTCACTTTAATCCATTCGGAGACTAACCAGCGGTGAACAAACCCAACTTCAGTTTCAGCAGAGACCCACCATTTACTGGTCTATTGACCCACGCTTCTGGTATGTCTCCATGAATTGGTAAAGTTTCCTTGGACTATGATCACATGTTTCTTTTTTGCAGCTTTTTTTCACCGGCCTAAACTTGATCGCTTGGAAGTAGAAAATCTTCAGCCAGAACATGTTTTTCTTTCTTCTTTGTTGCTTTTTTTTGATGAATTTTTAAGGATTTCAAAGTTTAGCTTTGTTTCTACGTTTCCAAGCCAAGAGCATTGTGTACTTGGCACATTGGTAGGGCATTGTGTACTTAACACATTGGTAGGGCATTGTGTACTTAACACATTGGTAGGGCATTGTGTACTTAAGACATTGATAAGACATTGTGTACTTAACACATTAATAAGGCATTGTGTACTTAACACATTGATAAGGAACTGTGTACTTAACACATTGATAAGGAACTGTGTACTTAACACACTGGTAGGACATTATGTACTTAACACATTGGTAGGGCATTGTACACTTAACACATTGATAAGGCATTGTATACTTAACACATAGATAAGGCACTGTGTACTTATACACACTGGTAGGACATTATGTACTTAATGCATTGGTAGGGCATTGTGTACTTAACACATTGATAAGACATTGTGTACTAAACAGATTCATAAGGTATTGTGTAGTTAAGACATTGGCAGGACATTGTGTACTTACCACATTGATAAGGTATTGTGTACTTAACACATTGATAAGACATTGTGTACTTAACAATTTGATAATGCACTGTGTACTTAACATACTGGTAGGGCATTTTGTACATAACACATTAATAAGAAATTGTGCACTTAACACATTGATAATACATTGTGTACTTAAGTACACAATGCCTTATTAATGTGTTAAGTGCACAATGTATTATCAATGTGTTAAGTGCACAATTTCTTATTAATGTGTTATGTACATAATGCCCTACCAGTGTGTTAAGCACACAGTGCATTATCAATGTGTTAAGTACACACCATCTTATCAATGTGTTAAGTACACAATGCCTTATTAATGTGTTAACACATTGATAAGGCATTGTGTACTTAACACATTGATATGGATTGTGTACTTAACACACTGGTAGGGTATTGTGTACCTAACACATTTGTAGGACATGGAATATCTAACACTTTAGTAGGGCATTGAATATGTAACACTTGGTAGGGCACTGTTTACTTCCACACATTGTAGAACTTTGAGTTGGTCAGTGTCACATCGCCATTGGACTCGGTGGCTGGTGTTCCTGCCTCGGCCGCTGGGAGGAGCCGGATTCCTTCGGCTGGTGGCGCTGGTGATAGGAGGGCCTTGTCCTCATATGGAACTGCTGCCGCGACGTCTGCCTCTGTCGCTGAGGGCCGCTGTGTTTCCCCTCTGGGTGGTGTTGGTCGCAGAGGAGCGGGCCCTGCAGAGGTGTCCGTTAGGCGCAGCCTGCGTTCTTCTGTCAGAGGTGGCGTGGGTGGAGCCAGTCGAGCATCTCCATCTGGCCTGGATCTAGGGGCGGTCCGGATGAGGTCATCAGGCTGTGAGCTCCAGCCTATGGGAGGTAACCGCGCCCTTCAAATACATTGGAGCCTGTCTTGCAGGCCGCCAGATATAGTTTTGGTTCCCCAGTGATAGTGTGTTTAGTTTCGTGTCTGACCTTGCCTGGATTTCTGACTCTGCCTCTGCCTATTGATTTTGTACCTCAGCTGCCCTCTTGGTTTTTGCCCTTGACCTTTGCCTGGATTTTTGACTCTGCTACTGCCTGACGATTTTGTACCTTCGCTGCCCTCTCGGTTTTGACTCGGACTTCTGACTTCGTTTTTCGGGTCTTGATTTTCCCCTGGCGACCTCCCCAGCTCTGTTGCTCATATAGGCAGCTACCCCCTGGGCTCCGCTGTAATTCCAGATCCCTGTATAGGTGTTAAGGGTCTCGGGGTTTCTCGGGGTGCTGCCTACCAGCAGCTCGGCCTCACAGGGGATGGTCGTCACAGTCAGGTATTGCTTACTTTACCACCTCTAATTTAATTAAACTGTACTTGAAGTCAGGAGAAGACTTTATGATAAATACTTGGCAGAATCACAACAATTAATGGAGTTCACATCCTCCTGTACCTTGTTTTTCACCAAAACCCTGCAAAAACTGATAGCAGCATCTTGCTTTGTTCTTGTTTCATTTTTGCTCTCACTCAGTGCTTTCTATGGGTGAAAAAAACACTGCAAAAATGCTGAGCCACTAGACATGCCGTGATTTAAAAAATGTAGCCGTATCCAATTCAGACAGGAAAAGAAAATGAGCCGTGTGTGCATAAGACTTCGGAAATCTCATATCGTTTTCTTGAACTGTAAAAAGCAACTTTTAATTTCCTTAAAATAAGGCAGCAAAATCTCAATGTGTGAAAATAACCTTAAAGTGCAGTAACATTGTACCGGTAAGTTTTCTCTGTAAACTATTACTGATTTAGTTTGAACAATGATGGAACTTGCAACATGAGGACTTGAAATCATCCGGGCACCCTGGAATATCTCCCACATGTTCTATACATTATTTAGCCACCATTACTTTCGATTTAAAGAGTATGTTTGAAGGAGAATGGTTCACATGATTATTATTATTATTATTATTATTATTATTAATAATAAGCAACTAATCTGATGCTCTAATTGCTTCCTTCTTTTTGATCTTCAGTCTCATTCGCAATTCCTCCCTTGAGTAACACCCTTGTTTTTGGTCTTCGGTCCACTTATTGTTTGCTTTCTCTATGAATCTTCAGCCTCCATTTTAGTCTTCAATCCATTGATTGATTTTACGTTTCCCCCTTCAAGCACTAACTTCCTTTTTGGTCTTTAGTTTTAATCTAGCTTCTTCCCACAAGCTTCAGTCTTCCTTTTGGCCTCCAGTCTTATTCTTGTTTCCTCGCTTGAGCTCTAGTTGAGCTCCAGCTTTCTTTTTTGTTTTTCATCTCATTCTTGCTCCCCTCATCAAGCTCCTGCCTTCTTTTTCATCTTTAATTTCATTCTTGCTTCCTTCTTCCAGCTTCTTTTTGGTTTTCAGTCTACTGATTTTTTTGCATCCTCCCTCAAGCTTCAACTTCCTGTTTTGTCTTCAGTCCATTGATTGTTTGCTTCCTCCCTCGAGATTCAGCCTTCCTTTTGGTCTTCAGTCTTATTCTTGCTTCTTCTCTTGAGCTTCAGTCTTCCTTTTGGCCTCCAGTCTTATTCTTGTTTCCTCGCTTGAGCTCTAGTTGAGCTCCAGCTTTCTTTTTTGTTTTTCATCTCATTCTTGCTCCCCTCATCAAGCTCCTGCCTTCTTTTTCATCTTTAATTTCATTCTTGCTTCCTTCTTCCAGCTTCTTTTTGGTTTTCAGTCTACTGATTTTTTTGCATCCTCCCTCAAGCTTCAACTTCCTGTTTTGTCTTCAGTCCATTGATTGTTTGCTTCCTCCCTCGAGATTCAGCCTTCTTTTTGGTTTTCAGTCTCATTCTTGCCTCTTCTCTTGAGCTTCAGCCTTCCTTTTGGTCTTCAGTCTTATTCTTGCCTCTTCTCTTGAGCTTCAGCCTTCCTTTTGGTCTTCAGTCTTACTCTTGCTTCTTCTCTTGAGCTTCAGCCTTCCTTTTGGTCTTCAGTCTCATTCTTGCCTCTTCTCTTGAGCTTCAGTCTTCCTTTTGGTCTTCAGTCTCATTCTTGCCTCTTCTCTTGAGCTTCAGCCTTCCTTTTGGTCTTCAGTCTCATACTTGCCTCTTCTCTTGAGCTTCAGCCTTCCTTTTGGTTTTCAGTCTTATTCTTGCCTCTTCTCTTGAGCTTCAGCCTTCCTTTTGGTCTTCAGTCTCATTCTTGCTTCTTCTCTTGAGCTTCAGTCTTCCTTTTGGTCTTCAGTCTCATTCTTGCCTCTTCTCTTGAGCTTCAGCCTTCCTTTTGGTCTTCAGTCTCATTCTTGCCTCTATCTTGAGCTTCAGCCTTCCTTTTGGTCTTCAGTCTTATTCTTGCTACTTCTCTTGAGCTTCAGTCTTCCTTTTGGTCTTCAGTCTTATTCTTGTTTTCTTCACTCGAGCTTCTTTTTGGTTTTCAATCCACTGATTTTTCACTTCATCCCAAACGTTTCAGCCTTCCTTTTGGTATTCAGTCTCATTCTTGCTTCCTCTCTTGAGCTTCAGCCTTCCTTTTGGTCTTCAGTCTCATTCTTGCTTCTTCGCTTGAGCTTCAGCCTTCCTTTTGGTCTTCAGTCTTATTCTTGCCTCTTCTCTTGAGCTTCAGCCTTCCTTTTGGTCTTCAGTCTTATTCTTGCCTCTTCTCTTGAGCTTCAGCCTTCCTTTTGGTCTTCAGTCTGATTCTTGCCTCTTCTCTTGAGTTTCAGCCTTCCTTTTGGTCTTCAGTCTCATTTTTGCCTCTTCTCTTGAGCTTCAGCCTTCCTTTTGGTCTTCAGTCTCATTCTTGCCTCTTCTCTTGAGCTTCAGCTTCCTTTTGGTCTTCAGTCTCATTCTTGGCCTCTATTCTTGAGCTTCAGCCTTCCTTTTGGTCTTCAGTCTCATTCTTGCTTCTTCTCTTGAGCTTCAGCCTTCCTTTTGGTCTTCAGTCTCATTCTTGCCTCTATCTTGAGCTTCAGCCTTCCTTTTGGTCTTCAGTCTTATTCTTGCTTCTTCTCTTGAGCGTCAGTCTTCCTTTTGGTCTTCAGTCTTATTCTTGCTTCCTCACTTGAGCTTCTTTTTGGTTTTCAATCCACTGATTTTTCACTTCATCCCAAACGTTTCAGCCATCATTTTGGTATTCAGTCTCATTCTTGCTTTGTGCCAAATGCTTCAGTCTTCTTTGTCATCTTCAGTTTAATTCATGTGTCCCTCCTGGGTCTCCAGCCTTCTTTTTTGGTCTTCATTCTCATTATTTCTTCCTCCCATGAGCTACAACCTTCTTTTTCATGTTCAATTTGCTGATAGTTTCCTTGAGTTTCAGCCTATTTTTCTGGTTTTCAGTCTCATTCTTAGTTCCTCCCTCGAGCTTCAGTCTTATTTTTATGTCTTCAAAGTCATTCTCACTTCCTCTCTTGAGTTTCTGCATTCTTTTTAGTCTCATTCCTTCTTTGACACGTCCTGCACCCAATAGGCTTTATATGTCTTCATGAAGTGTGCCTACCTGTGCATCACTTGAAACCTAGTCAATGCCAGAGTCTTTGAACAGTGAAAACAGAAGAGGAGTCCAGAGTCCAAGGGATAAGGGTAGCCCAGACGTAAACCAGGCAGAGAACTGTGGCCGAAGGACAGGTGAGGGGTGAGTTGATTGTAATATTTAATGAACCGTAAGCTACCTGTACCCATTTGTTTCAAGTACGTTTAGGAGAGGCACAGAATGTATACAATCTGGTGAACATTTTTATCAATTTATAGGGCTGCCTAGAAAGTTTTATGAAGAAGTATGGGATTTATTGTGTAACATAAGAGTCAGCTATGACGGGAGAGGAATAAAGAAGAAAATTAACTTTATGCTCCTCTTAAGCCATGTTTGTTTCAAAGCCCCTTTCCGGAGAGTTCATCGTGCTGAAGGTCATGGTTATTTTTTAAAATAACTACTTAATCAATCAAAAATATTCTACCTGATAACAAAGAAAACTATTATTGAAGTAAATGTAAAGTATTATTTTTTAACTGTAGAGAGATAAATTGAATTTCTAAATTTATTCCCGAGCACAAAGCATCTTCCAATTATTTCACAAAAGCCGAATGACTATAAAATATGACCTTCATTATGGAACTTGGAAATCAGACCCTGGTGACAGAATTTATCCTGATCGGATTCTCTCAGAATTTCCAGATTTGTATTTTCCATTTTATTTTGTTCTTTATCATTTACATGATGACCATGTTGGGGAACGGATTCTTAATCTTCACCGTCATCGTCAGTCCTCAGTTACACACTCCCATGTATTATTTCCTCTGTAACTTGTCTTTCCTTGATGTGTTCTATTCTACAAATGCTCTTCCAAGATTCCTCCGTGATGTTTTATCAAAGAATCGAAGTATTTCTGTCATTATGTGTATGACACAAATGAGCGTCGGCCTCATCTTGGCAGGAATTGAGTGTACATTGTTGGCGGTGATGGCCTATGACCGGTATATCGCCATATGCTTCCCCTTACATTACACCACCATTATGAGTTGGAGGGTCTGTAGGAACATCACTGCCGTTATGTGGTTAGGAAACACTTTTGTTTCATCGTTCCCCACCATATTGCGGCCTCTTCTTTTCTGTAAAGGAAATCAACTCGATCACTTTTACTGTGAGGCTTTGCTGATTCTGGAACTGGCGTGTGGTGATCTCTCACTTTACAAGCTATCTATACTTGTTTTGGGAGTTTTTATACTTTTAGCACCTCCAGTTTTTATTGTTGGGTCTTATATTTGTATCATTATTTCCATATTACAGATCAGTTCTGCACAGGGCAGATCTAAAGCCTTCTCCACCTGCGCCTCCCATCTTACATTGGTGGTCCTGTTCTTTGGGACCTGTATGACCACGTACATGGGGCAGACAAGAAGTTTCTCTCCATATCTGAAATACATTTCTTTGATTTATATAGTTCTAACACCCCTTCTAAATCCACTGATTTACAGCTTGAGGAATAATGAAGTGAAAGGAGCCTTTGCCAAAACACTGACCGGATGTGTAATATCACAGGATCATCGGCCACATTAAATGGACTGAAAATTTATTATATAAATAAACGTCATGGAATTTTCCAAGATCTTTCCAAATTTGTCCATTAAAACAGATTCGGCGCCCCTTCCCCAGTCTTTTCCACCGGTGTTGTGCTTATCCACCTGCAACAAAAAAATCCAAAATAAAGGTGCAACTACCTTTTTGATAATCTTCTATATAATCGTCTAATTTTGTCTGTCTTTCTGAAATGTAAATTTTGCGTCGCTGATTGGTTGCGGCCGACCACAACCAACCAGTAACAGGTGCCGTCCGTGTGCGAATTGGCGTGGGATTTGAACCACGCACGCCACAGCTACCATCATGATCTCCCGCCGGTAGCCGTGGGTGATCTCCTGCCGCACGGAGGTCAGTGGCGATGCAGCCGGGAGATGACCGGCGCTAACCGGTCATCTCCCATCTGCTTGCAGTGGAAATACCCCGACCGCCATATTGGAACACCAAGTAATGGGTATTCCGATATAGTGGCCGGGATTCACATCCCCCGCCAAGCTGCATGCCTCTTTGCTGATTGGTTGCCGGTGATTTAAAACACGTGTCAAGAGGGCTGATTGGTCGCTGCTCAGCGCGGCGACAAATGAGTGGTGCGGGATTCAAATCCCCCACCAAGCCGTGCGCCGTTTCGATGATTGGTCATCGCCAGCCGCGGCGACTAATCAGCGAAGCGTTATTTAAAACATGTGCCAAGAGCGCTGATTGGTCACCGCTGAGAGCGGCGACCAATCAGCAAAGCAGGTTGCGGCTTGGCAGGGGTTTTAAATCAGATCCCCTGGCAAGCCACACGCCTCTTCGCTGTTCGGTCGCCACTGGGCGTGGCGAACAATCAGCGAAGCGGGATTTAAATCACACGCCAAGCCTGCTGATTGGTCGCTGCGCTAAGCGGTGACCAATCAGTGATCTTGGCGTGTGTTTTAAAACCCACTTCGCTGATTGGTTACAATCAACGAAGCAGCGCGCGGTTTGACGGGGAATATGAATCCCGTGCCACTCAGCCAATGGCTGAGCAGCGTGGGATTCAAATTCCCCACCAATGCTGGCAACCGCTTTGCTGGTCACGTGCCAACAGAACGTTGCGGCGACCAATCAGAGCTGTTGGTGCAGATTTTAGATCCCGCTTCGCTGATTGGTCGCTGCGGCTGCCAGCGACCAATCAGCGAAGCGGCGTGGTATTGGCAGGAGATTTAAACCTGCCCGCCAATACGCTCAGCTAATTGGTTGAGCACAGGCAGCTGAGTAGCACGGTATTGGCAGGAGATTTAAAGCTGGCTCAGCTCAGTGGTGCTTGACCAATCAGGTGAGCAGTGTTGGTGGGCAGGTTTAAATCTCCCGTCAATACTGCGCCGCTTCGCTCATTGGTCGCCGGAAGCTCCTGTTTTCTGCTGAAATCGGCAGTCCGCAGCTGTCCCCTGCTGAAATTTCAAAGAAGCGGTTCTGAAATCTGAGCGAGGAATTATCCACGGTGCTGACGTTCAGCGCCGGCCAGTGCTGAGCTTCAGCACCCAGCGTCCGGCAACTGGTCCAGTTCTTTGTAGGGTCCGCCGCAATTCAACACCCATAGACTCCAATGTCAGGGGGCGTCGGATCGCACCGGATCCAGTAGGATCTGATTTTTTCAGATTTTTTGCCCCGGACACAAAAACGCTGCAAGCTGCGATTTTGTGTCCAGGACAAAAACCCAAATTCTGCCGGATCCTCCCTGACAGATGGAAACTTTATGGCAAATCACTGCCATCCGTCTTCGTCCGGCATCATAGGAATACTATAAGGCCGAAATCAGATCCAGGGCTGTCCGGTGTTCACACCGGACAGCCCCGAAACACACAAACCGTGCTAAGAGGCCAGCCTAACTTAAAATGCAGCTGAATAGACTAGGGTAACATTTAGGGCAACTGATATCTGCAGACTACATCAATTCCTTACTATCAATCCTATCACAAGGGGAATATAATAATATTTATTATAATATTTATTATTTATATAGAGCTATTAATTCCATAGTGCGTACATACATTTGCAACACTATTCCCTTTGGGCTCACAATCTAAACATCCTATCAGTATGTGTTTGAAATGTGGGAGGAAACCCATGCAAATAGGGGAGAACTTAAAAATGTCTTGCAGATTTTGTCGTTGGTGGGAATTGAACTCAGAAACTCAGCACTGCAAGGCTGCAGTGCTAACCACTAACCACCCATTGAAATGGAGACTTTTTTCCTGCATGCAAGTAAGAAGAAAATGGAGCCTGAATTACCCATAGTGCATTGCAAAAAGGAAGAAAATAGAGGCATAAAAAGGGAAAGCTGATTGTTAACATTTAAGGCAACTGAAGACTGCAGACAACATTAATTCCTTACCAGCAAAGCTACTTTTCCATGACTTTCCAAGCAGTATTGCATATTCACATTCAAGTCCATTGCATCCTGTTGTCCTTTTTTCCCCAACTACCTTTTTGAGAATGTAACAACAAGAAAAAAGTATGTGCATATTATGACCAGATACCTTGCATTAAATAAATAAAAACTAGTGCTGTTAATAACACAGGGTACTTGGTAATACTTTTTCTTTTGCAAAAAAATATATTTAAGCCATCCCACCTCGACAAGATGACCCATTTCGGGAAGGTCCCTACTCTAACTGTATTATGACCTGCCACTGTACCAACTGACTTCATAAGAAGCAGGATGCAGAGTGTGACCGGGTCCCAAAATGGACTCACAGAAATGGGATGCATTATAACTGCTTCTGCTCAGTAAAGGGAAGGGTGGGGCTTCCCTAACTTGCCAGGAGACAAGTAGCCAAATGGAAATAAAGAAAAACCTGAGTCAGAGCAAACGTTTTTGAGATGTGTGTCACGCGCTTAGATGGCGCTGACATTCCTGGATGCTGCTGTGTATTGTTTGTCTTTAAGAGCTGCATGGTTGAAGTTGTGAAGGTCCTGGCCTCCTGTGTTGTGCTCCAGAACTGCATTCACTATTATGTTCCAACTGCTGGTTGAGGGGGTTAATGTGTGACTCGCCTGAACTCCCATCCCCCTAGCCTTTAAGTAGCCTCTCCTTCCACCAGGTGTGCTGCTTATAGGGTTTCACTCTATGCCTGGAAGCCGTGCTGTGCAGTTCTGTGTGTTTGTGTGGCTGAAGTTCTTTCCTTTGGAGTTCTATCGAGTTCTGTGGATGGAGGTGAGGAGGGAATAGCGCAGGGCTGGTGGAGGAGTTTTAGGGAAAGGCTGGAGGCCCAAACCTTCTCACCTTCAGAGATACCTTGGGATCAGGGCCATTCAGGTTTCCTAACTAGGGTCAGACTAGTCTTCCCTGGTCACCCTGCCCATAACTGCCATTCCCTCATCAGCATTCTCAATACACCGTCACATTTATCAGCAGCCCTGTCCTTTTCCAATGAGTCATTATGTCTCAGACTGCCTCAGCTGATGCATTTTCTTGCCTGATGCAGACCATCTCTGAAGAGGTAACAGGTAGTACAACAGCTGCAGCAAGTCGTGGGTTACCTGGCGTCAGCTCATGCTCAGGCTGTGCCAGAACCCAAGGTCTCTCTTCCAGATAGGTTTTCTGGAGGAAGAGACAATTTTTTTGTTTTCTGTGAAGCCTTTAAACTTTATTTCAGGCTCTGGCCCCATTCTGTGAGGAACAGCGGGTGGGATTATAGTCTCCCTTCTTAAAGAGGACCTCCAGACCTGGGCCTTTTTACCTCCCGGCCGACTCACCATCGTTGCGGTCGGTGGACGGTTTTTTGCTGCGTGGCTACGGGTGCATGGCGAACCTGATAGGGTGACCTTTGCTGAGTCTAATGTCCATAAACTCAAGCAGGGCACACGAATCAGTGGAGGAGTACTGCTCGGAGTTTAGGAGATGTCAGCTAGACTGCAAGACACCCTGGTTCAGTACGCCGCACCTGAGTCATTGGAGGTAGAGATGTGGCTAGCCATATGGGTTGACAGATGCCTGAGGGAGACACCAAAACCTATCCTCCTGTACCTATCCCTGCTGAGGAGACTATACCCGATGAACTCATGCAGTTGGGGGCAGTAGGTTCTCAGGTTAAACCTCCTGTGGGTACTGCTCACCAACTGGGTGGAGCATGTTTTTTCTGTGGAAAAACTGACCATTTTTATTAAGGTTTGTCCACTTCGCTCCAAGACCACGCAGTCTCAGAAGCTAGCCTACCTCGGATATGCAGAAGGAGACGACCAGAGTGTTTATCTTTCCTTCCTTGCTAAGTTTCCGTTCACACTGTCTGCCAAGGTGGTGGTGGATGGTAAAACCGAGACTGTGCCTGTACTGGTCGATAGCGGAGCGGGGGTCAATTTAATGGATTCTCGCTTTGCTCAGGCTCATGGTCTTACAGCAGTGCTTTAGCGAGAACCTTTCCATCGCCCATCGATCTACTCATTTACTCAGCCAGAAGGTCCTCTCCCAAGTGGTGCGAATGTGAACCTGAGCATAGAAACTCTCCACCAGTAGCTTCTGTCCTGTCACCTCTTGGAGAACCTGCCCACTCCCATTGTATTGGGCCTTTTCATGGCTGGAGAAACACAACCCAGTGATTGACTGGTGGGCCAGAAAGGTTGTAACTTTGGGGGCTTTCTGTGTGAGTAATGCCTTGCTACAACTATTTCTACCAGTACTGGTTGCACCGACTCCTAGCCCACGTCCAGAAGTGAATGGAGTGAGCCTGGAAGAGGGGTGGAGTCCAGACTACGCCTCAGATTAATGGTGGGTCTAGGCGTCGTTCAAAAGGAAGGGCTGGGGATGGACGGTGGTTCCTGCTGTGCACTCCAGGGGAGGGAGCCCTGCGGGGACATGTAGTTTTCTGTCCTGGATGTGTTCCCTCTAACTGTCACCACAGATTTATAAATAAATGTGCAGGTCCAGACCTGAGAGTTTAATGTGTGGGTGTTGTCCAAACATTCAGGTGGAGGTGTGCTGCTGGGGCTCTGGTTCTGGGGTTATAGGACCGTTTCAGATATCAGCCATTTGTAATCCTTTGCTGTACCGCCTTGACCTACCCCCAGGTTTTGGGAACCCGTAACGTCTTTCATATTTCGTCACTCAGGGATGTGGACTTCTTTCGGATGTGCTGTAGTCGAGTCCGGAGGTCTCTCTTAAAAGATGGGGGTACGTCATGCATTAGATGGCGCTGACTTTGCTGGATGCTGCTGTGTATGTGTTTGTCTTTAAGAGCTGCATAGTTGATAGTTGTGAAGGTCCTGACCTCCTGTGTTGTGCTCTAGAACTGCATTCACTATTAGGTTCAACTGCTGGTTGAGGGGTTAATATGTGACTCACCTGAACTCCCCGCCCCCTAGCCTTTAAGTAGCCTCTCCTTCCACCAGGTGGTGCTGCTGATAGAGTTTCACTCTATGCCTGGAAGCCGTGCTGTGCTGACCTGTTGTTTGTGTTGCTGAAGTCCTTTCCTTTGGAGTTGCTGTATCCCGGTTCTGTGGAGGGAGGTGAGAGGGGAATAGCGCAGGGCTGGTGGAGGAGGTTAGGGAGAGGCTGGAGGCCCGAACCTTCTCACCATCAGAATACCTACGGGATCAGGGCCATTCAGGGTTCCTAGTCTAGGGTCAGACTAGTCTTCCCTGGTCACCCTGCCCATGACTGCCATTCCCTGATCAGCATTCTCACAATGCAATTCTCACAGTGACAATGTGTCTTTCATTTATGACAGCAAACAAATCTTTTTGGGGCAGTGATAACATTTTTTACTCCTTACACAAGGACAGTGTGACACCTAATAATCATCCAAAATATCCCTTTTTTGGGATCAGCAATATTTTTGTTATTGGGAAAGTGTTGAAAGAAAACCTTTTTAACCCTTTAAAGGGATCTGTCAATACGTTCACACATTCAACTCATTTTTATGGCATGTACAGGTGCATTGCACAAATTAGAATATTTGAAAGTTAATTTATTTCAGTAATTCAACACATAAAGTGATACGCGTATATTATATAGAGTCATTACACACAGAGGGAGCGATTTCATGTACCGTATATACTCGTGTATAAGCCGACCCGTGTATAAGCCGTCCCCCTACTTTTGCCCCCAAAAACTGGGAAAACCTATTGACTCGCGTATAAGCCTAGGGTGGACAATGCAGCAGCTACCGGTACTGAAAAATTTAAAAAATGAAAATAGATACAAATAAAATGTTGAACTTTTATTTTAAATAGAAACAGTAAACTACCAATGCAGCAGACCACAGTCCTGTTATAAAGCCCCCTATCACTGATATATAGCCACCATCCTGTATATAGCAGCCATAACTAGTATACAGTTGCCGCCACAGGGGTAATCACAGCGGGTTACGCCCCCAGCAGGGGTAATACAGGTCCCCCCCAGCAGGGGTAATACAGGCCCCCAAGGTAGGCCAGCAGGGTAATACAGGCCCCCAGAGGGTAATACAGGCTGCCCAGCAGGGGTAATACAGGCCCCCCAGCAGGGGTAATAAAGGCTCCCAGAGTACAGGCCCCCCCCGCAGGGGTAATACTAGGCCCCCCCACAGGGGTAATACAGGCCCCCCACAGGGGTAATACAGGCCCCCTGCAGGGGTAATACAGGCCCCCCAGCAGGGGTAATACAGGCCCCCCCACAGGGGTAATACAGGCCCCCCCACAGGGGTAATACAGGCCCCCCCAGCAGGGGTAATACAGCCCCAGCAGGGGTAATCTCACCCCCTCGGTCCGCAGGCACCCGGGTCCTCCAGCTGCTCCGTCTGCGTGCGCGGCTTCTAATACCGGCGTCTTTCTCGCACTTCCTGTTTGAATGTGATCATATGACCGCGGTCACATGATCGCATTCAAACAGGAAGAGCGGGGAGGACGCCGGTATTAGAAGCCGCGCACGCAGACGGAGCAGTTGGAGACCGGGTGCCTGCGGACCGAGGGGGTGAGATTACCCTGCTGGGGGGGCCTCTGTATACATGGGGGGGGCGGGGAGGCAGCGGGGGAGGCTATATTGTGCAGGGGAGCAGCAATGTATACCATGCATAATTAATGAGCGGCACCACGTGACGTGCCGCTCATTCTGCAGCCTCCCCCCGCCTCCTCCTGCCTCCTGCAGTGCCGGACACAGCCCCCACCGGTGTACACAGTATATGACTCGTGTATAAGCCGAGGGGGGACTTTTCAGCCCAATTTTTGGGCTGAAAAAGTCGGCTTATACACTAGTATATATGGTATTTATTTCTGTTAATGTTGATGATTATGACTTACAGCCAATGAAAACCAAAAGATCATTATCCCAGAAAATTAAAGTGGGGAGGATGAAGGGTTAAAAAACGCGCTGCCGTCTTCCATGAGACATCAAAGGGTGAATATAATATTGATTTATTAGTCAGGGCTCCTTGGACCCTCCCTTAGGACAAATCAATATCATATTGCCATAGTGAGCCCTGAACATGTTGACTGATAAATCAAAATTATATTCACCCTCTAATGTCTTGTGCAATAACGCAACGCGGTTTTATTCATCAACATTAACAGAAATAAACACATGAAATAGATCATTCTGTATGTAATGACTCTACTGTATAACATATGTGCTGCCGGAGTGATGGTATTTCCTATTCGATATGTGCCAAGATGCACCTGGCTTATTTTCTGATAGCAGAGTCTGCACCCTGCAGCAGCCTGGTCTTCTGGCAACTTGGAAAAGGATTCCCCAAATGATGTCTGCACATCGCTGCAGTCGCATCCACCATGAGCACATCCAGTTATTTCATGACACTGTTGACCCTCCTACTTTATGTTAACAGCACTTATAACATCAACTCACTTCTTATTACTGAGGCTAATGACCTCCTCTACTGGCGACATCGCCTCCTCAGTACCCCTCTCTGATCCCCAAGCCTTGTCCACACAATGATCAGAGTCATCATCATCTCCGATGTGGCTGGAGTTGCCACATGACAACTTCTTCCCCTTCCACCAGATTTCTACCTCAATATTTTCCCTGGACCACATGGCTATACTAATGCCAGTGCCTTACCACCACCCCTTGTAGAACCAGCAATACAGATGGCCATTAGAATTGTCTCCTCCACACCCTTGTTAATCAAGGACTAAAGTCTTTCATCTCATTCATTAAAACAACTATAAGACAGTTTTCTGGATTACTTGAATCTTAAACCGGGGGAGTCATGGATTAGAAGAACATGGGGAATAACAGAAACATGTAAGGCTAAGAGAATGAAGTTCCACTCTGTACAACATTATGTGTCATGGTGGAGTAGGATGCGGAGCAGAGGAGAACATCTAGCTGATGGTGTGCTGCCAGAGACAACATCATCCTGTCATGATTGAGATGAGTATATGCATTAGAGGAACGCGGGGCATAACAGAAACACATTTTGTTAATGGAATGGAAATTCTAATCTGTACAACAACGTTAAGTGTCACGGTGGAGTAGGATGTGGAAAGAGCAGAACATCTAGCTGATGGTGTCGCTGTCAGAGACAACATTATATCATGATTTAGATGAGTGATGGGACGTACGACTCCTTTCTTTCCTCTGTTTCCCCCTCACTTGCCAGTAAAAAAGGAGGTAAAATGTGACCTGTTTGGTTCTACTACAACTTCTTGGTGTTGATGCTGTTAGTGATGAGCACGTTCAACTAGAATTGTCAGACGCTAAGAAGAGTCCAAGTGATGGACAAAAAGTATAAATTCCACAAAATCCTGCCCATAACATCCGTGTGGCCGCAATAGGTCCAGAATGTGACAATTATAAACAGGTTGTGTATAACAGACCTGCAAAGATAATGTCTCCATTTTCTGTAATCATTTATTTATACATTTTGGGAACATTTCACATGATTTCTCGATGGTCTAAGATTACCTAATAGAAATCTAACACCAGGAGGTACCGTATATAATCACAGTATCCCGTATAATAGCATTGAACATATATCTTAGCGTTCACCAAAAAAAGTAAATACCCCTAAAAAATGTTTATTAGATATACATTAAAATATAAATATTAGTTATTTGATCAAAATAGGGAACACCCTATATGAATACCAGCCCCTATTAAAGCATGTAACAACCACAGAATAAGATAAAGATAAATAGGTACCATATTTTTCGTATTATAAGACACACTTTTCCCCCCCAAAGTTGGCGGGGAAGTGGGGGTGACTTTTATAATCCGATATAGCTTACCCAGAGGGGTGGGTGGTGGTGAAACAGGGTCATGGGAGGCAGGGTCACTGCTGCTGAAGAACGATGGTAGAATAAGTGGGGCAATGCTACGGTCTGAGGCTGGTGGGATGGGAGTCCCGGTGGTATGTGATGGGGGCCATTGATCTCCTGGCAGTGGACATGATGGACTTAAGGAAAATGGCAGCGCACACTCAGATTGAGACACATGCCACCGGGACACCCATCCTCTCAGCCTTGGGTGTCCCACATTACCCCATTATTATGCAGCAGCGTTCCTGCCTCCTTTGACCCCGCTCAACCGCCACTACACCCCCTGGTAACTACACTGGCTATAAGACAGATTTTAGGGTTAAAAAAAATAAATTCTGCTTCCATCCTCCAATTTGAGCTTTATTTTATAATCCGGTGTGTTTATAATCCGCAAAATACAGAGATTGTTTCCTTGGTGCAAAGGGCTCTAATACCCCCTAGATCAACCCTACCTGTCCGGTGAGGTTGGCACCCTAAATTGTGTAAATGGCGTCCCCACTCATGTTCATCTTATGATATTACACCCTAATAAGACTTCTCAGATACGCATATAAATAACTGATGAGGGAATAGAGAATGAGGGGCCGAATACAAAACTGAAAATATTGATAATGATATTGACAACCAGCCGATTTTGCTATTTTTGGACTTCTGATAAATCATCTGATACTATTACTCATTGTGAAGAATCTTTTCTTATTTCTATGTTTGATTAAGCTTTTCTCCTAATGAATAAACATTATTAACATTTTAATAGTTGGTATTAGAGCTGATTAGTGTAATCTATAGAAGAGAGGAAACAAGAGAGTGTCCGTTTAGGCTTATGTTTGAGAGGACACCTAAGCTTCTACTTTAATACAGCTGAAGGCACATAGAGATGCATGATATTAATAAGATACACCAAATTAATTTAATGGCACACACCTCCTAATGAATTTGAATTTGACACATCATACTTCATACAACTTATCATTAACATTTGCATTCACAATATGTCATTCTTTAAGGCCTTCACAATAAGAAAAAATTATGTGGAGCCTTTATTGTCTGAGTGTGTGTATTTCTAATTTAATGTAAATTTAATGTACATACCACATACCCTCTGACTACATTGCTCAAAGGAGAATTACCGTATATACTCGCGTATAAGCCGAGTTTTTCAGCCCAAAAATTGGGCTGAAAAGTCCCCCCCTCGGCTTATACGCGAGTCATACAGGCCCCCCTCAAAGTTTGGCGCCCCCACCTCACATGCTGGCCCCCCCGCATGCAGCGCTGCGCATATACATTACCAGGAAATCAGCTGTCACCCTCCGGTGGCGGATCGCGGCTCCTGGGCTCCGGGCTCCATCTTCATCTCTGTCTTCCTGCTTGTCATGTGACCGGCCGGCGTCGCGATGACGTCATCGCGATGAGCCCGGCGGCCACAAAGCAGGAAGACAGAGAGGGAGATGGAGCCCGGAGCCCAGGAGCCGCGATCCGCCACCGGAGGGTGACAGCTGATATCCTGGTAATGTATATGCGCAGCGCTGCATGCGGGGGGGGGCAGCATGTGAGGTGGGGGCGCCAAACTATGAGGGGGCCCTGCTGGGGCCCTGTATACTACCACTGGGCTGTATATACTACTGGGGCTGCGTGTATACTACCACTGGGGCTGTATATACCACTGGGGCTGCTGTATACTACTGGGGCTGCGTGTATATTACCACTGGGCTGAATATACTACTGGGGCTGCGTGTATACTACCACTGGGGCTGTATATACCTCTGGGGCTGCTGTATACTACCACTGGGGCTGTATATACTACTGGGGCTGCGTGTATACTCACTGGGCTGTATATACCACTGGGGCTGCTGTATACTACTGGGGCTGCGTGTATACTACCACTGGGGCTGTATATACTACTGGGGCTGCGTGTATACTACCACTGGGGCTGTATATACCTCTGGGGCTGCTGTATACTACCACTGGGGCTGTATATACTACTGGGGCTGCATGTATACTACCACTGGGGCTGTATATACCACTGGGGCTGCGTGTATACTACCACTGGGGCTGTATATACTACTGGGGCTGCGTGTATACTACCACTGGGGCTGCTGCTGTATACTACCACTGGGGCTGCTGTATATACCTCTGGGGCTGCTGTATACTACCACTGGGGCTGCTGCTGTATATACCACTGGGGAGGCTGCTGTATACCACACTGCTGGGGGCTGTATACCTGTGCTGGGGTCCACCCTCGGCTTATACACGAGTCAATAGATTTTCCCAGGTTTTGGGGGCAAAAGTAGGGGGGTCGGCTTATACACGGGTCGGCTTATACACGAGTATATACGGTATGTAAGGGAAATTATGCATGCAGATTGAAATGCAAAGTAATAAGAGTACAGCCTTATTCCACCAATCCTGTAAAACCACAATACCCTGATATATAGGCGTAAAATATATGAAGGACTTTTTTCAGTCGCCAGGAGTTCATATGTTACATGGTTTCAATATAGGGGCTCTGGTCCACATTGGAAGACCATAACCCCAGCCTAGGAATTTTGGTTCTGGCTGCCAGGATAACATTATGCCATCATACTCTGCATGGCCTCAGTCTAGGAGCTTTGATTGAGACTAGAAGAGCAGCAAAACTGGATTATATTCTGCAGGAGTTCAGTCTAGAATTCAAGGATTTGTCTGGAATATCAGAGATCACATAAAGAATAAACGCAGGTTGGGACACTTCGTTCACCTGGCTACAGACTTTGCTGTACTCAGTCAGCTTCCTAAGCTTGCTGCTATTCCTTTCTCATTGGGTGTCACCAAAAGAGGGGTGCTTCTGGATTTGCATAGTTGGCCCAGAAAGCCTTAAGGCACAGATATTCTAATCCCTGGTGAGCCAGTGGAAGGGTGAGACTCTGTTGCCTGTTACATTGTGTGTTTTGCATGTTATGTGTTATATGCCTTTGACTGTTGGGGATACAATAAAGCCTTACCATTGTGTGGTTCCCTCACCCTGTGCTGTCTGAGTAGTGTTCCACCCACAGTTAATTGTGTTTAGGTATTCAGTTGGGATCAGCCCTGGTCCATGTGGTCTTTCAAAAGGCAGCCAAGGCAGCGGACAAAAACACCACTGGTCCCGGTTGCGTGTAGGTAAGCAGCGGGAGACCATATCACAGATGTATGGAAGAAACAGGTTGTGGATGGCTTTGCATGTCATAGTTAGGGTTTTGAACTGGAGCCTCTGGACAATAGGAAGCCAGTGAAGGGATTGACAGAGAGGAGAGGCTTGGAAATAGCGGGAGACAGGAGAATTAGTTCGGCAGCAGAGTTTAGAATAGATTGGAGTAGTGAAAAAATGCTAGAGAGGAGGCCACAGAATAAGAGGTTGCAATAGTCAAGGCGGGAGATGATGAGGGCATGCACGAGTATTTTTGTGCTTTCTTGGTCAAGGAATGTATGGATTCAGGAAATATTTTTGAGTTAGAGTCAGCCGGAGGTGGCAAGGGCTTAGATATGTGGCTTGAAAGAGAGGGCAGAGACGAGGCTCACCCTGAAGCACCAAGCATGTGAGACTGGGGGGAGTGAGCAGCCATTGACTTTGATGGATAGGTCTGGTGGAGGGGTAGAGTGAGATGGGGAAAGATGATGAGTTCTGTTTTGTCCATGTTCAATTTTAGAAAGCAAGCAGAAAAGAAAGATGAAATACCGGAATGTCATTGTGGAATTCGTGGGATTTTGGTTACTAAGGAGGTGATATCAGGTCCAGAGCGGTAAATCTACATGTCATCAGCGTAGAGATGATACTGAAGACCATGGAATTTTATGCGCTGTCCTAGGCCAAAGGTATAGCTGGAGAAAAGTAGAAGTCCCAGAACTGACCCTTGGGGAACACCAACAGATGGGGCGAGGAGAGGAGGTGGTGGGGGAAAGGGAGACACTGAATGTCCGGTCTGCTAGATATGATGAGATCCAGGATAGCGCCAAGTCTGTGATGCCAAAAGATGAGAGAATCAGTAACAAGAGGGAATGGTCCACAGTGTCAAAGGCAGAAGACAGGTCTATGAGGAGGAGGACAGAATAGTGTTGCTTGCTCTTGGCATTTAGTAAGTCATTGGTAACTTTAGTTAGGGAGATTTCAGTTGAGTGAGGGAGCAGGAGGACAGTTCAAGATGGACATGCTGTTCTAGCAGTTTTGAGGCATAAGGGAGAAGTAATATCGGGCGATAGCTAGACAAAGAGGATGTGTCAAGTGAGGGCTTTTTGAGGATCGGAGTTATTGCGGCATGTTTGAAGTATGAGAAAACACCATTTGTAAGTGAAAGGTTGAAGAGATGAGTTAGGGTTGGGATGAAGACTGCGGCGTGGTTGGGGATGAGGTGGGATAGGAGCAGGTCATGCGTGCAAGTGATGAGATGTGATCTTGACAGAAGGGAGGAGAGCTGATCTGTCATGGTGGAGAAGCTGATTTTTAAAGAACAGGGCTGAGCAGTTATGAGGAGGGGCTCTAGGGGCTGCAGGGCAAAGCTTTCTCCGATGTTATCAATCTTCTGCTTGAAGAAAGAGGCAAAGTCTTCAGCAGAAATGACAGGAGAGGGAGTAGGTGCTGGGGGACAGAGTAGAGAATTGAAAGTGTTGAAAAGCTGTTTAGGGTTTTGAGACAAGGAGGATATGAGAGATAAGAAATAAGCTTGTTTAGCGGCAGTGAGCATGTACTTGAAGTTGGTGAGGGACTGCTTGTATGCGACAAAGTGCTCGGCAGAATAGGATCTCTTCCATCTCCGCTCAGCTACCCTGGAAACCCGTCTCAGTTTTTTGGTCAGGCTGGTCAGCCAGGGTTGTCTGTTAATTGTATGAGGTTTGCTGTGCATAAGGGGGACGGCTGAATCAAGCACTGCTGTAATTGTGGTGTTGTGGCGCCCCACCATGTAGGTGCCACAAAAGGGGTACTACACCCAGAAAAGCGGTGTAGTCACCCCACTGCAATTAAAACTATGGTCACTAGGTGGAACCCTAGAGCTAACACCCACACACTAGATTTGTAGGTGGGAGGGAACCTGGGAGGGTATATAGTGACCTCCAGGGGGAACTAGAGAGTTAGGAAGTTAGGAGGGGTGGAGTGAGTAAAGAGGGTTGGAGACAGGCAGTCGGCATGGAGGGAGCAAGGAGGGTCTCCTCAGCTGAGGGACCCAAAACAGTACAGATCCCAGAGAAGAACAGAAGCAGGGAACAGGAGGCTCAGTAGCGAGTTAGTTCCAAAAGGAAGAAACCGGGTACCGGATCCCGCAACTGTGAGTACCTTCGCGGCTCACAGAGAATCCGATGACCGGGGATATTTTAGATACAACCCCGACTCCTAAAGAGCCCACAAGAGGGGATTCAGTTCTGCAGTTGGATCCTGCGTAGGACAGTAAAAGATTCACCCGACGAGTACAAAGGAGAGGTGGCTAAGAGACGCAGCAGGAGGTTAGATTATCTTTAAGAAGGCAGACTTCATCGCCACTGGGAGGCAAGAGGAAAGAAAGGAATAAGAAAGGTACACAAGGAGGGATCCATCTATCAGCCAGAAGTTCCACTTGCAGCATCCGTAGCATTTGCCATTGAAACATCTTGCTGAACTGTAATGACTTTGGAGAAGTTTTAAGTAAAGTACCTGGTGAAGTGAAGTCCCGACTCTGCTGCATTTTTCCCTACATAAACTGTTTCCTTACAGAATCGCTGCCCCGGTGGTCCAGTCCCGCCTGCGGGGGACTAATCCATCCAAGCCGCAATACCATCGACCACCGGAGGACTGTAGCAGTGCTGGTGAGCATCACCAGGTACTGCGGCGTCACGACATTGTACATACTCTATTTCAACAAACCCCGTTATCTTTTATTTGACCACCAGGAGCACGGCCTCGGGCAGCCACCCGTGACATCCCAGAGTAAGAGCCCGAGAGCCTAGTACCCGAGCCCTGGGTGCGCATCAGTGTTATATAAAGTGGCAGCAGAACCTGTGTCATGTAAGGGAGCTAGTCTGTGAGAGGAAGAAGGGACTGTAAATTAAGGTGTTTAAGGTTTCTGCGAGGATGTTTCAGTTTGTGGAGTGGGGAATGCACACGAGGAGAGGAGAGGGAAGAGAAAGTCAGTAGGTTGTAGTCAGACAGGTGGAGGGGTGAGTTAGAGAGGTTAGTAAGAGAACAGAGGCGGGTGAAGATAAGGTCCAGCATGTGGCCATCTTTGTGAGTTGTTGTGGAGGACCATTGAGTGAGGCCAAAGGAAGCCCTCAGGGATAAATGTTTAGAGACAGCTAAGGTGGAAGTATCAATGGGGATATTAAAGTCACCCATGATGATAGTGGGGATGTCAGCAGAAAAGACATGAAGTAGCCATTTGGTGAAGAGGTCAAGAAAGGTGGAGATGGCTAGCTCTGGGGAATGGTAGACAGCCAGCTGGAGGTTGGAGGGGGAGTAGATGCAGACGGAGTGCACCTCAAATGAGGGAAGAGTAGCAGAGGGTGGTGTGGAATAGTGGTGGAGGAGCAGTTATCAAACAGGAGCAAGCCAACTCGTCTACCACATTTGTTTTTGGGGCGAGGGAGAGAGATTGAATTCGCCATAAAAAAAGTGCAGCTGGAGAGACTATGTCAGACGGGGTGAGCTAGGTTTTAGGTCACATGAGATAATGCTATTATCCTGCATATATAAGCTGAATTTACATGATAATAGTATTATGAATGTGTCTTGTTGCAATTCTGAAGTGCGCCTTCAGGGAGAAAAGGAGCTTAATTCCTCCCAGGAGCTGCCGGCTTTCAGCCATACAGGCTGCATACAGGCGCACTGTGAGCAGTGATGTAAGGCATTCACTTTCACTGACAGACAGCTTTGCGCTAATGCACTGGTTGTTAGTTAAAGTGACGGGGCGTGCTTAAAATATGCTTTGAGTTGTGACTATAGCCACATCTGCACGCCGATATGACAGTTTACAGATCAAGGTAGGGTGCCACACTTTCAATATGATGACTGGGCACCTTCTTAACACTTAGTCTGCAGATTAAACAAGTATTTGCAAGTTAATAGTGTTACCCAACATGACAGGTTCCGTTTAATGTATCAGATGAGTCTTACACCAACACGTGCCATTATCAAGACCAGTGTGAACAATGCTGGTCTTAATGAATGAGAGTCCTTTTGTTGCAATTAGGCTAAGGTCACATTTGGGACACTGCATCTGTTGGAAGGACGCTTTAAAGGATCCTGTTTTTCCAGTTGACATTTTTATGGCGTGTTTTTCATTTTTAGCGCTAGCGTATATGCTACCTTGTGTTAAGCAAGCTTTTCCCATAGATTCTAATGTTAAAAAACCCTAGCAATTTTGCAAACGCACCAAAAGCGCTGCTTACTGTGTTTTTTGGTGCAAAAACGCATAGCGTCCAATGCATTGAACTTTTGTAATGTGTTTTTCACATGGGAGCCTATGGATGCATTAACACTAGCGTTTTTCAACATTTGAAAATCAAAAAATGCTAGCTTTTAGCACATGCATGGCGCAAGTGTGACCCTCGCCTTACTGCTAAATTACATTCTTGACCATGCACACTATCAATTTTTTTTAAACATATGGTCTAAAATGCTGTAGAATATTTTTTAGGATTATGGGATTGAACAAGTTGAGAGAAAGGAACAAATGACATAGGAGCAGGAATAGGAAGACTAAACGGAGATGGAGAAGAAATAAACCATAAACGAAATATGGATGCAAAGTAGGATGAAGTGTAATAATTCTGCTTTTAGAGGCTCACCAGGTGAGATTGATTATTTAAATTGCAGGTTTGGGTGAACTACATTGTCCGAAAACATTGGCACAGAGGCTTGACTTGCCAGAAGGCCCATTGACCGGAGAGGACCAGGACAGCAAGGGGTCAAGTGGTGCAATGAAAACCACAGGTGACACATGACACACAGTAACAGAACATACAAAGTCAGTCCAGGACTTGCAGCAGCATGTGTACAATAAAAAATGTTCTGAGAATTGACTGTTATGCTTACAGCGGATGAAGGGATAACAAGCAAAGATATACTTTAATGCAACAGCTTCAAATCTGAACAAGTCCAGAGAGGGGTATGGTATGCTACCAGCAAATAAAAGGTTAGTGTCAGGTCCGAGCTAGCAAAGAAATGCAGAGTGATGAGATATTTCTAGTTGAGTGAACTGCTGGGCAATTTTCAATGCAAAAGAAAAGAAGATGGAGAAGTAGTAGAAGAAGAAGAAGAAGAAGAGGAAGAGGAAGAAAAAGAGGAAGAGGAAGAAGAAAAAGATAAAGAGGTAGAAAAAGATGAATAACAAGAGGAAAATCTTCAAAGAAAAGAAAAAGGAGAAGAAGAAAGAGGAGAAGGAGAAGAAGAAGAAGAAGAAGAAGAAGAAGAAGAAGAAGAAAGAGGAGAAGGAGAAGAAGAAGATGAGGAAGAACGAGGAGAAGGAGACAGAGAAAAAGATGAAGTACAAGAAGAGGAAGGAGAGGAAGAAGTTGAGCAAGAAAGAGAAGAAGGAGAAGACGAAGAAGAAAAAGTAGAAAAAGAAGTAAAAGAGGAAGAAGGGGAAGAGGAAGCAGTATAAGAAGCAGTATAAGAAGTAGAAGAAGACGGAGAAGTAGAAGAAGAAGAAGAGGAAGAAAAAGAGGAAGAGGAAGAAGAAAAAGATAAAGAGGTAGAAAAAGATGAATAACAAGAGGAAAATCTTCAAAGAAAAGAAAAGAAAAAGGAGAAGGAGAAGAAGAAGAATATGAAAAGGAAGAGGAATTGGAAAATGAGAAAGAGGAAGAAGAGGAAGAAGAAAAGGAAAAAAGGAAGAAGAGGTAGAAGAAGAAGAGGAAGAAGAAAAAGAAGAAGAGGAAAATGATGAAGAAGAGGAAGAGGAAGAAGAAGATAAAGAAAGAAAGAAGAGAAGAGAAGGAGAGGAAGAAGAAGTAAAAAGAGAAGAGAAAGAGAGAAAGAGAGAAGAAGTAGAAGAGGAAGAAAGAAGAGAGAAGAGGAGAAGTAGAAAGGAAGAAGAGAGTAGAAGAAGAAGGAGAAGGAAGAAGAAGAGAAGTAGGAAGAAGAAGAAGAGGAAAAGAAGATAGAAGAGGAAGAAGAGGAAAGAAGAAGAGAAAGATAAGAATAGTAGAAGAGAAGAGAAGAGAGAAGAAGGAAAGAAGAAAAGAGGAGTAGAGAAGAAGAATAAGAGAGAAGAGAGAAGAAGAAAGAGAGGAGAAGAAGAATAGAAGAAAAAAAGAGAAGAGAAGAGAAGAAAGATAGAAGAGAAAAGAAGTAGAAAAGAGAAGAAAGAGAAGAGAGAGAAGAAGAAGAAGAAGAAGAAGAAGAGAAGAAAGAGAAGAATAAAGAAGAAAGAAGAAGAGAAAAGAAAGAGAGAGAAAAGAGAGAAGAGAGAAGAAGAAAAGAAGAGAAGAGAGAAGAAGAAGAAAGAAGAGAAGAAATAGAGAAGAGAAAAGAGAAAGAAGAAGAAGAGATAGGAGAAGAAGAAGAAGAAGAAAAGAAAGAAAGAAGGGAAAAGAAGAAAGAAGAGAGAGAAGAGAAAAGAGGAAAAGAGAGAAGAAGAAAAGGGGAGAGAAAGAAGGGAAGGAAAAGGAAGAAGAGAGAAAAAGAAGAAGAAAGAGAAGAAGAGAAAGAAGACAGAAAAAGAAGAAAGAGAAGAAAGGAGAAGAGAAAGAAGAAGAAAGAGAGGAGAAGGAAGAAGAAAGAAGAAAGAAGAGAAGAAAGAGAAAGAAGAGAAGAAGAAGAGAGAAGAGAAGAAAGAAGAGGAAGAAAGAGGAGAAGAGAGAAAAAGAAGAAGAGAAGAAAAGAAGAAGAAGAGGAGAAAGAAGAAGAAGAGAGAAGAAAAGAAGAGAGGAAATGAGAGAAGAAAGAGGAAAGAAGAGAAGAAGAAGGAAGAAGAATGAAGAAGAAGAATAGTAGAAAGAGAAGAAGAGATAGGAGAAGAAGGTAAGAAAAGAAGAGAGAGGAGAAGAAGATGAGAGAAAAAGAAGGAAGAAAAGAAAGAAGAAGAAGGGAAGGAGGAAGAAGAGAGAAAAGAAAAAAAGAGAAAAAAAGAGAAAGAGGAAGAAGAGGAGAGAGAGTAGAAGAAGAAAAGAAAAAGGAAGAAGAAGAGAAGAAAGAAGAAGAAGAGTAGAAGAAAAGAGAGAAGGAAAAAGAAGAAGAAGATAAGAAAAAGAGGAAGAAGAAGAAGGAAAGAGGAATAGAGAAGAAAGGAGAAAGAGAAGAGAGAAGATGGAAGAGAAGAAAGAGAAATAGAAGAGAGAAGAAATAGAAGAAGAGGAAAAGAGAAGAAGAAGAAAAGAGAAGGAAGAGAAGGAAGAAGAGAATAGAGGAAGAAGAAAGAGAAGAAGAAGGAAGAAGAAGAGAAGAGAGAAGAAGAAAAGTAAAAAGAAGAGAAGAAGGAGATGAAGAGAAAGAGAAGAGAGGAAAGAGGGTAAGAGGAAGAAAGAAAGAAGAAAGAAAAGGATGAAAGAAAGAAGAGAAGAGAAGAGAAAAAAGAGAAGACAGGAAAGAAAGAAAGGAAGAAAGAAAAGAAAGAAAAGAGAAAGAAAGAAGAAGAGAAGAGAAGAGAAGGAAAAGAAGAGAATAGAAGAGAAAAAAGAGAAAGAAAGAGAAGAAAAGAAAAAGAGGAAAGAAAGAAAAGAAAGAAAAGAAGAAGAGAAAAGAAAAAGAAGAGAAGGAAGAAGGAAGAAGAAGAAAGAAGAAGAGAAAAAAGAAGAAAGAAGAAGAGAAAGAAGAAGAAGAAGAAGAGAAAGAAGGAAAGAAGAAGAAAGAGAAGAAGAAAAGAAAGAGAAAAGAGAAAGAGAGAAGAAGAGAAGAAGAAGAGGAAAAGAAAAGGAAGAGAAGAAGAAGAAGAAGAAGAAGAAGAGAAAGAAGAAGAAGAAGAAGGAGAGAAGAAGAAAGAAAGAAAAGAGAGAGAAGAGAGAAGAGAAGAAAGAAAGAAGAAGAAGAGGAAGAGAGAAAGAAGTAAGAGAAAGAAGAAGAAGAAGAAAGAGAGGAAGAGGAAGAAGAAGAGAAAAGAAAAGAGAAAGAGAAGAAGGAAAGAAAGAAAGAAGGAAAAGAGAAGAGAAGAGAAGAAGAAGAAGAAGAGAGGAAGAGAAAGAGGAAGAGAGGAAGAGAAGGAAGAAAAGAAAGAAAGAAAGAGAAAGAGAAGAAAGAGAAAGAGAGAAGAAAGAAGAGGAAAGAAAGGAGAAGAGAAGAAGAAAAGGAAGAAAGAAGAAAGAGGAAAGAAAAGAGAGAGAAGAAAAGAAGAAAGAAGAAAGAGAAAGGAAAGAGAAGAAAAGGAAAGAAAGAAGAGAGAGAAGAGAAAGAGAAAGAAGAGAAGAAGAAAGAAGAGAGAAGAAAGAAGAAGAAGAGGAAGTAAAGAGAAAAGAAAAGAAAGAAGAGAAGAGAAGAAAAGGAAGAGAAGTAGAGAAAGAGAGAAAGAGAGAAGTGGAAAAGAGAAGGAAGTAGAAGAGGAAGAAGAAAGAAAGAAAAGAAGAAGGAAGAAAGAAGAAGAAGAGAGAAGAGAAGAAGAAAGAAGAGAAAAAAGAAGAAGAGAAGAAAAAGAAAGGAAGAAAAGAAGAAAGAAAGAAAGAAGGAAGAAGAGAGAAGAGAAGAAAGAAAAAGAAAGAGAAGAAGAAGAAGAGAGAAAGGTAAGAAAAGAGAAAAGAAAGGAAGAGAAGAAGAGAAAAGAAAAGAAAGAGAAGAAGAAAAGAGAGAAGAAAAGAAGAAAAAGAGAAGGAAGAGAAAGAAGAGAAGGAGAAGAAAGAAAGAGGAGAAGAGGAAGAAGTAGAGGAGGAAGAAGAAAAAGAGGAACAGGAAGAAGTAGAATATGAAGAAGAGGTAGTAGAAGAAGAAGAGAAGGAAAAAGAAGAAGAGGAATAGGAACAAGAAGAAGAGGAAAATGAAATAGAAGAGGAAGAAGAGGAAAGGAAGAAGATGATGATGAAGAATAGGTAGAAAGAGAAGGAGATGGAGAAGAAGGCAAAGAAAAAAAGAGGATCAAGAAGAAGATGAGGAATAAGAGGAAGAAAGAGAAGAAGGAGACGGAGAAGAAGAAGTAGAAAAGGAACTAAAAGAGGAAAAAGACGAAGAAGTAGAAGAGGTATAAGAAGAAGTAGAAAAGGAAGAAGCAGAAGAAGAAGAAGAAGAAGAAGAAGTAGAAGAAGAGAAAGAAAAGTAAGAAGAAGATGAAGAAAAAAAGGAAGAATATGAAGGGGAAGAGGAAAAAGAGGAAGAGGAATAAGAAGATGAATAGTAAGAGGAAAATATTCAAAGCAAAAGAAAAGAAGAAGGAAAAGAAAAAGAAGGAGAAGGAGAAGAAGAAGTAGAAGAATAAAAAGAAGAATAAGAGAAAGAAAAAGAAGAATAGGAAGAGGAATAGGAAGAAAAGAAAGAGGAAGAAGGAGAAGAAGAGGAACAAGAAGAAGAAAAGGAAGAAGAAGAAGAAAAAGCAGAAGAAGAAGAGAAAGAAAGAGAAGGAGAGGAAGAAGAGGAATAGGAAGAGAAAGACGTAGAAGAAGAAGAGGCAGAAGAAGAAGAAGAGGAACAGGAAGAAGAAGAAAGAGGAGAAGGAGAAGAAGAAGAAGAAGAAGAAGAAGAAGAAGAAGAAGAAGAAAAAGAAGTAAAAGAGGAAGAAGGGGAAGAGGAAGCAGTATAAGAAGTAAAAGAAGTATAAGAGGAAGAAGAAGAAGTAGAAGAGGAAGAAGTAGAAGAGGAAGAAGAGGAAGAAGAAGAGGAAGAAAATGACAATAGGTGGGATACAGGATTTTTAGATGGCTGCAAAAAATGTGCGATTACGGCAATTTATTTATTATAAAGTTCTGTTTATTATTCATGAATCGTCCTGTAAATGTGACTCCGGAACACTTCAGCTTTTACACTTATTTCCCCTTTAGAAAACAATAAAATTATCTGATCTTAAATTGTACCTTTTTTTATTGTTTATATGGTGTATATGTAACATGTTTTATTATTTACATGGGGAAATAATTAACCTAAATAAATGACATTTTGTTAAATTAAAATTAATGACTATTGCGCTTGATATTCTCTGTGGTTAATTAAAGCCGCCTCAAGAGTAAAACTGGAGGAAAGAAGGAGCCGAATACACAATACACAATGAAGATGTGATGTAACTCTTTATCTACAGAGATACATATTATTTATTGCTGTTGTTACTTTGGCTGCTTTACTCTGAACGTTGTAAATTAGAGCCTTTTTATCATAAAGTTGTCGCTATGAGGTCAGGGGATAAATTACTCCAAAGCTCAATGAATAAATAATATAATAAATGTATTTGACAGTTTTCATCTTTACACTTTTCCTTTACAAATGAAATGATGCGAGAACACAATCATTTTATTGCTGTCTGACCTCACTGATCTCTAGGTCCAATCTGATAATTACTAAAAGTAAATATTTTGTTCGTTTGACACAAAAATAAGTTGTTTGGTGAAAACGTTGGTGAGATAGAGGATCGTTGCACAGCAGAGAAAAGAGGGCATGCATTGGATATGTTTTATTTATTGTGAAAGCTGCATAATACAAAGCTGACATGAACCCCTTATTTGCCACTGCTACACTGCAACTCGAAGAATTTGGTGCTTCTTATGTGTGCACCAGTTTCTGGGGCAGCTGCGGGCTGCTATTCTGTAGCATGGGGGGGGCCTAAAATGATGGGCCATCACCCTGCTGAAAATACCAGCCCTAAGCTGCCTAGTTTTACCAAGGTAAAAAATAGGCAGCTGAGGGTGGCAGGTCACTGCTGTCCTCTTTATTTGTGCTTCACTGAAAAACACATTTTTTTCCCATTCTTTTTTTTATACACTATGACGCCAGGTTCATTGCCATACACTAATGTGTATGACAACCGAGCACAGACACCATCCATATTGTAGAAATGCAGTCTGATAGCAACAGCCAATCACAGATGCTTTCACAGAGGATGACTGCCTGTGATTGGCTGTTACCGATCAGTTAAGGGAATATGCAGGAAGCATAAAGGGCAGCACCGAAAGTAAGTCAGAAAGCAAGGGGCGGGAGACTGGTAAGATTGATCTGTGAGTGTCTGTGTATGTAGAATAACATCGAACAGTCACATAAGTGCATCTGCACTAATGCTTCTGTCCTACTTGAGTTGAATTTCTTCCCTCTCAGTTTTTACCACGGTGAAACCTACGAACTACCCCTCGAACACCTTCCCAACGCACCGGAATGACGCAACGAACAAGTATAAACTTGCGCCATTGTAACTAGTAAAAATTTTTAAGCGGCAGTCGCTTTTATTTGTTTATTTCTCTTTAACCGTTTTAACCTAGAAGATTGTGTACTTAACGTCCGTAGTAAGATAAAGTACCGTATATACTCGAGTATAAGCCGAGTTTTTCAGCACAAAAATTGTGCTGAAAAGTGCCCCCCTCAGCTTATGCTCGAGTCATGCAATTGGTGAGTGGGCAGGGGCTGTGATCGGGCGCTGGTGGAGGCGGGGGGAGGCTGCAGAGTGAGCAGGCAGTTACATGACGCTGCTCATTAGTGCAATGAATATGCACTGCATCCCCCTGTCTATCAGCGACAGGAGGAGCAGGCATATTACTTTACTGTTTCCCCCTCACAGTAAACAGACCCCCTCTGCTGGCACACAGCCCCCCCATGATTATACAGAGGCCCCCCTGCTGGCACACGGCCCCCCATTGGTATACAGAGGCCCCCCTGCTGGCACACAGCCCCCCCATTGGTATACAGAGGCCCCCCTGCTGGCACATGGCCCCCCCATTGGTATACAGAGGCCCCCCTGCTGGCACACAGTCCCCCCATCGATATACAGAGGTCCCCCTGCTGGCACACGGCCCCCCCCATTGGTAAACAGAGGCCCCCTTGCTGGCACACGGCCCCCCTTCGGTATACAGAGGCCCCCCCTGCTGGCACACGGCCCCCCATCAGTATATAAATGGGATTTTAGCAAAAATATTGATCCTGGTTTTACAAAAAATCCCTTACGTGATGGAAAAAAATGGAGGTCATTTTCGTAATCAGCCACCAAATTACATAAAAATCAGTGAAAACCTCTCTTGTATTTTTCAAAAAATTCAATTTTGCAGGGTTGTGTAATTAAATGTATTAGGCCAACTATTGATCATTTTTGGGTGTTTCTTACTTCTGCACAGGGTTCACCAGGGTATTATTATTTAACCCTGTGGGTTAGACTGAGCATACAATAATGAATAGGGTAATGTAAAACAGAACAACATCACACCAAAGCTAACAATGCAGAAGCGGTAATCCACTGCACTACCGCCACTAGTGCCACCATCCAGGCAGAATTACTACAAAATGTAGGTCAAAGTTGGCCTCCTTTGCCACCAGCAAGCATATTGGTCAAATGTGTGGCACAATAGGAGGATGTTACCTTTGACTGTGACACCATTGTGGCACCCCTGTGGGGAATTGCCACAGGACCCACCTGTGCAGGGAAGGATGTACACCTTGGCACACACAGGATACAACACCTTCCACCCCAGACCTGGAGGGGGAGCCCCACTGGCTGTCCTTAAGCCAGATCCGCTATAAAGACCCAGGCCTGAGGGGAGGAGTCAGGCAGTCTGCAGTGAAGAGAACAGTTAGTACTGAAGTTAGTAAGTGAGAAGTGAGTTGAAGGACTGGAAGGAACTGGTTGCTGGAACCAAGCCAGGCCCAGAACCAGGAAACCTGACCCAGCTGTGCAGCGCCCTAGAGAGAAGGACGGAGGCCAGTGGAAGAGGATGGAAGATGGAAGAAGGGAACATATCGTGGATCCTTTTAGCCCACCTGAACATCGGAGTCCAAAACTGCTATTAATCTAGTGGTAGCAGAGAAAGCCCGGACCGACCAGGAGGATCTAGTCCCCCTGAAGCAAAAGAATGCAAGACACCAAACCTGACCAAGCACAGGACCAGGGGCCCAAGAAGAAAATAGGGATCCCCACAGAAAGGTCCTCATTGTCGGTTGTGGAGTAGCATCCTGAGAAGGAGAAAGAGCGGCAGATTCAGCTCCAAGCAGAACTCACCCCAATTACCATACACACTAATAGAGGAGGCCTCACAACTCTCCAAGGTGGACGTCCAAAACTGCACCGATAACCTGGTTACCCTCCGGGATCGTGCCTGTTACCGTACATCAATAAAAAGGTACCGAAACAGAGACTATTGTGTGTGTGTATGCCTGCTTCACCACCACTGCCTGCAGCGTTCAAAGAAGAACCGCTACTACTCCTCCCGTCATCCACCCCGCTGCCATGAGGTAAAGCTCCACCTGTGGGGAGCTGTACCACCAAAGTTGCATTCCCATCACCTCAGTGGCCAGCCTCAGGGCTGGTAACACTATTACCAGGTACTGCAGGTGGCGTCACGTTACAAATCCCCCATCATCATCACCCCCACCCCGCCACTGAGGGTCCAGGGCACTGAATCGGGAGTCAACCAGCCGTGATCCCCACTGAAGTAACCCCCTGTCCCGGTATCCGAGTACCCCCTACCCTGTCGACTGACTCACCATCAGTTTGAGTCAGTGCTCTTCAAAATCCTTCACCTCTGTCATCATATCTCTTTTACTTTTCTTTTCAATGTTTTGTTTATTAAACAGTTTACAAACAGATAATATGATAGATAGTGCGAAAAAATAATAGAGTTGAAGTGGTTACAACAAGTAATATGCAGGAGGAATATCTTGCATGAAGCAAATGCGTCTGGGCGGGTCTAATGACCTCTCAAATGATGAGTACCAAGCAGGACTCTGGAAACCGGAAGTCTGTTTTATCAGATGGAAAGTTGAAATCCGGCTCAAGTATCTATTTTACATTGCAGATTTTCAATTCGATACATTTTTAATGTATTAATTGTACTTGCCTATGTACAGTAGATCCTGGGATAACACATACTTAATGTAGAGCCGCTCAGGATCCCAAAATATCTGTCTCTTTTTGGTGAGTGGAGCCATGAGAGCTGGATCAGCAAAAAGAGCCAGACTGCCTATCATTAATGAGGATTATAGAGGGGTGGTGTCGGATTTTGTGGATTGGTGTCATGCTATCTACAACTAAATGTAAAGAAAACTAAGGATTAAGTGGTGAACTATAGCAGGAGAAAGATGGAATGTTTACCGTTCATTGTCGCTGGTCAGGAGGTGGAGCAGATGGAGAGTTGCAAATATTTGAAGGTCAACCTAGAGAGCAAACTGGACTGGGTGTGCCACACAGAGCGAATCTACAAAAAGAGGATGAGCAAACTGTACTGGAGAAGCCATATGGAGAGGGTGTACAAGAAAGGGATGAGCAAACTGTACTGGAGGTGCCATACAGAGAGGGTCTACAAGAAGAGAATGAACAAACTGTACTGGAGAAGCCATATGGAGAGGGTGTACAAGAAAGGGATGAGCAAACTGTACTGGAGGTGTCATGCAGAGAAGGTCTACAAGAAAGGGATGAGCAAACTGTACTGGAGGTGCCATACAGAGAAGGTCTACAAGAAGAGAATGAGCAAACTGTACTGGAGAAGCCATATGGAGAGGGTCTACAAGAAGAGAACGAGCAAACTGTACTGGAGGTGCCATACAGAGAAGGTCTACAAGAAGGGGATAAGGAAACTGTACTGGAGTTGCTATACAGAGCGGGTCTACAAGAAGAGAATGAGCAAACTCTACTGGAGGTGCCATACAAAGAGGGTCCACAACAAAGGGATGAGCAAACTGTACTGGAGCTGCCATACAGAGCATGTCTACAAAAAAGGGATGGGCAAACTCTACTGGGGGTGCAATATAGAGTGAGTGTACAAGAAGGGAAAGAGCAAACTGTACTGGAGGTGCCATACAGAGCGGGTGTACAAGAAGGGGATGAGCAAACTTACTGGAGCTGCCATACAGAGCAGGTCTACAAAAAAAGGATGAGCAATCTCTACTGGAGGTGCCATATAGAGTGGGTCTACAAGAAGGGGATAAGGAAACTGTACTTCCTATGGAAGCTAAGGTAATTTAATGTATGTAGCAAAATGTTCAAAATCTTATTTGTTGTGGGCCCCGGGAGGGTGAGCACAGGCATTGCTGGAACCAGGCTTGAAGCAAAGGTGAGTGAAAGATATGTTTATTTTTATGGGGGCAGACATGGGGAATTAGAAGGGTTTGTCCAAGTAGTAGACCAATCATTCAAGCCATTGCTTATACATTGTGTCATGTTAGGACTTGCATCTAATCTGAAGTTAAGGGGCATGAAGGAAGTTATTTTTGGGAAAAGAGGTGTCCCATTTTCGTATTGTTGGAAGATTTGGGTTTCTGAGTAAAAAGAATATGGCAATGAGGCAAGACACTTCACGACACTATTTCTTCAACTTATTTTGAAGCTTTGGGCTTTGGAAAGTTTGTCAGTATGGTAAGACTTTTTCGAAAAGCTCCTTTTACTTCGTTATTCCTCAAGCTGTAGATCAAAGGGTTTAATGCAGGAGTTAAAACACCATAAATGATACAAAGATATTTTAGGTACGAAGAGTAACCTCCCGCCTGTCCCATGTAGACAATTATAATGGTAAGGTAATACATGGAGACCACAGTCAGGTGGGAAGCACAGGTGGAGAAGGCTTTAGATCTTCCTCCCGCTGACTTTATTTTTAATATTGAAATAATGATGTAAATGTAAGAGATCACAATGAAAACAGGTGATGAAACAAGTGTAAAAAAACTAACAACGACAATAGTGATCTTATAGAAGGAGAGGTCTCCACACGCCACCTCCAGAAGAACCAAAATCTCACAAACAAAATGGTTCAATGTGTTTTGTTCACAGAATAAAAGAGGTCTTACCATAGTGGGAACAGTAGATACTACAAAACCTCCCGTCCACATAATGACGGTGATGGTCCTACACACCCTCCAGCTCATAATGGTGGTGTAATGTAAGGGGAAGCATATGGCGGTGTACCGGTCGTAGGCCATCACCGCCAGTAATATACATTCTGTTCCGGCTAGAAATACACCGAGGTTCATTTGTGTCAGGCAGAAGAACATTGAAATCCTTCGTCTTTTAGAAAACATATCGATTAACAGTTTTGGTAAGAAATCGAGGAATAGCACATGTCCAAAAATGACAAGTTACAGAGGAAATAATACATGGGAGTGTGTAACGTAGAGCTGCGAATGACGGTGAAGATCAGGAACGTGTTCCCCACAATGGTCATAACATAAATGAGAAAAAACATGCCAAAAAGTAAAATACAAGCCCAAAAGTCCTGGGAGAGTCCGAGAAGGATGAATTCGTCAATAAGAGATTGGTTCAAATACTTCATTATATTTTTCACAGTTTATTGATCACAACCTTGTAATAAATGGAGAAGAAAGGGTCAGTAGACAGAGTATATATTTCCTATTGCCTAAAGAAGAGTTCCAGAATTCATGATCACTAGGGATGAGCGAGTAGTGAAATATTCGGACTCGCTATACTTGTAACGAGTAGGTCCTAATACTCGGGTACTCGTTACGAATTGCAAGTCAAATGTAAGTCAATGGGAAATGTGAGTACTTTCACAGTGCATCTGTATACACTGTGAAAGTGAAATAAAAGTTAAAAGGTGTTAAAAATAAAAAAATTACATACTCACCTATCCGACGGCTGTCCCAGGACTCGAAAAGAACACATCCAATGGGCTGCCAGGACCTTAAGTCTGATGACCAATCAGATGTCCGGTAGCGATCAGTTGGTGAGTGACATACCACCTGGTCACTACCGGCTATCTGATTGACCATCAGACTTAAGTGAATGTACTACTCACTACTCCTAACTAGTAATCACAAGGAAACGCGCGGAGTAGCAAGTAGGCCGAATACCGTACTATCCGGCGAGTACCGAATATTTACGAGTATACTCGCTCATCCCTAATGATGACCATTTCATCCATAGTGGAAATTCCTGCACCATCGGCAGTAGGGTAATGTAGATACCATCAAATGTACCTTAAGACTATGTAACGTCAAAATGCGTCAACTGTTGTTTCCTAAACGTCCCCTGACTTGATTTTATGATGTTTTTGGAATTAAGATTTAAAGATTTTTAATTAAGGAAATTTCAGATTTTTCTTCTTTAATGGTATCTACATTTCTTATTACTAAATTAGTTTATAACTTTATTAAATCATTAAAAGCTCAAACACCTAAAGACAATACAAAGAAGAACTCGGTAAAAATTTGGTACCACAATTAGGCAGTAACACCTGGGCTAAGCATAGAATCACATAGTATTACACCACACATTCTTAGCTATGGGATGACATAGATATTCACATGGAAGTGCAACATTCACTTCTCTCCATTACACCCACTCATATGTCTAAGATGACAGATTCCAGATCCACACTGTGCCTACGTGTCCTGACCTGTGGTGACCTCTACCCCAACGTACGTTTCACTAACGCTTCGTCAAAGGGTTTGGCTTGAGGTGCATAAAAAACATCTTAAATACCCTGTCAGCATGGCATAATTACTGAAATGGACACCTTCTCACAACTGTTCGGTGTCATCATCGCTGGAGATTGGGAGGAGTCTGAGCGAGTCATGTGTTCGTCATTATGAATTAGAGTAGCAGTATGATGGATAAGTGTAATAGGCATACCAAGATTGTGCCAGCTCTCAAGTGGTTAAAAGGATTTTCTGCTTCCGGTCTTCATCAAAATGGCTTCCTCAACACATAAGTGCAAACATGAAATGTACATCTGTCTGTAGAGGTTGGTGAGATGTGCCTGTGCATGTGGGTATGCCCGATGATGTGTCTTCTTCAAGCCTAGATAGGCCTATCAAGGTCTTCTCCAAGTCTAGATAGATCCACCAGGGTCTTCTCTAAGCCTAGATATGTCAACCAGAGTCTTCTTCAATCCTAGATAAGTCCACAAAGCTCTTCTCCAATTCTAAATAGATTCACCAGAGTCTTCTACAAGCCTAGATTGATCCATAGGTCCCACATAACAAATTTGTAACCGGCTCACCTATTCAGCTGTAGAAGGAGCACAGAGATCCTCAGGCTCACCAAATGTTGTATAGACTGTATCAGAAATGCAAAATCTGCAGCTCCAATTCTTGGTTTAAAATTTCCAGCTTTATTCAATAGTTAAATTGTGAATGGTTACATCAGATAATAGACATTATTCTATTGGTATGAAGCCACCATAGGCTATAGTGCTACTCATTTTAGATGCAAAGATATTTTTGTGTAGAGCTATAGCCTATGGTGGCTTCATACCAATAGAATAATCTTTTTTATCTGATGTAGCCAATCATGTTTTAACTATTGAATAAAGCTGTAAATTTTAAACCGAGAATTGGAGCTGCAGATTTTGCATTTCTGATACAGCCTAGATAGGTCCACCAGGATCTTCTTCAAGTCAAGATAGGTCCACCAAGATCTTCTTCAAGCCTAGATAGATGCACCAGGGTCTTTTCCAAGTCTAGATAGGTCCACCAGAGTCTTTTCCAAGCCTGGATAGGTCCACCAGAGTCTTCTTCACTGTTTTCTTCATTGTATAAAGCCATCAGGTTGCTGGTCTTCCTATTTGCCTTGATTCTTCTTTTCTTCCAACCATGATGTCCTCCAGTGATTTCTCTTTTCGTATGATGTGTAGACAAGTCATAGCTTGGTGATCTTAACTTCCAGTGACATGTCTGCCTTGATTTCTTCCAAAATTGATGTGTTTGTTCTTCTTGCTATTCATGGTATTGATAACATCCTTCTTCAGCTCCACATTTCGAAGATATTGATTCTTCTTCTGTCTTGTTTCTTTATCGTCCAGGTGTTATTTCCATATGTAACTACAGAATAAACAAGACTATGTACTAGCTGTGTCTTCATCACCGGTGAAATGTCCCTTTGTTGGCAGCAGTCATTCAGGATACTCTCAAGCGTATTAACAACAGAACAGAGCTTTAATTAGCAATAAACAGGTACAGATATGATAAGCTTTGTGGAATCAGGAATATACATATCTTAAGTGTGTCTGTGCAGCATCAGCAGGCTGCTTCTCCTCTCATGCACAGACACAGAAAACTGAGTACACTCACATGGTTTTTCATGTGTGTGAGCCTCTGGAAGTGTTTTTTTTTTTATCTAACTTTATGGACAATGCAGAAACCTAGCAATAGAATACTTACATATACAGGAATGGAGTTGTTGCACTAAACATATTCCAACACCCCCTCTCAACAACTACTTATCCTGTTAGTCCCATTGCCCTTCTGAAGTCCTCAAACGTGGCTCTTGGCAATGGTTTTGTCATACCATCAGCTAACATCTTGTCAGACTCGCAATAAACAAACTCTAGTACAGTTATATAAAAGGTGATGTTTAACGTCGATGTTCTCAGTCCTTGCACTAATCTTCTCACTGCTGGCAAGCCAATACATTCTTAGTTATCCTCATATACAGAAGTGCCCCCACTGCTTGTCTTTAATTCTCTTTGGTGGAGTTTTGATGAACCTTTGGCTTCTGAGAGCTCTTTTTCCTTGCCATGACTGTGGCTCTGATTCAGGAAGTGTTTAGACCATATAACAAAGGTGTCTAGCTGGGATACTTTATTTGGTCTTTTTTATCTCCTGACTGGAGCTTGACTTGGTTCTTTTATTTCTTCCTTGCTGGTTTCAGAACTTATCCAAACTTCAGTCTTTTCTTTTTCAGTATCTGGGTTTGGTGATTGAGATTCTTGTTCTCGTTTCTTGGCTTGAATGACTGGTGTAACTTTATGTAATTTGAGCAAAACAGAGTTCTCATCTATCACTACATCTCTGTTGATTGTTATTGTGTTGGGTCTCTGGGTGCAGGATTCTGTATTCCTTTTGAGTTTCGCTATAGCCCACCAGGACTCCTTGCTTTGCATGCGATTCCCACTTGCAACTTTTTTGTTTAGGGACATACACAAACGCTTTGCTTCTAAATATCCTGAGGTACTTCAGGTTAGGCTTATCGCAGCTCCATAGCTCATATGAAGTGTTATTTGTGGCTTTACCTGGCAGTCTGTTTTGAAGATAACAAGCTGTCATGATGGCTTCTCCCCAATACGTTGTATGTAGATTCGCATCAAACAACATACTCCTTCCACTTTCACAGAGAGTGCGGTTCTTTCTCTCTGTAATGCCATTCTGTTCTGGGTTGTAGGGAATGGTCGTCTGGAACACGATTCCATTCTTTCTCACAATGGTTTGCACCTTACCACTTGTATATTCAGTCCCATTATCTGCACGCAGGTGCTTTTGGCATTCTTCCACATTTGTTAAACACTACGGCAAGATATTCTTCAAGTTTCTGTGGAACATCATCCTTACTGTGAAGCAGGAAGGCAACTGTATATCTGGAGAAGTCATCAATAATGTGAGGAAATATCTCTTTTTGCTTGGCGTTTGAACACTCATTGGACCACAAACATCTGTGCATCAAATCCAGTGGCTGTGCAGATCTAGTGCTGCTTACTTTAGGAAAGGATTTACTGGACATTTTCCCTTTAAGACAGCCAGTGCACTTTATTAATTGACTACATTGCTTGATTTCAACACCATTTCAAAGTTAACCTAGCTTCCTTACTGCTTCTGGGTCTCTGTGCCAACATGGATACAGTTCTTATACAGATCTTGTCCAGCACTGTACACTTTTTCTTTGCATTTTAGCTGATAAAGTTCATTTTGTATTTTTCCTTCTGCAAGAGTGTGACCCTTCTTTGATATAATGCAGCTGTTGTCTTTAATAGTAACTACATTCCCTTTTTGTGTACGCTTCTTTATTGACAGAAGATTGCTTTCAAGACTGGGATCATAGAGAACAATCTTTACTGGGATCTTTCTGCTTTGTGGTGAGGAAAGTGGATGGTGGAGGTAGCTGTCTCCTACTCCTTCTGAAGTCATATATTGACCATTCGCTAAGATGACCTTTTCTTACTTGCTTTCATCAAGGTCAGTGAAGAAATGCTTGTTATTTGTAATATGGCTGCTAGCACCAGAGTCTATACACCATATATGCTTTGCAGATGAGCATATACTGGTATTAAATGCAGCTTCAACACATGCAGATTTTTCCTTTACAGCTATTTTCACCTTTTGATCACTGTTCTGATTTGTAAGCTGACTCATTTTTGCTTTCCGAATTCTGCAGTCTGCTTTAAGGTGGCCGGGCTTTTTATAGACAAAACATTCACGAGTTTTCCTTAGATTGCTCTTATTTTTAGGAAAGTCTTGTGTCTTTAATGCTGTTTTTGCTCTGGATTTATTACTGCTGCTTACATTATGCGCTTTTCGCTTGAATTCATCTACAAGCTTGCCTTTGACATATTCTAGTGTGAGCTCATCATCTGGCCATGCATCTAGTGCAGTGACAAGTGTGTCATAACTTTCTGGAAGACCACTTAATAGTAGTGCAGCAACATGAAAGTATTTAATTTCTTCTCCAATACTCTTGAGACGCTCCACAATCTCTAGGGTGTTTCCTATATAGTCCTGCAGATTCTGGCCATCACTTATCTTAGACTGGTATAGCTTTCTCATGAGATAAAGCTTATTGCTGAGATTTGATCTTTCATGCACTTTCTGTAATTTATTCATCTCTTTTGCAGTTGCACACTTGCATATATGCACAATCTGATCATCATCTACACTCAGGGAGTTATACTTTGTGCTTTCTGTCCCTTCTCTAGCCAATCATTTGGTAATGGATGAGGCACTTGTTCCTGCGTATATTTCCACGTACCTTCTATTATGAGCAGCATCTTCACCTTCAATTTGAAGGATTGATAATTCTGATTGGTGAGACTTTGCACTGAGAACTTGCAGTGATCCCTGCTTGTGGATATCTTCTCTGTTGCTCTGTGCTGCTTTAGATTTGGGCTTCTGTTGCTGTATTATTCTTCTGTGTCACTCTGTGCTCTGAGTCACTCCTGGGGTTCTGTATCACGCTGGGGTTTTGTGTCACTCCTGGGGTTCTGTGTCATGCTGGGCCCATAACCGGTTGGCAGCAGTCATTCAGGATACTCTCAAGTGTGTTGACAACAGAACAGAGCTTTAATTAGCAATAAACAGGTACAGATATGATAGGGTTTGTGGAATCAGGAATATACATATTATGAGACAGTGCGGAGGATCATATGCGAGGGGCGCTATGTCTCCCCCAGAATGCGCACTGTCACATTTTGAACCCGGTATAGGGTGTGAGAGAGTGGGACAGTCCACTCACTCCGCTCCGGGTCTTGCAGGATCCCTGGAAGGAGACACAGGGTTAAAAGCCTGGTTAGGAGACAGGGCGGGGTTCCCTCTGGAGAGTTTTTGTTTTCTAAGCTGAAGGAGCAGCAGAGACAGACAGGAGAGGTCAAGGGTTCTAGGGACCGTGTGCTATAATAACACGGTCTAGCCCAGGAGGCCTGGGAGCTCGGGGCGACCTATATCGGAAAGCGAATAACCTGAGGGAACCGGGTTACTTTATGTGTGGACTGTATCCTGTGTACCCGGCTGCGACCCGGATTCCGGCAGCTTGTGCCATCGCTGTATTTATCAGCAATAAAACGGGTGCTGTTTGAACTGTTATCGGGCTCAACGTATTTCTGACCTGCAATCCCAGCGCTGCCCCACAATATCTTAAGTGTCTCTGTGCAGCATTAGCAAGCAAGCTGCTTCTCCTCTCATGCACAGACACAGGAAACTGAGTACAGTCACATGGTATTTCCTGTGTGTGAGTGATGCACCCAAGGACCTATGGTGACTTGGTACCCGGCTGTGGAGTTGCAGGGATGTCATCCAGACCTGTGGTTCTAGTGGTCAGTCTAAAATTTGGTGAAAGTTGTTGAAAGGGAAAAGTTGAAAGTTTGTTCTGACGTCACCTGTGGTTTCTGGTGAATGCACCAGCACTGCTGTGGGCCTCCTGGGATGATGGTCGGGCAGCTGGATGGTATAGCTCCCATCTGTGGGTTGTAGGTGACTGAGCATT
This sequence comes from Allobates femoralis, assembly GCA_033576535.1. NCBI lineage: Eukaryota > Metazoa > Chordata > Amphibia > Anura > Aromobatidae > Allobates > Allobates femoralis. The sequence goes on from JARQOC010000013.1 coordinate 23,635,706, forward strand.
GGTATACAGACACCTGTGTTGCATCTCAGAGTAGCCTGCTGCTAGGTGCAATGGATATTTATCGGGCAATATTTTGTTGAGTTTTTTCTGATTTAATGTCCTATTTCGGTGAATCTCAAAGTGTTAAACAAACATATGGCAGCAAACATATGGTTAGAGCTCATAAGCGTGAGGGCCCTTGACGGTGGGTTACGAGCTTACGAATTTTGGCCCAAAATATCTACTAACACCTCACATTTTCATCTTTAGTGTTTTGTTGCATTTATTTTTTATCTGCAGTTTGAGGCTGGGCCCTCTGGGGGGCGTCTGTCATTTGTGAGGCATATAATCAGTGCAGAGCAGCCCGCTTGATCTAACAGCAGGTCGTGACCAATAGGCTGCTCTGATACTATGCTTCACATGCACCTGAGTGGCAGAGCCCTATAGTAACCTTGTGTCTATAATGCCACCAGTCACCTCCCTGACAGCATGGTCGGATGCTGGTGCTACATCTGCCCCGTCTGTGACTGAGCACTGGTATACAGACACCATGTTGCTTCTCAGAGGAGCTATCAGCCTGCTGCTGGTGCAATGGACATTTACCGGGCAATATTTTGGTGAGTGGTATAGCCCCAACAGGTGGAACAGGGTCCCTGGGCTGTGGTAAGGCGACAAGGGTTGATGCAGGGAGTTGGCTGCGCTGCCAGGCAGCTGTGGCAGTCTCTCTGCTGGACAGGGTTAGGGACTCAGGAATTGACACACACACCGTAAGTTGTTTCTGTACCTTCACCAACACCCTTGATGTAAAGACTTTGTCCAGTGACTTCATTGTGTATTCGCCATAGCTTTTCTCCTATTGACTTCTGGTATCATCATTGCATCTTGAGTTGATCATTGATCCGAGTAGGGTAAAGTCCTTTACCACTTCCAGTTTGTCGCAGTCCATCTCACATGTGTCCCGGAGATGAAAAGGAAAGAGCCGCGCTGCTATCTATCGAAGGATGACTTATTCCTTTGGTCTCCAAATTGTGATTTATTCAATGAGTTTCAGAGAACCTGTCCTTCATCAGGAATCTTATTACTTGATGAAATCATAATTTGGGGACTAATGGGATATGTCATCCTTCGATAGATAGCAGTGTGGCTCTTTCCTTTTCATCTCAGGCATTTTTGTATTATTTAGTACAAAATCTCAGCTGAACGCCACCTTGTCATTCTATCTTACTGTGTGATTTGCGGAGTAAACCTGATTGTACTTTTTTGTCCATATACTGTATGTCTCATAGTTCAAATGTGTCCCGCTTATACCTGGCAGTAGTTAATATCTTTATCTTCTTTTTTATTGAGTACCCGTCCCATGTTGGATCTTTCCATCTTGACTCTATGTATAAATGCCTTTATTCCATCTACACTTGTTGTTATCAGTGTTGTATCATCTGCGTATTTAAGATTGTTGACGAATCGTCCAGCAATTTTAATTCCTTCTTCTTTTTTGGCAAGTCCAGCCTTCCTTACAATAGCTTCTGTATATCAAATTTAGGAGAAAGGTGACCGGATGCCGCCTTTTCTGACCCCCACTCTACCTTGAACCGTGTTCCAGCTTTATGCATGTCGACATTGGAGTTTCCTGTAGAAAATGTACTGAACACCACATATAGGACACATATCAGAAGGTGAAAATTAAACACTTTTTCCACTGAATTTAAAATATAACTAAATTAGAAATTTATCAGCAACACATTAAAAAAAATTGTCACAAAGTTGACAAGAGGCTGAAAAAGAAAGTGGCAAAAATGAAAAAACAGCTGCAGCATCAATCTGCAACTAAGCCATATGACTGTATAATAGAGGATGTTAGAGAGGCAGAGTCTCTCCGAAGCAAAGATGGTCAGATGTCACCAATCAGAGAACAACTGCACCTAATAATTGTGCAACAATTTCAGAAAAATGCAAATTTGAATATCGCACAATTTCCAGCACATAGGAGCCTCAACAGATTCAGAGATTCTGGAGAAATCCTTGAGAAAGGCCTAGGATCAATCATGATCTTCTGGCTTTCAGGCAACTCTGTATAAAATACAGGCTGCATTTGATCAGACAAATCATTACATGGGGACAGGAATATTCCAGATATCATTGTAGGTCTAGAAGACCTGGTGCTGTCATACAAAACACTAGATATAGCGGTTTTGTATGAGGGGATGTACTCATTTTTACAGGAGAGAGAGAGGACTCCACTGACCATAACAGCTTACACTCTGCAGGAGAGAAAGAAGACACCACTGACCATTATAGCTTATGATACACCCCCCAGGGCCGTGGTGTACTCAGAACCAGGCAACAGTACGTCTGGGGAGTTACCAGGTTCGAGACCCAGCTTCTTTACCCTTGCGGTATCAATAAACGTTCAGGGAATAAGGTTTTGGGGATGGTTATTGTGACGCCACCCGTGATGTTTGGCTATTGATGGCCAATGCTGCAGTGCGGGAACTCTGGGGATGATGGAAACGCAGCTAAGGTGGTATCGCTCCCCACAGGTGGAGCGGTTCCCCAGGCCAACCAGTATAATCTATGGTGGTGAAAGGCTGTTGGAGTGCAGGACTGAGGGCGCAGAATAACCAACAGACACAGTGCGTAGTTTCCTTTACCTTTACTGGTAGTTGCAGGTTCAGACCAAGACACAGCAACATGTGATGTTGTGAATCCAGGTGGCCTGGAAGCAAGTTGGGGATCCCCTCACCCGGTGAGTTCTCAGACCTTTCTGCTGTGCTCCTCTTTGCTGGTCCAGGCTGCCTGCAGCTAAGTCTGCCACCCTCTCTTCCTGCTGGTCAGTCTCTCACCTGTATGGCAGGCAACTCGAGCCCTTTCTGCGCGCTACTCCTCTGGCAACTGTTCCTCAACTCTCGGATGCTGCTGTGCCTCCAGGTGCTTTGGTTTGGCCAGGAGACGTGAAGTCTCCCGTCCTCCGGTTTTGGTTGTTGGGCTCTTAGTACCCTCACAACCTCAGACTCCGGTGTACGTTTCAGGTGCTCCGCTCTGGGGTGAGCCGGAAACTGGCTCCATTCCCCAGGCCTGCTTCTCTACTTCCTCAGACCCTCTCTTACGGGTATCTCACACTTGCTAGTCACTATCCCCGGACAAGGCTGGCACTACTCCATTCCGCAGAATGTTTTCACAGTCCACCTAGGAACTGAACTGACTAACCTTGCCCCTAGGCCAGAATTTATAGGGGAGCTCCTGTGAACCCGGGTGCTGAGCTCCCCCTTCTGGTCTGGAGTCAGGAAAAGTTTTGTATGCTGTGGGCTTACCTGGTGTGGATACCCCTTCTTGCTTCCAAGCATGACATCACTCCCCCAAGGGAGGCAATGCCACTGTGGCAACCAGACTCTGGGGTGGCCACACTTACACTCTACAGGAGAGAGATGATGGGAGTGATGGTGTGCCACGGTCCGCGCTGCTCTGGGTTCAAATAACTCACCAGGGAGCCAAACAACTTTTCATCCTCTTTATTCCTCCTTCTCCTACGCGTTTCAGCGCCACACCCGGCGCCTTCCTCAGGGGTATCCCCCCCCTTTTTGTATTTTGCAACTCTACAGGAGAGACAGAGGACTCCACTGACCATAAGAGCTTACACTCTACAGGAGAGAGAGAGGACGCCACTGACCATAAGAGCTAACACTCTACAGGAGAGACAGAGGACTCCACTGACCATAGGAGCTTATATACAGGAAAGAAAGACTTACTTAAGATTCTAGAAATGGAAATTGAGTTGAACCGCAGATCTGTGATCGCCCATTTACTGATCACCACTGTACAAGGTATGATAAATAATAGGAGGCCATGGCTTCTGCACATTACCTCCGCTCTCTGATGCTTCACCAGTGCAGTAAATGGGGCAGGGTCATCTTATTTTTTGCAAATCGAATCTCAAAATGTTAAAATTCACTTGAAACTGAATCTCAAGCTCGATCCTCTGCAGATGGATCCGCTCATCTGTTACACTAAGGAACCAGAATCTCTTAAAACAAAGTCATTTTCTGGGCTGAAGATGGAATTTTTATTATGTCTAAAATATCAATAATATATAATTTAAAACGACGAACAGACACAAAGGCAGAAAATTAAGGGAAAAAATCTGAGAAACATCAGACAAATTCTAAATCAACTTATAGAAATATAAATATTAGAACATATTAAACAGACTAAGATGAATGTATTCACAGAAAACTCACCCAGACCCGGCATTGTGCCTCCTGGATTCCTCACACCCGTCTATCCGCTTTTATAAGTCGATTTTTCCTTGAGGGATAAAGAATAAAAGCACCAGAGGGTAAAGAGCAACAGGCGCATTTATTTTTAATTATGGGATTTCATATTTAATGGTTTATTATAAATATTTCTCATATATTAAAAAATGTCTCCAGTCAGTGCAAGATAGAGAGAAAATGTAATGTAACTGTGTGATCTAATCTATATAGGGAAAGTTGTGGAAAAATAATAATAACTTTATGTGCTAACCCACCGCACCACCAGCCCTACCCCCTCCTATTGTATTCTCACCCATTCCTTGTAGACTGTGAGCCCTCGTAGGCAGGGACATCTCTCCTGACCTACTGTATCCTCACCCATCCCTTGTAGACTGTGAGTCCTTGTGGGCAGGTTCCGCTCTCCTCCCCTACTATATCCTCACCCATCCCTTGTAGACTGTGAGCCCTCATGGCAGGATCCTCTCTCCTCACCTACTGTATCCTCACCCATCCCTTGTAGACTGTGAGCCCTCGTGGGCAGGGTCCTCTCTCCTCACCTACTGTATCCTCATCCATTCATTGTAGACTGTGAGCCCTTGTGGGCAGGGTCCTCCCTCCTGACCTACTGTATCCTCACCCATCCCTTGTAGACTGTGAGTCCTTGTGGGCAGGCTCCTCTCTCCTCACCTACTGTATCCTCACCCATCCCTTGTAGACTGTGAGCCCTCACGGGCAGGGTTCTCTCTCCTCTCCTACTGTATCCTAATCCATCTTTTTTAGACTGTGATCCCTTCCAGGCAGGGTTCTCTCTCCTATCCTACTGTATCCTTACTCATCACTTGTCGACTGTGAGCCTTTGTGGTCAGGGTCCTCTCTCTTCACCTACTGTATCTTCACTCTTTCCTTGTAGATTGTGAGCCCTTGCAGGCTAGATACACTCTTCTCACCTACTGTATCCTCACCCTGTAGACTGTGAGCCCTCACGGGCAGGGTCCTCTCTTCTCACCTACTGTATTCTCACCCAGCCCTTGTAGACTGTGAATTAACCTTAGGTAATGACTGGCGACACATCTATGTGAAAGGTGCAAGCTAGAAAAAATATCAAGAAAAAAAGTGGAAATTCTGCTGCACACTGACACGAGAAGATTGTGAAATAGCATAATGGCTAATGAATGCTAATGGCAAGACTATGTTAGAACTAGTACAAAGGTGAATGGAGCACAAGGCATAGTAGAAAACTGCTTCAGAGTACATTGAAAACAATGAGCACTTAGCTAATGCGATGGCCATAGCACGGGAGCCTGGTAACCAGCGTCAAGGTGTCTCGGCCTACCGGGTCCTAACCTATTACCTCTATCTGCCATGTAGAATTGCTTGTATGGGTATTCATGCCACTAAATGCAATTTAAAAACAGCCTGTAAGGGCATGTGAGTCCTCATGGGCATGGTCCTCTCTCCTCTCCTACTGTATCCTCACCCATCCCTTGTAAACAATGAGCCATCATGGGCAGTGTCCTCTCTCCTCACCTACTTTAATCCTCGCCCATGCCTTGTAGACTGTGAGCCCTCATGGGCAGGCTCCTCTCCCCTCCCTACTGTATCCTCACCCATCCCTTGTAGACTGTGAACCCTCATGGGCAGGCTCCTCTCTCCTCACCTACTGTATCCTCACCCATCCCTTATAGATTGTGAGCCCTTGCAGGCAGTATCCTCTTTCGTCCCTTACTGTATCCTCACCCATCCCTTGTAGATTGTGAGCCCTTGCAGGCAGTATCCTCTCTCGTCACTTACTGTATCCTCACCCATCCCTTGTAGACTGTGAGTCTTCGTGGGCAGGGTCCTCTCTAATCCTGTATCTGTGTGTGCCTTGTATTGTTGGTAATTATTGCACTTCTTTATGAATGTCCCTTTTTCACATCTAAAGCTCCATGGAATAAATAGCGCTATAATATTAATAATTATAATAATAATGGAAACAAAGTTTTCAAAACTTCTCAATTGAATCAGAATTGACCATGAGGCACTAACACACCTTGTCATGCTATGAATAGGGTTATCAATGGTTGTCTGAGGATTGTCTTGCAAAGATACTGGACTTCAGCAAATCATCAAGATCCACTGCTAGCAGTTCCCTTTGCAATTGCTGACAAATAATGTCTCAGAATTGCTCAACTGGAGACGAGTCCAAAGACACTACAGGTTAAATTAAACAAATCACACTTGAAATTCAAAATTCTCTAGCTTTATGAAAACTTCTCCTCAAAATTTGCCACAGTTGCAATACTGCAAAGCCTCTAATTGCCCTGAAAATACATATTTTACATTCTGAGATCACCGAGGAACATACTGAACCCCTCTTAAACAAGCAGCATAATTAATGACCAAATGATCTTCCACGGGTGGCGTCACGACACAAACTCTTTTATTTTACTTCTATATTTTTCTTTTCATCCCTTTTCAAATTCCCCTTTTATACTAGCCACCCGACGAAGGGGCCACAGACCGGGTCACGCCACCGTGACATCCCACATCCCCGACGTCATGGATAGGGCCCGCTTCTGAGTACCCCACGGCCCCCCGCCAGGGTGAGTCGATTTTCTGGCATGAGGAACAAGATCTACCAACCCGACAATCGCCAGATCTTGCATACCTTAGACTGTATTGAACTGTGAACAATCACCATTTTTCTTTTCGCCCCAAAAAAAGTGCAAGAAAGGGAGGGGGTGTGGTGTCATGGGCGGAGCCACAGAAATGACACAAATGCAGACTAAGGCCCCACGCTCAGACGTCAGCCCACGCGACACCAGAAATCCTGAGTCGGAAGGCCCTTGAAGAGAGGCCCCTGCCAAAAGCTAAAGATTTGTGTCGAACTGTGTGACAGCTGAAAGCCGGGACAGGGCTGCAGTTCACCAAGGGGGAGAACAATGTCCACCCCAGTCAAGGAGCAGCCTGCAGGGGAGCGACCAGCAGTACCTGACAATGCTGCCACCGGGGAGAAAGCCGCAGCATCTCCCTCCGCCACCATCTTGCCGTTCACCATGCCGTACCTTCCGGGCATGGCGTGGCTCCCGCAGTACTTAGTGGAGCCCGATGCCCTCAGTGACTTCCGCCAGTGGATGAAAAGTGTGTTCAGAGTGTACCCTATGGCGGAAGAACAGCGCGTGACCATGTTAATGGGACAACTGACTGGTGAGGCCCGGCCCGAGGCAAAGGCCTGGTCAACCACTGCCAAAAAGACTGTGAAACAAATTTTTGCTAAACTAAAAGAGGCCTTCGAGACACAGATGGCCGCTAAGCTAAAGGTCTGGTTCTTCGGTTGTAAGCAAGGGATGCAGGACAGTGTGTGCAGCTATGCTTTGACTATGCAAGAAGTGTTTAGGGCCATGAAGCAGGCTGACCCTGAGAGTGCGCCGAATGAGAATGAACTGTTGACCAACAAATTCATTGAGGGAATGCAAAACCCAGCCAATAAGGTCCAGCTGTGGGCCCTGGCCAAGCAGCACCCAGGGATAGACTTTACAGACTTTAAAAATCGGGCCCTCCAACTGCTAAGAGATACCACCGTCAGCAGCCCCGCGCCATCACAGAGGCCTAACCTACCATACGGATGTGGAGCCCTCTTCCCTGACATCAGCAGGGGCCAGTGCACAGACTTTAGAGCCCCTCACTCCCAAGGCCGTGCGCCTTCAATTGAAGCAACTGACCCAAGGGATGGCACACCTGGCCAAAGCCGTGAAAGCCATCCAGCAAACTGAATCACCAGCGTGAATCCGTCTAGCGTCCTGCTCGGATGATGTCCCATGGACAGGTATGTGGGAGGACGGCCGGTCCTACCTGTCGTGCTGGACTGGATCCCCATGAACGCTCTACTGGACACCAGGTCTCAAGTGACAATGATACCCTATATCCTTTATAAGCGCTATTGGGCGGACTCTGATATTGCCTGCCTCCCAGATGACAGTTTCACCATATTTGCGAGCAACGGGCAGCCCGTGCCACAAGTAGCGTTTAAAGAAGTGACTATTAAAGTGGGGCGAGTGCAGCTACGCACACAGGGTATGGTGATGGTAGATGTTGACTGGTGAGCCAGTAAACCAAGGTTGACAATAGGTGCAAATGTGTTTGAAAATTGTTTGGGCGAGGGTATTGTGTTGTTATAACAGATTGCTGAGACCGCCAACTCTGGGCAGCAGTGGACCCTGCAAAGAGAGATAAGGGTCCTGATGCAGAGACAGCAGGTGGAGCTGTCTGGAGGCAGCATAAGAGTAAGTGACCAGATCCCTTTGTAATATCTCCACGGAGTGAAATGTTGATTTGGTGCATGGCAGCCATAGGCCTCAAGGGGCAGGATTACCAGGCGCTGTGGAGCCCATGTATTCAGATAGTAGGCCCACCGTCCTGACAGCCAGAGGTGTAGTTGATGTCTGCAAGGCGACCTGTATGCATTTTAAACTGTGGGGAGGAGGAGGCCAAACTGCCACAGTATGCTACCATTGCCAAGCTGTAGATAGTCAGTAACAATGCAATCACAGCTGCAGAGCCCTTGGACTCACCAGAATAGGCAGAGGACAATGGCCCTGAGGGGCAGCTGGAAGACTGGTGCCAGAAGCTACATGTGGGCATCAGATCCACCCCCTCACCAGAAGCGTGGCGGGTACCGGGTAGTCCAGGAATAAAAGCAGGTCTTCAGCAAATACCCTTTAGACTTTGGGCAGGCAAAAGGATTGCAACACTGCATATCCACAGGGGACCTTCCACCCATCAAAGAAAGGTACAGGCCTTTACTACCAGCCCACAACCAATGTGCAAAGTAGATGTTACAGGAGATGAAGGAGGCTGGGGAGATCAGAGATAGTTGTAGCCCCTGGGCAACTCCATTAGTCCTGGTAAAGAAGAAAGATGGTACAATGAGGATGTGTGTTGACTATAGACAGATTAATCGCATTACACATAAAGATGCTTATCCATTACCCAGGATAGAGGCCTCATTAGCTGCACTGAGAACCGCTAACTATTTCTCCACTCTAGATCTTACCAGTGGGTATTGGCAGGTTCCCATGGCAGAGGCTGATAGGGAGAAGACCGCCTTCACGACCCCAATGAGTGTCTATGAATTCAACTGTACGCCATTCGGGCTCTGCAATGCACCAGGGACATTCCAGAGGTTGATGGAGTGATGCCTGAGGCATAGAAACTTCGAGACTGTACTGCTATACCTAGATGATGTCATAGTCTACTCACGGATGTATGATGAGCACGTGAAGCATCTAGCAGAAGTCTTCGAGGCGCTATCCAAGTTTGGCATGAAGATAAAGCCATCCAAGTGCCACCTCCTCAAACCCAAGGTGCAGTACCTAGGCCATGTATTGAGCACAGAAGGCTTGGCCCCAGACCCCGACAAGGTCACTGCAATCCAGAGGTGGCCAAGACCCAGCACCCTCAAAGGTTTTACCAAGATGGCTGTGACCCTGCAAGACCTCCTGGTAGGCCAGTCCAAGAAAACAGAGGCTCAAGCCCTTCAGTGAAATGGGAGACCAGAGAGAAAGACTCCTTCAAGCAGCTGAAGAGAGCCCTGACAGGAGAAGAGATCCTGGCCTACCCTGACTACAGCCAGCCGTTTGTATTGAACACCGATGCCAGCAATATGGGAGTGGGAGCCATGTTGTCCTAAGGGCAGAGAGGCAAAGAAAGAGTGATTTCCTATGCCAGCAGGAATCTCAGGCCTACGGAGAGGAAATATGACAACTAGAGCTTCTTCAAGCTAGAGTTCCTGGCTATATTGTGGGCAATGATAAAATGCTTCAAGCACTATCTGGCAGCTGCAAGGTTCACCATCTTCACGGATAACAACCCCTTATCGCACCTGGAAACCGCCAAGTTGGACGTGCTGGAACAACGCTGGATGGCCCGGCTCTCTAACTACAACTTCACCATCAAATACCGGGCAGGGCACAAGAAGGCCAATGCCGACACCCTGTCCAGGATGCCCCATCTACCAGATGGTGGGGAAGATCAAGAAGAGCTGGAGAAAGTATATCTTCTGACTTTCCACTGTAAAAATATGCCCCATTGCTCCCATGAAATGAAAGTCAAGCGGCCAGGAGGGCAGGAAGTCACCATAGACACGTTGCCATACCATAGCTGGGCAGAGACACAGGACAGTGACCCCACTGTCAGCCTGGTGAAGGAGCTGCTGCAAAAAGCAGACACGCACCCAGGCCCAGACGCCCCAGTGGAGTAACTGAAACTGTGGAAGGAGAGAGGCAAACTGTTCATCTATGCCGGTAAACTGTGAAGGTGGAACATCAACCATAGGACCCACAAGCTAGTGTGGCAGATAGTGGTCCCGAAGAGAGACGCCTATATGGTCCTGGAAGCCTACCATGATGGGGCCAAACACCTTGGGTGGAAGAAGCTGGAAGTATTACTACGTGGGAGGTTCTACTGGGTCTGTATGAGGGCAACCATCAAAACATGGTGCAGGAGTTGCGGCCCCTGCAGCCTCCGCAGGAAGGACAATGACAGCCAGCGGGCCTCGCGGCAACCTATTTTCACCAAACAGCCCTGGAGTTAGTGGCCTTGGACCACATGAAGTTAACCCCAAGCTGGTCCGGCTACGTATACGCCCTCACGAACATGGACCACTACGCCCGATTCCTGGTGGTGGTACCTGTGAAAGACCTGACCACGAGGGCCACAGTACAAGCATTCCAGACACACTTCTGCAGACCCCACGGCTACCCGGAACAGGTACTGACAGACCAAGGTCCGGGCTTTGAGGCTAAAGTGTTCCAGGAGTTCTGCAGCCTTTACGGGTGCAAGAAAATCAGAACCAAACCGTATCATCCCCAGATGAACGGCCTGCGTGTGAAGATTAACCAAGTACTGAAGGATGTGCTGAAAACACTCCCACTAGAAGAGAGGAACATGTAGTCAGAGAAGCTGCCAGATCTAGGTGACCTGTACAACCACATCCCAGCGTATAGAATGATTAAAATCTGCTTGGTTCCGACCTGGGTAGACGACAGGGAGGTGATGGAAGCTTTATAGCCCCACTTCCCACATCTCTCAGGGCCGGACCAAGCAGAAAACCCTGTTCCATAACAACTAGATGGACTGAGATTTACCCTGGTTTAACAACTAAATAAGCGTGAGATTGACCCCTCAGCCAACGTGGACCCGTCGAAGAGTTACATACTCGAAACAGAGCGTCCGTAGTCCCCCTCCGCCTCTCCTCCCTCCCCGCACAACTGTAACCCTATTCCTGCATGGAATAAAAACTGCACATTGAAGAACGCGGTCATAGCCTGAGCAATGAACTGGGGTGAACCCTGACTGTCAAAGTCAGTTGTCAGCCTGCAATCACTCTGCATAGATGTGTGTGTCTATGCAGAGTGGTGTAGCAGTGTTGAAATTGCGTTTTGGGACTACATCGGACAGAAGAGGATTTTTTAGTAATTAAAGATGGAGTCTAAGTGTCTTTTTTGTTTTATTTCTAATAAAATATTTTTTCTATGTGTTGCGTTTTTTTTTTAAAATTTACTAGAAATTCATGGCGGTCATGTCTAATATTGGCGTGACCCCATGAATTTCGGGCTTAGGGCCAGCTGATAACACAAAGCTGGCCCCAACCCCTTTATTAACCAGTGAGCCACCGCACCACGACCCTGGATGAAACTTCATAGAAAAAGACCAGGAGTGAGGCCAAAATATTATGCAATCATAACAAACTTTATTGACAACATATGTCAGCTCACAGCGAAGATGTTGCTAGCAAGCACACAAGCAGGATCCCCACCAAAATACAACACAAAGGTGCAAGGATAACAATCCAATATGTCTTCTGGCCAAATAGCCCACCTAAGTATACCATTGCCACATACCCCAAAACATATCTGTACCAAGTGGTTACAATCAAAATACAATCAGGGCAATGGATAGGGTCAAAATAACTTTCTGCTTGTGGCTGCCTCCCCTCACAGCCCTGGATGAGCTGGATACAGCGCCAGAGGATGGCGCTTCCATGAATGAGCCGTCTTCTGGGGTGGCTGTGGGCTGCAATTCGCAGCGAGGGGTGCCCAGAAACCTTGGGCCTCCCTGCGCTACGGCTTCTAGCCCCCAGCTGCCTAGTTGTACCTGGCTGGACATAGAAATAGCGAGAAGCCCCATGCATTTTTTTTTTTTATGAATTCATGAGATTCATGAAATAATGAAAAAAAAGGGCTTCCTTCTATTTCTGTTTCCAGGCAGGTACAAATAGGCACCTGGGTGTTGGAGGCAGCCCGTTCCTGCCTGCTGTACCCGGCTGGATACAAAAATACGGCGAAGCCCACAGCAATTTTTTTGGGAAAAATTCATTAAAAAATACATTTAGGTACTGCATCTTTATTAACCCCTCGAGGCCGGAGCACTTCCGCATTGTAAGGGAGGTTAACTCAGGTCACCGAGGATAGCTCAGGTCATGCCACCTGAGCTGTCCTCAGGTGACCTGAGTTAACCCCCCTTACAATGCCGCTGTGCTATGGCCTCGAGGGGTTAATAAAGATGCCTAAGTCCCTAAATGTAATTTTTTTTTTATGAATTTTTCCCAAAAAGTTTGACGTGGGCTTCTCCATATTCTTGTGTCCAGCCGGGTACAGCAGGCAGGTACGGGCTGCCCCAACCCCCAGGTGACTATTTGTACCTGCCTGGAAACAGAAATAGAAGAAAGACCTTTTTTTAAATTATTTCATGAATTTCAAGGAGGCAAATGGCAGCCCGCAGCCACCCCAGAAGATGGCGCGTTCATGGAAGCGCCATCCTCTGGTGCTATATCCAACTCATCTAGGGCCCTGGTGCGGTGGCTCACTGGGTAATAAAGGGGTTAGGGCCAGCTATGTGTTATCAGCTGGTCCTAAGCCCGAAATTCATGGAGTCACGCCAATATTAGACTTGACCGCCATGAATTTCTAGTGAATTTATAAAAAAAAACACAACACACAGAAAAAATATTGTATTAGAAATAAAACAAAAAGGACACTTAGACTCCATCTTTATTAAAAAATCCTCTTCCGTCCAATGTAGTCCAATCAGGTTTTCTTCTTTAGCTGTCCCAGAGATGTAGCTGAGCTGTGCAGCCCTGGGAAAGTTCATGTGAGTTCATGCTGCATGAACTCACATGAACATTCCTAGACAGCACCGTGGCTTCTTCAAATGAACAGCTGATCTGCATCAGCTGATCATTTGAAACACCCGGCGGGAAAGCCGGCAGTGAAGGCACTGCTGGCTTTCCTGCTGTGTTCTGCGCTCCAGCTCCATGATGCTCCCTGGAGCTGCTCCTCCTGCTTGATCCTAACTTAGGATCAGGTGGGGAGGTGGCGGGGGGCGATGAGGGGGCATCAGGGAGCAGGAAGCGCAGAACACAGCAGGAAAGCCGGCGGGGCAGTCTTCTTACCGCCGCCGACTTCCCCGCCCTGCTCCTTCGCTCCCTGCCCCCCTTCCCCCACCACCTCTGTACCCGATCCTAACTTAGGACCGGGCGGGGGGAGCAGCTCCAGGGAGTGGGGAGGAGGCATCAGGGAGCGGGGAGTGCGGCACAGACCAGGAAAGCCGGTGGTGAAGTCCTCTTCTCACCGCTGGCTTCCCGCCTGTGTTTTTTGCTCTCACTCCCGGTGCTGCGCTCCCCCCTCCCTGTAGGTGCTTCCCCTGCTCAGTACTAATGTTAAAACACTTATTACATTAATATGTAATGGTGTTCGATATGTTCGACAAGCATTCGACGAACACACATCAAATTCGACGAATCAAATCGAATTCGAACACTGGGGTGGTGGCTCATCTCTACTGCAGAGATCTGCAGCTGAGGTGGGAGAGTCTGTCCATAAGACAACAATCAGTCGTACACTGCACAAATCTGGCCTTTATGGAAGAGTGGCAAGAAGAAAGCCATTTCTCAAAGATATCTATAAAAAGTGTAATTTGAAGCTTACCACAAGCCACCTGGGTGACACACCACACATGTGGAATAAGGGGCTCTGGTCAGATGAAACCAAAATTGAACTTTATGGCTACAATGCAAAATGATATGCTTGGCGTAAAAGCAACACAGCTTATCACCCTCAAAACACCATCCCCACTGTCACACATGGTGGTGACAGCATCATGGTTTGGGCTTTTCTTCAGCAGGGACAGGGAAGATGGTTAAAATTGATGGGAAGATGGACACAGTCAAATACAGGAACATTCTGGAAGAAAACCTGTTGGAGTCAGCAAAAGACCTGAGACTGGGATGGAGATTTATCTTCCAACAAGACAATGATCCCAAACATAAAGCAAAATCTACAATGGAACGGTTCAAAAATAAACGTATCCAGGTGTTAGAGTGGCCGAGTCACATCCAGACCTGAATCCAATGGAGAATCTGTGGAAAGAGCTGAAAACTGCTGATCACAAACGCCTCAATCCAACCTCACTGAGCTCCAGCTGTTCTGCAAGGAAGAATGGGCAAGAATTTCAGTCTCTCGGTGTGCAAAACTGACAGACTTACCCCAAGAGACTGCAGCTGTAATCACAGCAAAAGGTGGGGCTTCATTTTTTTTTGTTAAAAAAGTTAATAACCAACACATTTTTTTCCACTTTACGATTGTGTCCCACTTGTTGTTGATTCTTCACAAAAAATTAGAATTTATATCTTTATATTTGAGCCTGAAATGTGGCAAAAGGTTGAAAAGCTCAAGGGGCCGAATACTTTCACAAGGCACTGTATATACACATAGGGGGCCGAATACTTTCACAAGGCACTCTAGTGCACTGGAAAATGGGAATAAATTCCAACTGCGAAAAAATTGCAAAAAAGGTGGAATTTGGCCATTGTATTTTGGCTTTTTTATTTATTAAGTTCACTATATGGTAAAACTGTCCTCACAGTTTGATTCCTCATGTCAGTATGAGTACAGAAATAACAAACAGTAGAGAGATCTAGCGTCCAAGCTTCATAAAAGAGCTATCTTTATTAAAATATTATAAAACCATCAAAGTAAAAGTATCATAACCATCAGGGATAACAAACAAAATACATGTATCCAGGGAAGTTAGCAAACATGTCTCAAACTATAGTCCTTCTTTATTGCTACATTCTGATCCCGCCCTTAGCATATTTTGTCATATCCTTGGCACTATAAATACTAGCATAGTGGAATTGGTTACCATATATATTTAATTACATTTGCAAAGTGAAAAAATGGGCAAATTATGAAGATATGTTATCCCCATATTAGGTGGTATGGTTGTTACATTGACGACCTGCTCCTAATTTGGGGAGGTTCATGAGCTGATAACTAACTTTGTGAGTTAAGTAAATACTAATAACTTAAATTTAAAATTCAGATCTAAGGCTACCTTCATATTACGATTTTTAAGGGAGTCGATGTTGTTCGATAAATTCGGACAGCATCGGCTCCCTTCTGATGCCTGGAATCGGATGCCAAATAGGCATCCGATTCCGGCAAAAAATCGCCCCCTCCGGGCTGATAAAAAAAAAAAAAAAAGCTGTATGCTCACTAGGGATGGGCGAATCTACTCGCTAGGACTCGTTACTCGGCGAGTAGTAAGGGACTCGCAGGACTCGGTACTCTGCGAGTTTCCCAGTGATTACTCGCACGAGTCCAATGCAAATCAATATCAATCCTAGTTTTGTCAGAAACGCTGACAAAACTAGGATTGCCATTGTTTGCATTAGACTCGGCTACTGTGCCAGTGATAGAAGGGAAACTCGCAAATAACTGCTGTTACATTGCCAGCCGAGTCCAGCTGTCTGCTCTGTGCAGCTCCAGGGCCCTAGAGCCCGCCTGCTCACAGAGATGATGTAGCAGTGCTGAGATTGTTCTCAGTCTGCTCATTCCCTATGCATAAACATCTATATCTATGCACAGGGGATGTAGCAGAGAGGACATCGCGTTTTGGACTACGTCGGACGGAAGAGGATTTTTTTAATTAAAGATGGAGTCCCTAATGGCTTTTTTTTTATTTCAAATAAAAAATTTTCTCTGTGTTGTGTTTTTTTAACCCTTTATTGGAGATTCTTAGTGGCTGGGTCAAACGTGGCCTGACATTAAGAATCTCGGGCTTAATACCAGCTTGTATAACAAAGCTGGTATTAACCCCTTTATTACCCAGCGTGCTACCGCCACCAGGGCCGCTGGAAGAGCGGGGTTCAGCGCCAGAGGATGGCGCTTCAATGAACGCGCCATCTTCTGGGGCGGCTGCGGGCTGCAATTTGCAGCGGGGGGTGCCCAGAAAGCTTGGGCATCCCTGCGCTGCGGATTCCAGCCCCCAGCTGCTTAGCTGTACCTGGCTAGACATAGAAATTGCGCGGAGCCCCACGCATTTTTTTTTAATTATTTCATGAAATTCTGAGATTCTGACTCTGACTCTGAGACTCTGACTCTGAAATTCATGAAATAATAAAAAAAAAATGCGTGGGGCTCCGCGCAATTTCTATGTCTAGCCAGGTACAGCTAAGCAGCTGGGGGCTGGAATCCGCAGCGCAGGGATGCCCAAGCTTTCTGGGCACCCCCCGCTGCAAATTGCAGCCCGCAGCCGCCCCAGAAGATGGCGCGTTCATTGAAGCGCCATCCTCTGGCGCTGAACCCCGCTCTTCCAGCGGCCCTGGTAGCGGTGGCACGCTGGGTAATAAAGAGATTAGGGCCAGCTTTGTATTATCAGCTGGCCCTAAGCCCGAAATTTATGGCGGTCACGCCAATATTAGACATGACCGCCATGAATTTCTATTAAATTGTTTTAAAAAAAACACAACACAAAGAAAATGTTTTATTAGAAATAAAAAAAAAAGCCATTAGGGACTCCATCTTTAATTAAAAAAATCCTCTTCCGTCCGACGCAGTCCAAAACGCGATGTCCTCTCTGCTACATCCCCTGTGCATAAATATAGATGTCTATGCACAGGGAATGAGCAGACTGAGAACAATCTCAGCTCTGCTACATCATCTCTGTGCACAGACATTCATGTCTGTACACAGGGAATGAGCAGACTGAGAACAATCTCAGCTCTGCTACATCAGGCAGCAGGTGGGCTCTAGGACCCTGGAGCTGGCAGCCAGCACAGAGGAGAAAGCAGGACTCTTATCTGTGCGAGTTTCCCAGCCAGCGATTACAGTTGCAAAGTAAACGAGTCCAATGCAAATAAATGACAAAACTAGGATTGCTTCAGGCTGAAGCTTCCGAGACATATCTGCGATTTGTAAATCTCACACTACTCGCTATTACTCGCTTCCCCATTCATTAACATTGGACTCGCTAGACTCGCAACGAGTAGCGAGTCCTGTGCTCGGACTCGCTAGAGTCAAGCGATTCCGAGTAATTTAGGATTCGCCCATCACTAATGCTCACCTATCCACGAGGCCCCCGTCGTCTCCCTCAGGCTTCCAGTGTCCTCCCGGTGTCTGCAGAGGTCTTCTTCTTCATAACAGGACCTGCCGTGATGTCACAATCACGTGACCGCAGGTTAACATGGTGTAACCTGCGGTCACGTGATTGTGACTTCACGGCAGGTCCTGTTATGAAGAAGAAGACCTCTGCAGACACCGCGAGGACACCGGGAGCCTGCGGGAGATGACGGGGGCCATGGGGACAGGTGAGCATACAGTTTTTTTTTTCTTTAACCCCTGCTGCTGTTAGGAGCAGTTTTACTGTACTGAGCATGCTCAGTACATTAAAATCAGGTCCGAGGACACACCAGATGTTTCCTCGCACCCTGCTCTATAGGGCCCCATGTTAAACTGATCGGACAAAATCGGATGTGCACTAAATGGCATCCGATTTGGTCCGATTTGAGTTTGTCCAATTTTATTTTCGGTGCAAAAATCGGAGCATGCTCCGTTTTTGCACTGATAAAAAAATCGGACAGAATCGGATCGGACCAAATCGGATGCCATTTAGTGCACATCCGATTCGGTCCGATGCCCATAGGGTTGCATGGGGGCCCAAATTGGTCCGATGCTGTCCAATTTTTATCGGACAGCATCGGAACTTAAAAATCCGTAGTGTGAAACCAGCCTTAAACATATCCTACCCTTATTAATTTATTGGAAATCTCACTATCTATGGATAATGATGGGACCATCCATATTAATCTTTATAGCAAGGAAACATCTACCAATGTTAGTTTGTTAGCTTCTTCCTGCCATCTGAAAGAAGATTTAAAAAAATCTCTACAGGAGAATTCACCTGTATTAACAGAAACACCACTCTGCAAAAAGACCTAAAAAGAGAATTAGATCTGGTGGATCAAAGATATACAGGATATCCATATTGGATGAGACATAGATGTAAAAATATTGCGAAGATAACTTGATTGAAATCAACTTTAAAATTAACTTTGTCCATGGGATGATCCCTTTAAATACTTCCTTTACACCTTGTCGATGTATACCCCTTTTCACATGTAAGCGCCATGGAATAAATGGCGCTATAATAATAAATACCGTAATAATAATGTATCATTTGTATAGCTTACTTTGAAGACATTTTATTATTTACATAAAAGAAATCAAATTATTACAAAGCTAATGACTGTTGCGCCTTCAATTCTCTGGTGCTTTAGGGTTTTCTCCAGGCAAAATTATTGCAAAGCTGCTTTGAGCGTAAAACTGGATGAAAAGAGAAGCTGAATACTATATATATACTGTGAAAATATCATTTATTAACTTCTTACTTACGCACATGCCTGCCATTATTGTTGGTGTTATTTGTTATATTCTAATCTTAAATTACAATCGTTATCATATAAAAGTCAACATGAAATTCATTAGTAAAGTAAATCAGCGAGAAATAAGTGAAATCTAAAATATAATTTAAAAAAAAATGAAAAGCATATTTCAAAATTGATTTTTATTTTCAGTGCAACTTGATTTTTCCACGTTCCCCAACATTATATAGATCCATTGTCCACTACAGGTGAGTCTCAAGTTTACATCATTGACCAATTTCCTTCCGGTCCTTCTTCATCCTAAGAGTTATTGGAAGTGTGAAATAGTAGATGTCTTTCCACGGACGCATTATTACTTGTGTTTTAATTGTGTGGCTATTTCTTTCTCTTGATGGTCACACTTCTCGATGGCTCTTTGGTTTTCTCTTCATGGCTGATTGATCATTTATCCATTATATTTAGAAGATGAGCGATAGTTCTTCTGTTTTAATTCTCCAACATTTTGTAAAGTTAATATTTTTTAGATTTTGTAAAGTTCATCTCTTATTTGGTGTTTGACCTCCACCCGCAGCTCCGCAATAACACATTTTCAGAAAATAATTACTTAGGCTAATTTCACATTTGCGTTGTGTCCTGATCTAGATGAAAATGGGTGCATCTGCAACTCGTGACCATGTAAAAATGCATGCAACCACAGCATTTTTTTGCCTGATCAGACACAGGATCAGGCAAAAAAAATTGCAGCGGTTGTATCAGCATTGCCTCATTGTTTACTGGACCCGTCTTTGCGTTTTGCCATAGTAATTGCATTTTGACTAGGAATTTGTAGTACTGGCTGTCCGGAGAGGAGAGAGAGAGAGAAAGTTAGGGTTAGTCCTGCGTCAGCTCACCCTGCTGAATCCATCTAAAACTTAGGTTTTGGCAGGTGAGCACAGTGTTAACGGCATGTAACGCTATGCGCCAGCTGTCTATTCATTACTATGGATACCTGACGCTTCCTGCAGCTGCTCACTCCACACACAAGTCCCGGATATGAGCTATTGCAGAGCGCACAGGAAACGTGGTTTGCAGTGTTTTCCTGTGCGCTCTGCAGTAGTGCATATCCGGGACTTTTGTGTGGAGCGGAGGCTGCAGGAAGCATCAGTTTATCCATAGTGATGAATAGGCAGCTGGGGCATAGCGTTACATGCCTTTAACGCTGTGCGCACAGTCTGCCGAAACCATCTAAAAGGCCATGTCCACACACCTGTGCTGTAAGTATTTAGCGGTTCTCCGCTAAATACTTAGGTTTTTTCAGAGAAGCGCAGGTGCGTGTGTGCCGGCGCTTTCTGCAGACACAGCCCCTGGGTACCCGATGTGTATCGTGGTAACCACTTCACACAGCAGGCTGCCTAGTGTCCGCTTTCCAAGACCGGACAGGGAAACGCTGCTAGCAGTGTTTCCCTCTGCGCTCAGCTTAAGCGACACTAGGCAGCCTGCTGTGTGATGTGGTTACCACGGAGAACCGCTAAATACTTACAGCGCAGGTGTGTGGACATGGCCTTTTAGATGGTTTCGGCAGGCTGAGGGCTGACACAAGTCTGACCCTAGCCAAAGAGAGAGAGATTGATTTTCTGTTTGACTAGAGGTGCATGAACACAGTATAGACATGCACAGTGACAAAAAAATGGATCAGGATGGACGAATCTGTCCTGAAATGATCCGGATGCCATTGGGACCTATTCTCTTTGCAGCCGCGGACAACCGAATCCGCATGCATTAGCATTTTTGTCTTCCTACGAAAAGTTAACTTTGTGCATTTGGGGAGTGGTGCGGATCCACCAAAATACTGATACTGTCCCTGCAGCCCCATGTTAAGTATAGGGATGCATGCCTGATCAGGATGCTCCAGGATTTGGACAGATATCAACACAAGACAAAAAAAAACAGGTGTGAAACCACCCTTAAAGATCCTCTAAAAGTAAAAGAACAAAAGTTGAAACAATGAAAGGGATTATCGAGTATTCATCAATTGGGCAGGAGTTCTCAGCTACGATCGCTGCTCAATGAACAAAGCCAGAATGTTTTGGTTTTGTTCACTGTTTCCATCCAGCTCTGCTTTAGTTGATGGGTTTTGGACGCAGTGTTCTAGTATTGATGACCTATTTGCAAGATAAGTCATTTATATCACAAGGCCAGACAACCCCTTTTCCCCTTAGTTCTAACTATTGATTATTACTTGGACAATATATCTGAATTAATTTGTCATTGCTTATTTAAAGTACAAGTGTACTTTTTCAAAACTTGTTATTGTCGAAAGAAAAGGATAGAAAGTAAGGCTAGGGTCAGACATGCGTCATGCATTTGTTAAATGCATGCGCTATTTTCTTGTGCAAATCATGAAAAACCCATGCGTTAACGCATTCGTAGGCTCCAATGCAAAAAACGCATTGCTGAAGTGCATTGTGTTTGATGCTAACGCTTTGAAAAAGACTTGAGCACCAAACATGGCAGTCTATGGTCGACTCATCCGTTAACGCATTGCACATATAGAGGCGTGCGTTAACGGATGCATTTTTGATTTTAGGTGGCTGGAAATGCAAATTTTGCGTTGTCAGTGGTCACGTGACTTTTGGAGGCTATTGGAGCTGCTGTGCCAGGCAGGAAGTGACATCTTGCACCCTGTTCTTCAATACCCTGTTGCTGTGATTTGTACAGGAAGGTATGTACACATGTGTTGCATGTGTTTATGGTTATGCATGTTGCAATACAACATACACAGTACACGTCATACATGTCTGTTTATGTCTGTCATACACAGATGACTGATTCGGCCCTCTCTGTGCCTCAAACCCTTCTGACTCGTCTGACTACGAAACTTCTGTGAGTATTTTTGTGTTCATATGCAATGTGTGTAACCTGTTGAAGCGCCGAGAGGAGGCGCGAAACGGTCCATCGTTGAGGACCCCCCATTCTCCCCCTGCACCTCTGCACCTCTGCTGAACCGCTATGTAAACACTAAAGTGTGAAGCGAATAAAAGAAATTCTTCTGTTGACCGGTGAGCTCTGCTGCTTTCTTATCGCTATTGACTATGTGACCCATGTGACCGGAAGTGCACCACGAGGTCACAGAACGCCATCGAGGGCAAGCTGAGAGTGATGTGAGGAGCAGTTCAAGCAGCACGGCATCCCCCGAAGTAGCGCAGAGCCCCGGAAAAGGGTGGAAGCTTGCGTGGCAGTGCCCGGCTCTGCAAAAGAAGTAAATGCAATGTGTAGTATTTTGTGGCCATCTTAAACCAGTATTTGGCCAGCCACGAGTGCCATGTGTGGTCCGGCCATAGGTTTCCAAGAATGCTTGTGGCCCATGTAGACTGCTCAACTTGCTGGCCTTATGTAACTGTCCAGCCACAATGCCCACAGAGTGTCGGCAAAGATCATGTGGCCAATACATCTTAAACGCCACATGTACACCTTTCTTTTGTCATCTTTATTCTTAGCTTACGCCACCCCTACCAGCTGCCATTAACCACACATAGTGATGTAGTGTCACAATGGCTCGTGTGGGACAGATGCTTTTTGGTGGTTTTCCCTTCCCTGCCTCCCTACGTGCAACAAGGCCTGTATGTCCAGACTGGGTACGGTGGACTATTTTGGGGACATTCTTTCATGTGTGGACAAACGGCATGCTTACAACACTGAATCATGCCTTTCCAAAACCCAAACCTGCTGCTCTACCTTACTTCAAAAGTGCCCACTGAGCCACACATGTATGTGCCAGTTACACTGAGCCTTTTGCCCTCCCTTGTGTAGGTGTACAGGGCGCCCATAATACGTGTGCAATACCGCAGAGTGCTACACGACACATACAGATGTCGTTATGCCGCATCTAATAATTGTTTTTTATGCTTGTTTAAGATCACAGCCTTCTTTCTCTTCCGAATCTGGAGCCAAGTGAGTAGGTGTTTGTGTAATGCACATTTATGTTTTCCATGCTTCTTTCAAGTGTAACCTTTATATGTTATGGGTTCCACAAGCTCAGATTTCGTAAAGTCCAGTGGGAGACATTGACCAAACTCCAACTATTATGTGTAACATATGATTTATGGACCTTCACACACCATGTTTACAAATTGCAAGCATGCCTGACACATACCGGATTATCCTGTTGCCCCTAAAAGGAGTGTGGCCACGGATGTCATAGGTGGCCTTGTGGTGCGTGCAATAACATGGCCTGTGTAGTTGTAGGTTGCAAACACTATTGAAAATGTTGTAGGGGCCCACTCCAGTCTCAGCTTGGAACCTTAATAGGAATTTCCATGTGGCCCTGTTGGTGTATGTGTGTGTTTTTTCATATTTCCAATTGTAAAGGAGTATTTACACAGTTCGCCATGTTGATATAATTTTGTTTTCACTCCCTATTTATAAGGTTCCACGAACCTCATGTTTGTTGTTCTTGTAGCCCAGTATGCATAAAAGCAAGCTCAATATAGTAGTTGTTGACGACAAGCCAAAAATCGACAACGAAGAACTTATAAATCACATTGAAGAAAGAGGCACTCACCCGGTGATAGTTGATCCTCAATGGATGACATTATTCGGCATTAGGGTACAGGGTGCTGGGGAGGGGGTGTCAGAGGTGCAGACGACGGCACCGTTTCGGATCAACTGATCCTTTGGCTGGTCTTGAGCCAAGACCAGCTGAAGGATCAGTTGATCCGAAACGGTGCTATCGTCTGCACCTCTGACACCCCTCTCCCCAGCACCCTGTACACTAATGCCGAATAAAGCCATCCATTGAGGATCAACTATCACCGGGTGAGTGCCTCTTTCTTCAATGTGATTTTACCTCTCAGGCTGTTATAAGACTGTGCACCCCCGGTTCTGCTGCAGTTGACACTGCTAATACCGCTACTTTGGATCTTGAGTGATTGGTGCCCCGCTATTCTGCCTCCCAAATATCGAAGAACTTATAAAGCTTGTGGAGGCGCACACGTCCATCTGGAATCAAGGGGACCCGGGCCACCCAGATGTGGTTAAAAACTGAAAATTGTGGACCATAATCAGCGGGCAGATGTTTCCGAACTTTAAAAGCCTACCGCAGGAGCCCCAGCAGGAAATAGGTAAATTAGCAGAATAACTTTGACCAAGTGAAACCTAAACAACCATTTTGTCAATGTGGGAAGAGCACTGTATGTGTGCGTGCCATAATAGCACTTGTTATATATTCACTCATGCAGAGAAAAAAGTGCATGTGCGGTGGCGTTCAATAAGGGACAGATATGTACGCGATTATAAGGACCAGGAAAAATATAAGAGCGGGGCCGCACCACACCCTCCACGCCGTTGCAAGCACTTTGAGCAGTTGAGTTTTCTACAAAAAAAGTGGAGGCTAGGATGTAAGTCCCCACAGATGACTGTGCACCTACAGCAATGTTTGTCATCCAAGTTTCCAACATGTGTCTGATTTGTGGTTCACTTCCTTCCTCAACACAGGACATTGTGCAGTACACCTGGCCGTCGATCTGGAGGGTGAGGACAGCTCTGGGGATGTCCGAGCACCAGGGACCAAGTAGGAGAGATGCAGCCATCAGATCTCAGCCAACCAGAGCCACAGCCACCCTCACTCCAGATGCAGATGAGCCCGTGTCTTCCATCCCCCATGTGACACGTCCTAGTTGCCGAACACTGGGGAAGGAAGACATGGATATGTTGTTTCTAGATGGGCTACATCGCCTACAGGAGATGGTGAGGCAGCAGAAAAGTGCTCTGCAGCGGCAGGTCAACGAAATCAAGAAGAAGAACTCGCTTCATGGGACAGCGAATGGCAACTCTTGATTGTGTCCTATGTGCCACTACTCTCCACCATTGACCTTGGCTCATTGAGTTCAGAGAGGAGTTAAACCAACTCATTGGTCGCTACAGCCGGAGGACAAGTTCCCACACCACCATGGGGTCCGAGGACACATCACAGGATCAGGGCTAGCGATGTTGTATTGGATCAGACCTAAATTATGTGTTTGTTTGCGTGTGGCAAGGGCCGTTACAATGCCTGTAGGATGTTTGTTTTGGAGGGGCACATAGGTTTTCCATTGTGGCCAGCCAGGACAAGTTTGTTCGCAGCACATTGCTGTTGCTACCATTGTTTAACACAAGTAAGTGCTTGTTTCCTTATTCACACATACAAATCCGTTTTTTAAGCCCTTAGAAAAACAGATCACTTTTTCTAAGGGTGTCAATAGTGTCCCCTGAGGTCCTGGACATTTTTGGCAAATTTTGGGACTTAGTCATTTTTCCATGAAAAACGCATATACGTTAACGCAGGTGCCTATATGTGCTATGCGTTAACGCATGCGTTTCCCATAGGACCCCATGTTTTAAAAAAGCATGCATTTTTTTAAAAAACACACACACATGCGTTAACACATAAGCGTTTTTGGACTTAGAAAAAATTTCCAAAATGTTCCCAAAAACGGATTTAATGCAAAACCGGATGATATGTGTGAACAAGGCCTTTGCTGTATTCTGCCTAAAAACTGACATCACAATACAGATTGTTTAACTGTCGCTTGTAAAGTATGAAATGTCATATATGTTGGGAAATTATATGGCCTAACAGTGTTGGTGTGCCACAACTGGTTCAGGACCCAACAAGAAGGGGGGCACTGCTGGACCTAATATTAACCAACAGGCCAGACCGCATATCAAATATACGGGTTGGAGGTCACTTGGGTAATAGTGATCATAACTTAATAAGCTTTCAAGAATCCTTTACTAAGACGTGTAGTAGAGGGGCACAAGGACACTAAACTTCAGGAAGGAAAATTTCCAACGGTTGAGAGATGATCTTAGTGCAATAAACTGGGACGATGTCCTGAGACATAAAAGTGCACAACACAAATGGGAGATGTTTATTAGCATCCTGAATAGGACCTGTGCACAATATATACCCTATGGGAATAAGCATGCTAGAAATAGGAGGAAACCACTATGGCTAAATAAAGCGGTAAGAAGTGCAATATGTGACAGAAAGAAAGCATTTAGGGAATTAAAGCAAGTAGGTAGTGATGAAGCATTAAATAAATACAGAAAATTAAATAACATTTGTAAAAAGCAAATCAAGGCAGCAAAGATTGAGACAGAGAGACTCATTGCCAGAGAAAGTAAAAAGAATCCCAAAATATTTTTTAACTACATAAATAGTAAGAAACTAAAAAATGATGGTGTTGGCCCCTTTAAAAATAGTCTGGGTGAAATGGTGGATGAGGATGAGGAAAAAGCCAATATGCTAAATGATTTTTTTTCAACAGTATTTACACAAGAAAATCCCATGACAGACAATATGATCAGTGATAACAAAAAGTCTCAATTAAATGTCACCTGCTTAACCCAAGAGGAAGTACGGCATCGTCTAAAAATCACTAAAATTGACAAATCACCGGGCCCGGATGGGATACACCCCAGAGTGCTGCAGGAATTAAGTACTGTCATAGATAGACCATTATTTTTAATATTTAATGATTCCATAAAAACAGGGTCTGTACCACAGGACTGGCGTATAGCAAATGTGGTGCCAATATTCAAAAAGGGGACAAAAACTGAACTTGGAAATTATAGGCCAGTAAGCTTAACCTCTACTGTGGGTAAAATCCTAGAGGGTTTTCTAAGAGATGCTATACTGGAATATCTGAACAAAAATAACCTCATGACCCATTATCAACATGGTTTTACGAGGGACCGTTCCTGTCAAACTAATCTAATAAGCTTCTATGAAGAAGTAAGTTCTGGACTGGACCAAGGAAATGCAGTGGATGTGGTGTATATGGACTTTTCAAAAGCTTTTGATACGGTGCCACACAAAAGGTTGATACATAAAATGAGGGCAATGGGGATAGGGGAAAATATGTGTAAGTGGGTTAAGAACTGGCTTAGTGATAGGAAACAAAGGGTCGTTATTAATGGAACACACTCAGAATGGGTCACAGTTAACAGTGGGGTACCACAGGGGTCACTGTTGGGCCCGCTTCTATTTAATATATTTATTAATGACCTTGTAGGGGGCATACAGAGTAGAATCTCAATATTTGCAGATGACACTAAACTCTGCAGGGTAATCAATACAGAGGAGGACAATTTTATATTACAGGAGGATTTATGTAAACTAGAAGCTTGGGCTGCTAAATGGCAAATGAGCTTTAATGGGGATAAATGTAAAGTCATGCACTTGGGAGAGGAAACAAAAAGTATAATTATGTGCTTCATTGTAAAACACTGGGCAAAACTGTCACTGAAAAAGACCTGGGTGTATGGGTAGATGACAAACTCACATTTAGTGGCCACTGTCAGGCAGCTGCTGCAAAGGCAAATAAAATAATGGGATGCATTAAAAGAGGCATAGATGCTCATGAGGAGAACATAATTTTACCTCTATACAAGTCACTAGTGCGACCACACTTAGAATACTGTGTACAATTCTGGTCTCCGGTGTATAAGAAAGACATAGCTGAACTAGAGCGGGTCCAGAGAAGAGCAACAAAAGTCATTAGAGGACTAAGGGGTCTGCAATACCAAGACAGATTATTAAACTTGGGGTTATTTAGCTTGGAAAAACGAAGGCTTGGGGTGATCTTATAATAATGTATAAATATATGAGGGGACAGTACAGAGACCTTTCTAATGATCTCTTTACTCTTAGGCCTGAGACTGGGACAAGGGGGCATCCTCTACGTCTGGAGGAAAGAAGGTTTAATCATAATCACAGACGTGGATTCTTTACTGTAAGAGCAGTGAGACTATGGAACTCTCTGCCACATGATGTTGTAATGAGTGACTCACTACTAACATTTAAGAAGGGCCTGGATGCCTTTCTTGAAAACTATAATATTACCAGTTATACATACTAGATTCTTTGATCGGGCGTTGATCCAGGGAATTAGTCTGATTCCCATATCTGGAGTCAGGAAGGAATTTTTTCCCCCAATGTGGAGCTTAGTGTTGCCCATGGTTTTTTTTTGCCTTCCTCTGGATCAACATGTTAGGCTATGGGTTGAACTAGATGGACTTAAAGTCTTCCTTCAACCTTAAAAACTATGTTACTATGTTAAATATGTCTTACAGTCAGGCTGCTATGTGAGGCTAGGGTCACACTTTTTCCTAGAATTGCGTTCACCGTATCCAGATCCGGATGCGGTGAACGCAATTGGCTTCAGACAAGCCGCATTTCTTATAATGTTGCAAAAACATATTTTACTTGAGTCCACATCGGCCCAACGGGGATCGGGTTTCAAGTCTCTGATTTACAGTTCCATCAGGCTTTGCACAAAAGTTCACATTTAGAAGTTGTACAGTCTAGCAGGTAAAGTCTCTGTAGGCTGCTAAAGTCACAATACTCAAAACCATTAACTATTGGTGCTACGGCATAGGAGTCTTCGGTACTGCAGGGGTCTCTTTTGGCTGTAAGTACTGTAGGCCTCCTGGCCCTGGGGTCACCAATTGGCAAAGGTTTTCCTCTCCCTGCACAGCTCCTTACGCCCTCTCCACCCTCTTTAATATTGTGTACCAGATTTTACCTGCTCTTTACCAGTTTCATACACTAGCACACAGTATAACAATAAACTATTTACATTGATATACGATATCGGAATTGTTTCATCACTCCATGCTTCTGTTAACCCGGATCGCATACCACCCCCGGGGTCCGGCATGGCCTTAGTAGGTTATGATGTTACTTTTCTGGTCATCCTGGAACTGTGGCCTCCCGACAGGTTGCCAGGAATGCGGGATCGGGGCTGTAGGCTGGTAGTCAAACCGCCTCATCTCCATACCTAGCTGATCTTGTTGTTGTTCCAGGCGATTGGCCCACCATAGCTCGCGGGGCCCGGCACCTCTGCGCCTCTGGCTACTCCTTCCTCTGGTCCTCCTCCCCAGAACTAGCCTGGCTGATAGAGCTTTCTTTCTCACATTCCTCTATGATCAGGTCGGGCTCCTCGGAGAATCGTATTAGGTTTTCCGGTTCAGCGGCCTCCTCTCCACCAGGCTCTACGCTTGCTGGATCCTCCAGTTCGGTTCTCGACCCGCCCCCTTGTTTGTTTGATAGCAAGGGGGGCGGGGAGACATTTTGGCGCCTCTTGCATGACCTTGCTTTGGTGAGGGGCCGATGCACGCCCCTGGGCCAGCACATAGTCTTTTACATAGCGGACCCGCTTATTGGATTACTCCAGTCAATCAGCTTTGGGTCTTTCCGGGGCTAGCCACTGCACTTCAGTGAACTTTGGCAGAGCAGATGGGCGGGGCTTATCTTCGCGCTCTTTTAGCCGTGCAGCCGCAATGCTCTTCCCGCTCTGTGGCGCAGTAATGGCGGCCAATTTTACAGTTCACAAAACAATAAAGTATTTTAGGCACACTTTACCTGATGTAGCAGATGCCTCCATGGTGCGACGGGGTTTTCTGTGGTCCTATAGTGTCCCACAGGTGCAAATCCCCAATATCCGGTGTTTCTCTTGGGACTCCTCAAGTTCCTCGCTCCCTTTTCTGTCCTAAGCTCCTTGCCTTCAGTCCCACTTAGGCTTGCGGGACGTAGAGGGCCACTCCGGGTCACTGGCTCAGGCCTAATCGCAGCACCAACCACCAGGACGTCTTCGCAGCTCTCCTAGATCTGCACACTCTAACTAACTCCTTCCCCAGCAGCAGTATTTATAGGGGACCTCACCTAAAGGCAGTGAGTAGAGCTCCCCCTACTGTGCTGGGGTGGTAGTTGCTGTATGAAGTAGGTACCTGCTGTGGAAGCCCAACTGTGCATTAGAGAGATCTGTGGTTACCTGCGTGAGAAGGGCGCCACATACCCCCCTAGGTAACATCAGTACTCCTGGACTGAGCAATTTTTGTTTTAACAAAAGGATAACAATAATAACAAAAAAACAGGTAACATATGTACAAAGTATGAAAATAGAAACATTTACAAAAAGACACTAAAAAATATTTGAAAAATAGAAAAACAGGTAAGTTGATATGGTGCTAGTCCATCCACTGCAGGCTTTAAAGAGTTTGCGGCTACGTTAGTCCATTAACCGAAGTCCATTTGAAATTTTAAAAGTTCAAAAGGGGAAAAGTTCAAAGGGAAAGTTTAAAGAGTCTTTTACAGTCCATTTCTGTAAGCTCTAGGTAATAAACGGGGAAAAGTCTTTCAAAGTTCACATTTTAATAAACACACAATTGTCCCTATGGGTGTCTCGGCTTAGGAGACCTGGTACCTCCCTGCCCCAGGCATTTTCTGTTCCCAACTTAATATGCTTGGGACTAAGCCCAGTTCCTCCACCCTTCTGTACACTACTATTTACACTGTATTGTACAATTTACTTATTTACATGTTTTCTCAGTGTGTGCTCTACCTTTATATCTTATTATACCCAATCTCCAAACCTAGACGGGGGTTGACCTTATGTGCATCTATTTGACTTTCGCACTACAGGTGTTACTGTCTCAGGTGATGTGTCTAGTGTTGAACTTGGTGCAGGTGTTTCAGGTAAGCGTCTGCGTTGCCTTAATCTCACTATAGGTCTAGCAGGTGTACCGATTGCAGCATCCTCAGATTCTCTAGCAACGGGTAATTCTTCCTGATTCCTTTCCACTTCATTGGGTTGGTAAAAGTTTAGTATTGGCACAATGATGGCTCCATCTTGTTGAGGCCAATCTTCTGGAAATTCTCCTAATATGGTAGGGATTACTTTCCTTTTCTTTTGTTCTGGATATGGACTTAGTTCTTGTACTGGTTCATACTCTTGAAC
Source organism: Allobates femoralis (assembly GCA_033576535.1). NCBI lineage: Eukaryota > Metazoa > Chordata > Amphibia > Anura > Aromobatidae > Allobates > Allobates femoralis. The sequence continues at coordinate 23,666,395 of JARQOC010000013.1, forward strand.
AGGTTGATTAGAGAGGTCTTGATCTTCCCAATTTGGAGGACACTTTTTAATGTGATGTCTGGACACAGTTTGTCTGGTTCTTCCACCGTCTTTGCTAATGACGCAGACTGTGTCAATATCATTTCCTGAGTTTATTAGTACATAGGGCTCACGTTCCCATCAATCATCTAGTTTATGGCGTGTTCTTCTTTTTAAGACCATACTTCCAAGTGGTATTGGTTCTGCTGGAGCATGTTTGCTTTAGTCCAGTTCCTATTTTGCACGGGATCTCTCCAGGTTGTTTTCGACAGTTTCTTGAACCTTTTTGTACTGTTCTTGGCGATGGGTTTTCCAGTTTGCAATGGCATGATCTGCTTTAGGATCTACTACTCCAAGTTCTAAGTCTACCGGTAACTTTCCTGTACGAGCTCTCATCAGGTAGGCTGGTGTACAGTTTGTAGAGCTGACTGGGATGTGGTTGTACATGTCGATCAAATCAGGTAGTTTCTCCGGCCATTGGTTTCTCTCTTCTAACGGTAGGATTTTCAGCATGTCGATGATGATGTTGATCATTTTCTCACAGAGTCTGTTGGTTTGGGGATGATATGGGGTTGTTCTAATTTTCTTGCACCCATACATCTGGCAAAACTCTCGGAAGATCTCTGCTTCAAAGGCTGATCCTTGATCTGTTAAGATACGCTCTGGATATCCCAACGGTCTGCAGAATACTTTTTGGAAGGTTTTTGCAGCTGTTGCAGCTGTCAAGTCTTTCACAGAGGCAACCATCAAGAATCTTGAGTAATGGTCTACCATGGTCAACACGTAGGTGTAGCCGGATCTACTTTGAGTTAGCTTTACATGGTCCAAGGCTACGATTTCCAAAGGTTGTTTGGTTACAATGAGATGAAGCTGGGCTTTCTGGCTCTGTACGTCCTTTCTTCTCAGGCTACAGATTTTACAACTCCTGCACCATTTTTCAATGGATGTTCGCATGCCGACCCAAAAGAACCTATCCTTCACCAGCATCCCCAGCTTCCATCCGAAGTGACCAGTTTGGTTTTGGTAAGCGTTCAGGACCACGGGACTTCCGATTTTGGCACGATGATCTGCCAAGCCATCTCATGAGTTCTTGGATTTATATACCGCCGGCACAACTTATCTTGGTATTGGAACAGTTTACCTCGTTCTTTCTACAGATGTTTGGCGTCAGGCGGGGGATTTGCAGGGAGCTTTGCCAACTCTTGGGTTATCAGTTGTTTGATTAGATTGATGGCAGGGTCATAGTCTTGTGCCTCCCTCCAGTCGAAGTGGGGTAACAGGTTTACTGCTCTTGTAGAGGGGTCTTGACGGGTTTGCTGGCATTGGGTTACTCTTACATGATGGAAGGCAGGTATCTCTACTTCTTCCAGCTCGTCTTCATCTACACCCTCTTCCGATAAGTGTTGCATCCTGGCTAGAGCATCTGCGTTTCCGTTCTGGTGTCCAGCCCAGTACTTGATGGTGAAAAGGTAGTTAGAGAGTCTGGCCATCCATCTCTGCTCCATGGCTCCCAACTTTGCAGTTTCCAGGTGGGTCAGCGGATTGTTATCCGTGTATGCTGTAAATTTGCTAAAGGCTAGATAGTGTTTGAACCTCTCTGTGACGGCCCAGAACAAGGCCAGGAATTCCAGCTTGAAGGAACTGTAGTTTTCTGGGTTCCTCTCTGTGGGTCGCAGCTTTCTGCTGGCATAGGTGATCACCCTCTCCTTTCCGTCTTGCTTTAGAGAAAGGACGGCTCCGAGTCCCACATTGCTGGCGTCTGTGTACAGCAGGAATGGCAGGTTGTGGTCCGGGTAAACAAGGATTTCTTCTCCTGTCAGTGCCTCTTTCATTATCTGGATATTTCTGGTGTGACACTTTAAAGATGTCACACTTCAATCATGTTACATCTGACCAAAGTCTTATTTAACCTGCTCCTTTCAACTTATACCATTCAACTAACGTGTCAGTATGATGTCTCGGGTCAGTTCTATACGGTAACACTGAGATGTTAGTATGATTTCTTGGGTTAGTACTATATGGTAACACTGACATGTCAGTATGATGCCTCAGGTCAGTACTATATGGTAACACTGACATGTCAGTATGATGCCTCGAGTCAGTACTATATGGTAACACTGACATGTCGGTATGATGTCTCGAGTCAGTACTATATGGTAACACTGAGGTGTCGGTATGATGTCTGGGGTCAGCACTATATGGTAACACTGAGGTGTCGGTGTGATGTCTGGGGTCAGTACTATATGGTAACACTGAGGTGTCAGTATGATGTCTGGGGTCAGTACTATATGGTACCACTGACGTGTCGGTATGATGTCTGGGGTCAGTACTATATGGTAACACTGAGGTGTCGGTATGATGTCTGGGGTCAGTACTATATGGTAATACTGACGTGTCGGTATGATGCCTCGGGTTAATACTACATAGTAACACTGACTTGTCAGTGTGATGCCTCAGATCGGTACGAGTTTGTAGACACCAAACATGTTACTTTTACTGTTATCTTAGTGGTGAAAAAAAATTCTGAAATTTTTAAAGAAAAAGAATTGCACTTTTGGCATCATTTTCCGCGCCCCGTAACCTTCTTATTTTTCGGGATCTGGGGCTGTGTGACGACTTACTTTTTACATCTTGAGATGACGTTCTAATGATACCATTTTACGGCAATCAAAAAAATGTAGTTTTGGCGCTTGGTCTTTTTTCCGTTCCGCAGTTTACTGATCTGATTAATTGATTTTATATTTTGATAGAGGGCTCATTTCTGAACGCGGTGACAACAAATATGTGTATTTTTTAAATAGTTTTATTTTCAATTTGGTAAAAGGGGGTGATTTGAACTTTTATGTTTTTTTTTTGTATTTTTAAAAACTTTTTAAAAATGTTTTTATTAATTTTACACTGCCTTCTAAGGGCCTCAGCACTGCACACTCTAATCGCTTTTCACGTGTACAGATGAGCTGCTGTACGTCTGTGAACGGGAGGAATGATCACATTCTGTTGATGCAGGCGCTCGCAAGGCATCCACAGAAAATGATTCATGACATCATCTGGGGTCATCACAGGACCTCGGGCTGTCAAAGTAACACATTGATCGCATCATGGGACCTCCGATGCCGGCTGGGAACAGTGTGATCCTCGCAGTGGTGCTTTGGCTTATGCTGTCAGTGATTCACAGTGCGTTTCAAAGGGTAAATAGCTCCGACTGGATTGTTGATTCGATCGGTGCTGTTAGCTTCACATGTCAGCTGATCAGATCAGCTAACATATACAGGGAATCATGCAAGCTCAGCGCATCAGCTTGCATCAGACGGAATGACATGGCCAAGGACATATATATTTATGTCCTTGGTCATGAGGGGGTTAAATTGTAGGCTCCTAGACCGGGTAGAAGCATTCATGCATTGGGTCTTAACAACGGGGTATGCCTTGTCACTAGCTGTTGGGCTTATCACGAATTTCCCAAATTGTGTAACAAGTGCCTCATTTTTAACCTAGCTTCTATGGCAGTAATGCAGTTTTAAATTCCTTATGTTCAAAGCCTGCTTAGTATAGCATTTCAGTGTGCAGGTGTACTCACTTTAACTGTATGTGCCAGTGTCTTCAGCCTGCACTAGTTCACACATGCATGTTTTTTGGATGTGCTAGTCAGTTATTTTTTTTATATTTGTAGCATACTGCATCCTGATGGAGAACTCCACCCTCCAGTCACCAGGTGCTTTAATTATCATTATAGCTGGATCCTACCTTTTTAAATTGTACGCTTTTAGCCCTGGTATAGGCTTTCAAGGATAGCGTCCCATCAATGGGGTACACCTTGTCGCTGGCAGTTGGGCTTATCATGAATTGACCAAATTTTGTAACAAGTACCTCATTGTTAACCTAGTTTGTATGGCAGTAATACAGTTCCAATTCCCTATATGCAATGGTTGCCTAGTATAGCATTTCAGTGTGCAGCTGTATTCACTTTAAACCATTCGGAGACTAACCATATCTTAAAGGGCGGTGACCAAGGCCAACTTCAGTTTCAGCAGAGACCCACCATTTACTGATTTACTGACCCATGCTTCTGGTATGTCTCCACAAGTTGGTGAAGTTTCCTTGGACTATGATCACATGTTTCTTTTTTGCAGATTTTTTTCACCAGCCTAAGCCTGATCGCTTGGAAGTAGAAAATCTACAGCCAGAACATGTTTTTTTGTCTCCTTTGCTGCTTTTCTTGATACGTTTATAAGGATCCCAAAGTTCAGCTTTGCTCCTACATTTTCAAGCAAAGGGCATTGTGTACATGATCCAAGGAAAGGGAGGGGAAATGGGAAACAGCAACTCCTAATTCTCGCTGGACTCCGACAGCGGCAAATGGTTGGCGTCCAACCAATATGTCAAACAAGTGAGGAGTGCCGGTGTCTGCCTTCTTATTCAATCCTTTATTTTGCAAAGAAAAACATCAAGGAACGTCTGGTGAACATTTTTATCAATTTATAGGGCTTCCTAGAAAGTTTTATGAAGGAGTATGGGATTTATTGTGTAACATAAGAGTCAGCTATGACGGGAGAGGAATAAAGAAGAAAATTAACTTTATGCTCCTCTTAAGCCATTTTTGTTTTAAAGCCCCTTTCCGGAGAGTTCATCATTCTGAAGGTCATGGTTATTTTTTTAAATAACTACTTAATCTATCAAAAATATTCTGTCTGATAACAAAGAAAACTATTATTAAAGTAAATGTAAAGAATGTATTTTAATTGTAGAGTAATAAATTGAATTTCTAAATTTATTCCCGAGCACAAAGCATCTTCCAATTATTTCACGAAAGCCGAATGACCATAAAACGTGACCTTCGTTATGGAACTTGGAAATCAGACCCTGGTGACAGAATTTATCCTGATTGGATTCTCTCAGAATTTCCAGATTTGTATTTTCCTTTTTATTTTGTTCTTTATCATTTACATGATGACCATGTTGGGAACGGTTTCTTAATCTTCACCGTCATCGTCAGTCCTCAGTTACACACTCCCATGTATTATTCCTCTGTAACTTGTCTTTTCTTGATGTGTTCTATTCTACAAATGCTCTTCCAAGATTCCTCCGTGATGTTTTTATCAAAGAATCGAAGCATTTCTGTCCTTATGTGCTTGACACAAATGAGCGTCGGCCTCATCTTGGCAGGAATTGAGTGTACGTTGTTGGCGGTGATGGCCTATGACCGGTATATCGCCATATGCTTCCCCTTACATTACACCATCATTATGAGTTGGAGGGTCTGTAGGAACATCACTGTCATTATGTTGTTAGGAAACACTTTTGTGTCATCGTTCCCTACCATATTGCGGCCTTTTGTATTCTGTAAAGGAAATCAACTCAATCATTTTTTCTGTGAGGCTTTGCTGATTCTGGAGTTGGCGTGTGGTGACCTCTCACTTTACAAGTTATCTATACTTGTTTTGGGAGTTTTTACACTTTTAGCACCTCCTGTTTTTATTGTTGGGACTTATATATTGTATCATTATTTCCATATTACAGATCCGTTCTGCACAGGGCAGATCTAAAGCCTTCTCCACCTGCGCCTCCCATCTTACATTGGTGGTCCTGTTTTTTGGGACCTGTATGACCATGTACATGGGGCAGTCAAGACGTTTCTCACCTTATATGAAATACATTTCTCTAATTTATATAGTTCTAACACCCCTTCTAAATCCATTGATCTACAGCTTGAGGAATAATGAAGTGAAAGGAGCCTTTGTCATAACACTGACCGGATGTGTAATATCACAGGATCATCGGCCACATTAAATGGACTGAACAATTGTTATGTAAATAAAACTTCATGGAATTTTCCAAGATCTTTCCAAATTTGTCTATTAAAACAGATCCGGCGCCCGTTCCCCAGTCTTTTCCACCGGTGTTGTGCTTATCCCAAATAAAGGTGCAACTACCTTTTTGATAATACGTTATATTTGCTATGCACCAATTCAGACTTTCAGTTTAGGAAGAGCCTAAATACATTCATTTCTATGACTGAAAGACACCGCGGCTTTTTCATTGTCTGGTTTCACTTACTGGTAGTGAAATGCAAGTTTTTCTCCATCATGTTTGAAAACTTTACTGTTCTGTCCTTGCTACATGGGCCGTGGGCACATGAAGGTAGACAGGCAGCTAAATCACTATACTGAGTCCAATGAGAAGACTGTGCACTTTATTGAATGCAGTAGTATGATACAGTGAAACTGGGAACAATTTGGATACATATAATCAAAGCATTATGATGCAGCAGAAAGTACACATCGCACATAGCTATACAATATGTATACAACATGTAGTAAGCTTAAAGAGGACCTGTCACCAAACCATGAATGGTGATCTAATTACAGCACTGAATGCAGCATGTCACCTGCATCCAGGAAAGGGGTCCCCCAGCCCTTGAGCCTCCTGTAGCCCGAGATAATAGTAACATAGTTTTTACATAGTAACATAGTTTTTAAGGTTGAAGGAAGACTTTAAGTCCATCTAGTTCCCCCATAGCCTAACATGTTGATCCAGAGGAAGGCAAAAAAAAACCCATGTGGCAACACTAAGCTCCACATTGGGGGAAAAAATTCCTTCCTGACTCCAGATACGGCAATCAGACTAATTCCCTGGATCAACGCCCTATCAAAGAATCTAGTATGTATAACTGGTAATATTATAGTTTTCAAGAAAGGCATCCAGGCCCTTCTTAAATGTTAGTAGTGACTCACTCATTACAACATCATGTGGCAGAGGCTCCATAGTGTCACTGCTCTTACAGTAAAGAATCCGCGTCTGTGATTATGATTAAACCTTCTTTCCTCCAGACGTAGAGGACGCCCCCTTGTCCCAGTCTCTGTAGAGGACACCCCCTTGTCCCAGTCTCAGGCCTAAGATTAAAGAGATCATTAGAAAGGTCTCTGTACTGTCCCCTCATATATTTATACATTATTATAAGATCACCCCTAAGCCTTCGTTTTTCCAAGCTAAATAACCCCAAGTTTAATAACCTGTCTTGGTATTGCAGACCCCTCCGTCCTCTAATAACCTGTCTTGGTATTGCAGACCCCTCAGTCCTCTAATAACCTGTCTTAGTATTGTAGACCCCTCAGTCCTCTAATAACCTGTCTTGGTATTGTAAACCCCTCAGTCCTCTAATAACCTGTCTTGGTATTGCAGACCCCTTAGTCCTCTAATGACTTTTGTCGCTCTTCTCTGGACCCGCTCTAGTTCAGCTATGTCTTTCTTATACACCGGAAACCAGAATTGTACACAGTATTCTAAGTGTGGTCGCACTAGTGACTTGTATAGAGGTAAAATTATGTTCTCCTCATGAGCATCTATGCCTCTTTTAATACATCCCATTATTTTATTTGCCTTTGCAGCAGCTGCCTGACACTGGCCACTAAATGTGAGTTTGTCATCTACCCATACACCCAGGTCTTTTTCAGTGACAGTTTTGCCCAGTGTTTTACAATTAAGCACATAATTATACCTTTTGTTTCCTCTGCCCAAGTGCATGACTTTACATTTATCCCCATTAAAGCGCATTTGCCATTTAGCAGCCCAAGCTTCTAGTTTACATAAATCCTCCTGTAATATAAAATTGTCCTCGTCTGTATTGATTACCCTGCAGAGTTTAGTGTCATCTGCAAATATTGAGATTCTACTCTGTATGCCCCCTACAAGGTCATTAATAAATATATTAAATAGAAGCGGGCCCAACACTGACCCCTGTGGTACCCCACTGTTAACTGTGACCCATTCTAAGTGTGTTCCATTAATAACCACCCTTTGTTTCCTATCACTAAGCCAGTTCTTAACCCACTTACACATATTTTCCCCTATCCCCATTGCCCTCATTTTATGTATCAACCTTTTGTGTGGCACCGTATCAAAAGCTTTTGAAAAGTCCATATACACCACATCCACTGCATTTCCTTGGTCCAGTCCAGAACTTACTTCTTCATAGAAGCTTATCAGATTAGTTTGACAGGAACGGTCCCTCGTAAAACCATGTTGATAATGGGTCATGAGGTTATTTTTGTTCAGATACTCCAGTATAGCATCTCTTAGAAAACCCTCTAGGATTTTACCCACAGTAGAGGTTAAGCTTACTGGCCTATAATTTCCAAGTTCAGTTTTTGTCCCCTTTTTGAATATTGGCACCACATTTGCTATACGCCAGTCCTGTGGTACAGACCCTGTTATTATGGAATCTTTAAATATTAAAAATAATGGTCTATCTATGACAGTACTTAATTCCTGCAGCACTCTGGGGTGTATCCCATCCGGGCCCGGTGATTTGTCAATTTTAGTGATTTTTAGACGATGCCGTACTTCCTCTTGGGTTAAGCAGGTGACATTTAATTGAGACTTTTTGTTATCACTGATCATATTGTTTGTCATGGGATTTTCTTGTGTAAATACTGTTGAAAAAAAGTCATTTAGCATATTGGCTTTTTCCTCATCCTCATCCACCATTTCACCCAGACTATTTTTAAAGGGGCCAACACCATCATTTTTTAGTTTCTTACTATTTATGTAGTTAAAAAATATTTTGGGATTCTTTTTACTTTCTCTGGCAATGAGTCTCTCTGTCTCAATCTTTTCTGCCTTGATTTGCTTTTTACAAATGTTATTTAATTTTCTGTATTTATTTAATGCTTCATCACTACCTACTTGCTTTAATTCCCTAAATGCTTTCTTTTTGTCACATATTGCACTTCTTACCGCTTTATTTAGCCATAGTGGTTTCCTCCTATTTCTAGCATGCTTATTCCCATAGGGTATATATTGTGCACAGGTCCTATTCAGGATGCTAATAAACATCTCCCATTTGTGTTGTGTACTTTTATGTCTCAGGACATCGTCCCAGTTTATTGCACTAAGATCATCTCTCAACCGTTGGAAATTTGCCTTCCTGAAGTTTAGTGTCCTTGTGGCCCCTCTACTACACGTCTTAGTAAAGGATACTTGAAAGCTTATTAAGTTATGATCACTGTTACCCAAGTGACCTCCAACCCGTATATTTGATGTGCGGTCTGGCCTGTTGGTTAATATTAGGTCCAGCAGTGCCCCCCTTCTTGTTGGGTCCTGAACCAGTTGTGAAAGGTAATTGTCTCTCATAGTTTTCAAAAACTTATTACCTTTGCTGGAACTGCAGGTTTCTGATCCCCAATGTATTTCAGGGTAGTTGAAGTCCCCCATAATAATGACTTCTCCCTGAGTCGCTGCTTCATCTATTTGCTTTATGAGGATATTCTCCTCCACTTCCATTATTGTTGGAGACTTATAACAAACCCCTATCAGTAATTTATTATTTTTTCCCCCTCCCCTTATCTCCACCCACAGGGACTCTACATTTCCATTAGATTCACCTATATTATCACGCAGGATGGGTTTTAAGGATGATTTTACGTATAAACATACACCTCCTCCTCGCCTATTTGTACGGTCATTTCTGAACAGACAATAGCCCTGTAAATTAACAACCCAGTCCTGGCTCTCGTCCAGCCAAGTCTCCGAAATCCCCACCATGTCATAATTATTTTCCAACAAAATCAATTCTAATTCCTCCATTTTGTTGGTGAGACTTCTGGCATTAGTGAACATGCACTTTATGTATCTCTCTTTACCTCTCTTCCTTCCTACTAGATTGACTGTTCTAACCCCACCCCCCATGCCACCCCCAATTTTATTACTTGTGCCCAGGTTACTGTTTACACTATCTTCCCCTCCTATACAATGAATACCCTCCCCCCCAATCCCTAGTTTAAACACTCCTCCAACCTTCTAGCCATTTTCTCCCCCAGCACAGCTGCACCCTCCCCATTGAGGTGCAGCCCGTCCCTAGCATAGAACCTGTAGCCAACAGAGAAGTCGGCCCAGTTCTCCAGGAACCCAAACCCCTCCTTCCTACACCAATTCCTGAGCCTCTTATTTATCTCCCTAATCTCCCGTTGCCTCTCTGGTGTGGCACGTGGTACAGGCAGTATTTCAGAGAATACTACCTTGGAGGTCCTTGCCTTAAGCTTGCAGCCTAATTCCCTGAAATCATCTTTAAGGACCTTCCACCTACCTCTAACTTTGTCATTTGTGCCAATGTGCACCATGACCGCTGGGTCCTCACCAGCCCCTTTCTACACTTAGAAAACTTACACTGAGGAGCCAAATAGGAGGTGGCTTGTGGCTGGAGCCAAAGGGCAGATTCACACCCCCTGCATGTTTAATCTGCCCACAGCTGCCTCCCTGATGCCAATCATTGTCTCCTTCATCTGCAGCATAACACAGAGCTTATCTTAGTAATGGCCACTTAGTCCTGCCCCCTGCGATGACGTCACTGCTTATACCCGCCCTGCTCTATGGTTAACATACAGCAGGGCGGGGAAAGGTGGTGATGTCAGAGCAGGAGGCCGGCCGCCCCACCTCCTGCAGTGACATCACCGCTTATACCTGCAGTGTTTTCCTGTGCACTCAGCTAAAGTGCACATCCTAGAGGTTTTCATGTGTGACCGGTTGGCAAGGTCAGGTTTTTATGGGGCTCCGCTGCCATGCTATGCGCTGCAGCTGAGTTTTTTAAATTTTTAGTGCTTGCGTCAGCCTAAGTGTGACCCTAGCCAAAGACACGTTCTCAAAAAGTTTGCTCTGATTCAGCTTTTTCTGTATTTCCATTTGGCTACTTGTCTCCTGGCAAGTTAGGGAGAGCCCGACCCTTCCCTTTACTGAGCAGAGCAGTTATAATGCATCCCATTTCTGTGAGTCCATTTTGGGACCCGGTCACACTCTGCATCCTGCTTCTTATGAAGTCAGTTGGCATAGTAACTGGTCATAATACAGTTAGTGTAGGGACCATCCCAATATGGGTGACATTGTCAAGGTGGGATGGTTTAAATACTTTTTTATGATAAAAAGTATGTACCAAGTACCCTGTGTTTTTAACAGCAATAGTTTTTATTTATTTAATGCAATGGTCATGATATGCACATACTTTTTTCTTGTTGTTACATTCTCAAAAAGGAAGTTGGGGAAAAAAGGGCAACAGGATGCAAACAGTGGACTTGAATGTGAATATGCAATACTGCTTGGAAAGTCATGGAAAGTAGCATTGCTGGTAAGGAATTGATGTTGTCTGCAGCCTTCAGTTGCCTTAAATGTTAACAATCAGCTTTCCCTTTTTATGCCTCTGTTTCTCTTCCTTTTGCAATGCATTATGGGTAATTCAGGCTCCATTTTCTTCATACTTGCATGCGGGAAGAAAGTCTCCATTGTATTGGGAGGCACAGTGGTCAGTGGGTCAGTGCTCAGTGCTAGCATTGCAGCCTTGCAGCGCCGAGGTCAAAATCTGGAGTTTGTATGTTCTCCCCTATTTGCATGGGTTTCCTCCTACATTTCAAAGATATACTGTTAGAATTTTCAGAATGTGAGCCCCAATGGTTGCAAATGTATGTAGAGCACTATGGAATTAATAGCACTATATAAATGAATAAATTTTATATTATTATATTCCCCTTGTGATAGCATTGCTGGTAAGGAATTGATGTAGTCTGCAGATATCAGTTGCTCTAAAAGTTACCCTAGTCTAGTCAGTTGCATTCTAAGTTTAAACTTAAGCCCGTTACACGTTTCAACTTCATTCCGGGACATCGTTCAAAAGTGACGTCTGGAAGATGTTGGAAACGACATTGTTGGTGTAAATGCACGATTCAACAACGACAGTTGTTCAATAGTCGGCGAGTTGACAGGTTTTCCTGCATAGTCTGCTGCATCAGGCAAGGAGTCCCCCAGCACTTGAGCCCACCCTGTACCCGAGATAATACACTTAGAAAACGTACATTGAAGAGCCAAATAGGAGGTGGCTTGTGCTGAGCAAAGGGCAGATTCCCCACCCTCTGCATGTTGAATCTGCCCACCGATGCCTCCTGATGCCAATCATTGTCTCCTTCGTCTGCAGCATAACACAGAGCTTACACAGGCTGGCCTCCTGCTCTGACATCACCACCTTTCCCCGCCTGCTCTATGTTAACCATAGAGCAGGGCGGGTATAAGCGGTGACGTCACCGCAGAGGGCAGGACTAAGTGGCCATTACTAAGATAAGCTCTGTTTATGCTGCAGACGAAGGAGACAATGATTGGCATCAGGGAGGCAGCGGTGGGCAGATTCAACATGCGGAGGGTGTGAATCTGCCCTTTGGCTCCAGCCACAAGCCACCTCCTATTTGGCTACTCAGTGTAAGTTTTCTAAGTGTATTATCTCGGGGTACAGGGGGGCTCATGTGCTGGGGGACCTTGTTGCCTGGATGCAGCAGACATGCTGCATCCAGTGCTGTAATTAGATCACCATGCCTGGTTTGGTGACAGGTCCTCTTTAAGCTTACTACATGTTATATAAATAGATCCCTCTGTGTGTAATGACTCTATATAATAGATGTGTTTCACTTTATGGATTGAATTACTGAAATAAATTACATTTTTGATGATCTTCTTATTCATTGAGATGCTCCTGTAGATGCTGCTTCTTTGCTTCTTTGTAAAATTGTTAATTTTGTGTTGGAAAATTGCTCTCTTGAAGTAAATAATTTTAGCTTCATTTTTCCATTCCTCTGCCCCAAATATTTATTAAGAATTTGTGAAAAAATTGATAATTTTTTTGAGAAAATTTCACTTAGTGAATTAAAACAATCTTAATTTGATCCTTTTAAACCAGGGGTAGGAAACCTCCGGCCTCAGGGCCAAATGCGGCTCTCAATGACTTTTTTATGGCCCCCCGGGCAGATTCCTGGGGACCGCAGTGCACAGGCTGGCTGATGCGTTTTGCCAACTTCCTGGCCAGTGATCTCTATGCCCCGACCTCCGCTTCCGCAGTGAGGTATATGCTCCAGCTCTCCTGTGATCTCTATGCCCGCCTCGCCTCCCCAGTGAGGTATATGCTCCCAGCCTCTCCTGTGACTTCTAAGGCTCAAGCAAACCTAGAAAAGCAGATGAGAAGCAACATGACCAATGTCACCCACGCCTAAGAGAAGCAGCTGCAGCCACCACAGTAGGGGTGAGTTGATTGTTTAATCAAATATAGCGGGTCATTTTCAAGTTGATAATTTTGTACGGCCCCGAAGGATTGTAGAAATTTCCAAATGGCCCCCGGCAGAAAAATGGTTCCTCGCCCCTGTTTTAAACAATGTTACGTTTCCTCAGAGTTCTGAGCACATTGCTCCTTGGAAAATTCATCTCAGACACAGTCACATTAAAATTCAATTTACTCCCAAATTAGAGAGGAGGCGAGCTTGTTATAAAATGTGTTGAAAAATTGATACACGTAACAGTATAAATTTTGATGTTGAAGAAAATTATACATTTTGAGCCAAAACTTGGCAAGGAAAGATATTTACATTAACCCTAGAACGCATACCTGGGGCCTCGCGGGCCCGCTAGGTTACTTGTTTTCTATTTTCTGCAAGATTACTTTAGTTAGAATTTTGAAGCTCTAAGTATTCCTCAGGTATATAGTTGTTAGTAATTTCCAGTTGTTCATATATTGTTATGTTATAGGTATTTCGGTAAAACAACTCTTTTTTGGGACTACCCCATATTCACATACCTGGGACCTTTTAGGCCTGTACTTGGTTTACATGTGATCCTCAGTCCTTTTGTTTGTACTGTTGCTGGGGAAAGGCTTTGTCTTTGTTACTCAGTCTTTATGGCTCTGCTATTGCTGGGAAGAGTGTGGGATTCTGCCTGACTACATGGTCATGTGATCTTGGAAGGGAGGCTCCCTCACAAAGTCATGCGTCTCTGACCTCATCGCAGGTCATGAACACACAGGAACAGGAGGACAGACAACATCGAGTTCATTGTGTGCTACTTGCTAACTACAACATGTGCAGGGGTTGCAATCGCACCCAGGCCCTGGAGCCTAGGGGACTGCAAATGTCTCTTTGGCCCATAGAAAAAGACTAATGCTATTAAAGATTTCCAATAATTGGGGTTACATCGGAGCTTTTGCATTGAGGACCATGATTTGTAATTTATGCCACGGTAGTCAGTTTGCTTTTCCCACATGAGCAGGTAATGACGATTCTTGTGCTGCCGGAGTGATGGTTGTTCCTATTCGATGTGTGGCCTTATTTTCTGATAGCAGAGTCTGCACCCTGCAGCAGCTTGGTCTCTTGGCAACTGGGAAAAGGATTCCCCAAATGATGTCTGCACATCGCTGCACTCGCTTCCACCATGAGCACCTCCAGATATTTCATGACACTGTTGACCCTCCTACTTTATATCAACAGCACTTATAACATCAACTGCACTTCTATTACTGAGGCTAATGACCTCCTATACTGGTGACATCGCCTCCTCAGTACCCCTCTCTGATCCCCAAGTCTTGTCCACACAATAATCAGAGTCATCATCATCTCTGATGTGGCTGAGAGTTGCCTCATAGCAAAATTCTCTTCTCTACACCCTTGTAAACCAATATCAAAGGCTGACTGTTCACTTCATTCACTAAAACAACTATAAGACGTTTTCTGGATTACTTGAAGATTAAACCACGGGGAGCCATGGATTAGAAGAACATGGGGAATAACAGAAACACGTAAGGCTGAGAGAATGAAAGTTCCACTCTGTACAACATTATGTGTCATGGTGGAGTAGGAGGGAGCAGAGGAGAACATCTAGCTGATGGTGTCGCTGTCAGAGACATCATCATCATGTCATGATTGAGATGAGATATATGCATTAGAAGAACGCGGGGCATAACAGAAACACATTTTGTTAATGGAATTGAAATTCCACTCGGTACAAAACGTTAAGTGTCACGGTGGAGTAGGATGTGGAAAGAGCAGAACATCTAGCTGATGGTGTCGCTGTCAGAGACAATCATTATATCATGATTTAGATGAGTGATGGGATGTATACTGCATTCCTCCCTCTGTTTCCCCCTCACTTGCCAGCAGCAAAGGAGGCAAAATGTGACTTGTTTGTTTCTGCTACAACTTCTTGGTGCAGATGATGTTAGTGATGAGCACGTTCTTATCAGTGATATTGGGTTAGTTTTTCTATTATTGCTTCATCATGTCCATTGCCTGCGCCACATATGGATTTTGCAGTCATTTTAGACAGAAAATAATTTCATTTGTTCCTAAACTTTGTAGACAAACTTATCCAACCTGGAAAAATATGACATCAGCTAGAATTGTCAGAAGCTAGAAGAGTCCAAGTGACGGGCGAAAAGGATAAATTTCACAAAATCCTGCCCATAAAATCAGTGCAGCCTCAATGTGTCCAGAATGTGACAAATTTAAACAGGTTTAGTATGACAGGAAACAAGGAGGGAAATGCTCCACCGGACTCTCCTGCAGCTGTCGGTGCCAGGTCTGGATCTCTGGAATCCTAGTCTGACTTATAGTAGAAAGAACCAGCACCCGGACAAAATCTTCATTTTTCTTTTGCATTTATTTTATATTCAGTATTCCATGGCAATAAAACGTATACGGGAACACAGTCCCACCGCTAGACGCGTTTCGGATATGGTGTCCTTAGTCTTCAGCACTGCTGTAGACCATGCGGTCTTTCTAAAGGCAGCTGGTACTGCACCTATTCCACAGGTGTGTTGCCATGCTCTCAGGTAAGTTGACAACACTAACTGAGACACCCCCAGTCACACACCCAAAACCCATCCAAACTCCAACCTACTGTAGGGGGATGCAGGGTGGAAGAGGCTCCTTAAGAGAGCAGACCCCATCTGCTGGCTGGCGTAAGGAGTAGATTGAGGCAGAGGGTAAAGTGATTCAGAGAAAGTGAGGTGAAGAGTGAGAAAGCAAGATTAAGTTTCATGGACCTTAGGGCTGGGGCCTAGCAGGACCAGTGGGTAGGTCTTCCGGGAACACCCAGTTTGGAGAACCCTGAATCTATGGCCAACTTCCAGGTTTGGTTAGAAGAACTGGCTGCAAAGAGATAGTGGCCCCAAATTGGACTGAATTTTTTAGGCTCGGCCAAGAAACCGGAGGCCACTGAACTGCACGTGCAGTGGCCATCACTGTGGACTATCCCAGGCACAGAGGGTCAAGAGGACATTCCAGGCAATTTTTCAACAGGACCTGCAGTTGCCTGCTTCGGGATGAGCAGCACGAGGCCACAGAGGAAGAACAGGAGAAGAAAGTGTCAGGAAGGGCAGCACAGAAAGGCTTACAACTGGTGTCTCAGTGAGGTGGACTCAGACTATCTGTGAACTGGCCAATCTGCAAGCTGGAAGAACACAGCACCCTGACCAGGTTGTCTTTGCACCAACAACAAGTAAAAAGACTAGTAAGAACTGCAACCCTGCTGTCTGTTGTTCCTTTCTGTCACCTCTGTTATCCCTGGCTACAACAATAACCACCATCATCGACCATCCTATAATACTGCACCCTAGGGGCCCACTCCGTCCGTGGGGAGTGTCACACCTAGCTGCCATAACACCTATCCCCTGGAGTCAGTACAAGCAGTGCTGGTCACTCTGATCAGAAACCACGGATGGCAACACAAAAAAAATAAAAAACGGTATTTCCCTTGTAAATAATTCCCCTTTTTCAATGACCGTTCGTGGCCACATCCTCCAGAGAGAGCCACTCTGACGTCCCCTGAACTGTTGAGCCCTGGCAGCCCAGTATCCTGGCCCCATGACCACTGCAATAGTTTTGGGCGTCACAAACAGGATTCAGAACCCTGTTAAACCAGGTCCTGTTTGCCACAGACTGTGTAATAATGAACTGTTTAATGGCGGCCACCATACTGTGAGACCATGTGCTGGGCTGGGGAGAGTTGTGCCCTCGTGGGAAGGGCCCGCCGGCAGTGCCAAAAATTGTGCCAACTTACTCTACAGACTGCTAAACCAGATGACTTGCTCATCAGCTGGACTGCTCCAACCCAGGCTGGACTGACAACTGCAGAGAGAAAAGACCACCCATAAAAGGGAGAAGGTGGAATTTGGAGTAGCGCGTGGAGAGAAAGGAGCCATGGCAGAGTAGACCATGTGTAACCGGGAAGCGGTGATGGAAGAAGACTCGGCTGAGGAACAGGCTATTCTGCGATATGTCTGGACACTGCCCTCTCCAGATGCCTGCGCAGGTTACTTGTTGAGGTGGATGCACGGTTCCCGGGTGATCACTGAGAGAAACCGGGTACAGAGGCAGTATGAAAGACTTCAGGAGATCCTGCCCCCTAATGCAACGCTGGCCACGCTAATGGATCTGGAGACCCGACTGGCCAGGGAGCTGCAGAGTGAGGAGGAGAAAGGATAAACTGCTGCCTCTGAGACTGAGGAACCACCTTTAAGCCCCACATCTGACCTGATAAGAGCTCCACCAGCAGGAGCAGGAACCCTCCACCAGCAGGAGTATGGTACCCGAACCTGGAGACTGCTGCGAGGAGTCATCAGAAAGGGATTGATGCCCTGGAGCCTGCGATTGCTCCATCGCCTACCACCGCTGCAGAGGTTGGAGCATCAAAGGATAAGGTAGTACTACTGTATGTCCTGGTATGCCTAGTAGCGGCCCAGCCTATTGCCACCATCCCGACTGTAACCCAGACTTGGACTGTAGCCTCAACCAGAGATGCTGGCTGGATGGATATGATGTTAAATAAGGAGGGTCTAGTTAAATTGACTGTATATGTGTAAATAAGGTATAAGTTAGCAGGGCTAGGTCTTAGAATAAGGTAGCATGAATATAAGATGATTTAGATAATGTTTTAGTATACAAGTCAGTTATAACCCGGCTAGGCATTAGGCAAAATGTAAATAATAAGTGAAGATAGAATGTAAATATCATGTTATGTAGATATCCTTTAGCCTAAATGTAAATAATGAGTAAATCTTTGTTTATTAAAGATATAAAACATGAGAATGCAATATGCAAAACCTTATAAGATGATCTAAATTGTACAAGGAAAAGCAATCTGTATATATGTGCACATCAATAAATCAATAATAGTGCAAAATATCCTCACTCAATTATGGTACTTATCATCCTTGGAACCGCTACCACTGATGGCCACTTTACACACGGCTACATTTCTAGCTTATCCACAGGTAACTTACTGGTTGCAGTGAAATCATGGAGACAAGGTTCTATCTTGTTGCTGTGTACAAATGTAACAATGTCTCCATGATTTCACTGCAGCCAGTAAGTTACCTGTGGATAAGCTAGAAATGTAGCCGCGTGTAAAGTGGCCATCAGTTCTGCACCTATACTAATAAAAAAGAAACTAGGGAACAAACATAAGAAAAATGAGAGGAATACTGTTGAAAAATAATACCAAATCCCCCTCTGTTGTACAGAGTATGACCGTATCATCATTTCTATATTCATTCCACCTTACGCACATAAGTTCGCTGGTAACAATGGTACGCCTGGTTCTCCCAGACAACCCAGCATAATGTTACCAATGAGCCGGTGAGAAATAAGTCTTCCTCTA
This sequence comes from Allobates femoralis, assembly GCA_033576535.1. Classification (NCBI taxonomy): domain Eukaryota; kingdom Metazoa; phylum Chordata; class Amphibia; order Anura; family Aromobatidae; genus Allobates; species Allobates femoralis. Next base: position 23,684,860 of record JARQOC010000013.1, read on the forward strand.
ATAGTGAGATTCAACAATTCTAAAGTGCATAACATGAAGGAAACTTAAGTGTATAATATAATAAAGTAAAAGGAAAGAGAGAGAGAGAAGTAGAAGAAGGAGGGGGGAGGAAAGACTGGGAAAATAAAAGAGGGGGATAAGGGAAAGGGTAAGAGTAATCCGTAGAGTAGTCCGACAACCCCATCCATTCACACAAATAGTTCCTGAAAATTAGGGGAATCACGGAACAGAATCCATTCAATCCAAATCAGGTTGAACCTATCCCGAGAGACTATACATTCTGCTGCTAGTTCTTCCATGCGGCAGATATTAGACATTTCCTCGTACCACTAGCGATAAGAGGGTTGTTGTGTAGTTTTCCAGAGCCTCGGGATGATTGCTCGGGCCGCAGCAACACAAAACCTCAAGATGTCTTTTTTAATGTGGCTCATGGAGCCTGGTAACATAGACAGAAGTGCTATTTCAGGAGAACCTACCATAGTGGTACCTGTAAGGCTGTGGTCACACATAGAAATCCGTTTTTGGAAGTGATTTTCATCACCAATCCGTTTTTTTCTGGGTGCTTTTTGAGCCTCCTGCACTCCTGAACGTTTTTGGACTTTTCATTAAAAAAACGCATGCGCGAACGCATGCGCAAACGCAAGTGCGCATATGCCATGCGTTCGCGCATGCGTTTCCCATAGGGCCCCATGTTAAAAAAAACGCATGAAAACGCATGCGTTTTTTAACTGATGCCAAAAACGTTGCTAGCAACGTTTTTGACTCAAAAACGGACAGGGCAATGTTTGGAGCTCCAGAGAAAAACGGACAGGGTGTTTATTACATCCAATCCGTTTTCTGTCAGTTTTTGGACTTAGAAAAAAAAAATGAGAAAACTGAAGCCAAAAACGGACTGAGGGCTTATGTGGAACCCCAGCCTTACTAAGGTATGATTCCTGAAAACGTTGTCCCAAAAGCTGCATACCTTCACACAGTCCCACCAAATATTTAGCATTGTACCAACTGCCGCCTCACAGCGCCAACATTTTTAGCCGGTTTGGGCAAAGGTACCATCTTGTTAAAACTTTATAATGTCTTTCTTGTGCTAAGCATGGGGAAGACATAGAATGGGTACAATAGAAACTCTTCTGCCATTCAGTGCTAGCGATCTCTCTGTCCAGTTCCCTCTCCCAATTTTTTTGGAAAGCAAATTTTCCCTTCTGTTTCTCCAACATAATAGGCCAATAAATTACGGATATGGCGTGAACAGGAGGAGACTCAGTGAGAAACATGTTTTCCATACGGCAAATAATTGGTTGAACTCTACATGTGCGGGTTGCTGATGAGAGGAAGGACCGGAGTTGAGCGCACTCAAGCCAATTTAACTGGGTTGTTGGAAACTTCTGCTGGAGCTCTATAAAGGATGGTATTTTTCCTTCTGTTGATATCTGTCCTAGTCGAACCTCCTTCACACTTGACTAGCCCAGGAACGAACGCCTGCACATGCCAGGTGGAAAATCAGGATTTAGAAAAAGAGGTGTTAGGGGGCTAAGACTGCCCTCAGGCATATAGGTGTGTCTGAAGGTATGCCACACTTTCAAAGTAATCAGAGTAAATTCAGAATCAGATCCTAATATTTTAGTATATGTCGGATTTATCCAAGTTAAATAATGCAAAGGCACAGGTATATCTTTCTGTTCCACCATCACCCACTTTTTTGTTTTGGATTTATATTGCCAGTCGAAAAGCCGGACAAATGTTGCTCCTTGAAAATATGCTTTAAATTCAGGCCTCCCCACCCCTTTGAGGCCATCAAAATCTTTAGTTTCACTCTCGGTTTCAGTCTACCCCAGATAAACCTTGTCATAATCGAAATAAGTCTAGAGAAAAAACTAACTGAAAGGGAGACTGGAACCGTCTGAAAGAGGTATAAGAAACGTGGAAGGATATCCATATGGAATTCATTGATTTTCCCCCACCACGTCATTTTCAAGGGCCCATATGAGACCAATTGCCGTAAATAGTGTTTTAGTCTATAAGTTAACTAGCTACGTTTTTGTGCTATAATGATGGACAATTGGGCAACAGGACTTAAACATGTGGTGGCCAAGACTTAAACATGTACATATAAAGAAGTGGGAGGTTTCAGGTCCTTTTATACTATATATATCAAAGTCAAATGTATTATGTTTTCATTCATGAATTTATTGAGTAAATTATGCGTACATATAAAATTCATTTCATAGCACATACAAAAGATATACATAGGTTACATTTTTTAAATATACAACCCACACTGGGGGAGCCCTGTGGAGTAGTGCTGGACATGACCTATATATCACTCCTACAGTTCATCCACCCCTGGGGGAGCATTACTCACAGTCAATCCCTATATAGTATAGTACACAACCAAGTACCGTATATACTCGCGTATAAGCCGAGTTTTTCAGCCCAAAAATTGGGCTGAAAAGTCCCCCCCTCGGCTTATACGCGAGTCATACGGCCCCCCTCAAAGTTTGGCGCCCCCACCTCAGTTTCTGGGCCCCCCCGCATGCAGCGCTGCACATATACATTACGTGTCTAGCAGCTGTTACCCTCCGGTGGCAGATCGCGGCTCCCGGCTCCGGGCTCCATCTTCCTCTCTGTCTTCCTGGTTGTCATGTGACCGGCGCGATGACGTCATCGCGCCAGTCACAAAGCAGGAAGACAGCGAGGAAGATGGAGCCCGGAGCCGGGAGCCGCGATCTGCCACCGGAGGGTAACAGCTGCTAGACACGTAATGTATATGTGCAGCGCTGCATGCGGGGGGGCCCAGAAACTGAGGTGGGGGCGCCAAATTATGAGGGGGGCCCTGCTGGGGCCCTGTATACTACCACTGGGGCTATATACTACCACTGGGGCTATATACTACCACTGGGGCTATATACTACCACTGGGGCTGTATATATATACTACCACTGGGGCTATATACTACCACTGGGGCTGTATACTACTACTGGGGCTATATACTACCACTGGGGCTATATACTACCACTGGGGCTATATACTACCACTGGGGCTGTATACTACCACTGGGGCTGTATACTACCACTGGGGCTATATACTACCACTGGGGCTGTATACTACCACTGGGGCTGTATATATACTACCACTGGGGCTATATACTACCACTGGGGCTGTATACTACTACTGGGGCTATATACTACCACTGGGGCTATATACTACCACTGGGGCTATATACTACCACTGGGGCTGTATATATACTACCACTGGGGCTATATACTACCACTGGGGCTGTATATACTACTGGGGCTGCGTGTATACTACCACTGGGGCTGCTGCTGTATACTACCACTGGGGCTGCTGCTGTATACTACCACTGGGGCTGCTGCTGTATACTACCACTGGGGCTGCTGTATATACCTCTGGGGCTGCTGTATACTACCACTGGGGCTGCTGCTGTATATACCACTGGGGCTGCTGCTGCAACACTGCTGGGGCCTGTATATACCACTGGGGAGGCTGCTGTATACCACACTGCTGGGGGCTGTATACCTGTGCTGGGGTCCACCCTCGGCTTATACACGAGTCAATAAATTTTCCCAGGTTTTGGGGGCAAAAGTAGGGGGGTCGGCTTATACACGGGTCGGCTTATACACGAGTATATACGGTAATCATATTAGAATTACATAGTTCATCATCCTCCCACAACCTCCGCACTTACCCATGTCCTATGGAGGGATGGAGTATCCGGGTGCCCCCAGACGCGTTTCGCTTTGGGCTTTATCAATGGGGTCCGTCGGACCCCATTGATAGAGCCCAAAGCGAAACGCGTCATGTCCAGCACTACTCCACAGGGCTCCCCCCAGTGTGGGTTGTATATTTAAAAAAATGTAACCTATGTATATCTTTTGTATGTGCTATGAAATTAATTTTATGTGTACGCATAATTTACTCAATAAATTCATGAATGAAAACATAACACATTTGACTTTGATATATATAGTATAAAAGGACCTGAAACCTCCCACTTCTTTGATTTGGACAATTGTATATATAGGAGTGGTCCATTCTGGCCAATGGCCAATCTAATGATACACATTGTAAAGACAACTTCTTTGATGTTATTAAACATGTACATAGTTGCATTTCTTTAGGCACCTCTTTTTGATTTTCAGACCAAAACAACAAGGTGCAACCTCTGGAACCTGTGGCACTTAACAAAGTTATTGCACTACTAAGGAACTTGTTTGCTTGAAAAGTTAAGCACTTAACCCCTGACCTCAAAAACCATCGGCATGTCCAAAGAATAAGGTCAAAATATGGTCTCTGTGCCCTGGGACAAAGTCTAAGGTGGTTTGGGGCGGTTTCCACCAGTTGCACATGAAATCCTGTTTGTGACTCAAAAAAAAGATTGCTGCGGTCATGGGGCCAGGGTACTTGGCTTCCAGGGCGCAACAGTTCAGGGGGATGTCATGGTGGCTCTCTCTGGAAGTCGTGGCCGTTCATTGAGAAAGGGTAATTATTTACAAGGGAAATAAAGTTTTTAATGTTTGTCATGGTGACATCCATGGTTTCTGATCAGAGTGACCAGCGCTGATTAAAGTGACCCAGGGGAATAGGTATTATGGCAGCTAGGTGTGACACTCCCCATGGATGGAGTGGGCCCGTAGGGTGTAGTGTTGCAGGATGGTTGATGATGGGGGTTATTGTTGTAGCCGGAGATAAAAGAGGACGCAGGAAGGAATGACAGACACCTGGGTTGCAGTTCTTACCAGTCTCTTTACTTGTCGTTGGTGCAAAGACAACCCGGCCGGGGTGCTGTGTTCTTCCAGCTTGCCGCTTGGCCAGTTCACAGATAGTCTGAGTCCACCTCATTGAGACACTAGTTTTAAGCCTTACTGACACTTTCCACTCCTGTTCTTCCACTGTGCCCTCGTGTTACTTGTCCCGAAGCAGGTGACTGAGGGTCCAGTTGAGCGACGGCTTGGAACGTCTTCTTGACCCTCTGTAGCCACTGTGCCTGGGATAGTCTACGGGGTTGGCCACTGCACATGCAGTACAGTGGCCTCTGGTTTATTGGCCGATCTTAAAGAATTCAGTCCAATTTGGGCCTGGTAGCCCTTTGCAGCTAGTTCTTCTACCCGATCTGGAAGTGATCCATAGATTGAGGGTTCTCCGAACTGGGGGTTTGTGGCTGACCTACCCACTAGTCCCAGCCCTAGCGTCCCTTAGAACTCCATCTTGCTTCCTCACTCTTTTCACTTTCTCTGAGTCACTTTTTCCCACCCCCTCAACCTACTCTTCCTAAAGCCAGGAGATGGGGTCTGCCTTCTCAAGGAGCCTCTTCCGCCCTGCATCTCCCTAGCTTGGAGTTAGAATGGGTGATGGGTGTGTGATTGGATGTGTCTCAGCTTGGTGTTCCTGACTTCCCTGAGTATATGGCACCACACTTGTGGAGTAGGTGCAGTACCACTGTGGTGACCAAAATGCAGAGGCACCACAGGAAGAAGAAGTAGTAGGGGAAGAAGAAGAAGAGGAAGAAGTAGAAGTAGAAGAAGAAGAAGAGGAAAAAGAGTACGAAGAAGGAGAAGAAGAAAAAGAAGAACATGACAACAGGTGAGATACAAGATTCTTTTTATATGACTGCAAAAAAAAGTGTGATTATGGCAATATATTTATTATAAAGTTCTGTTTATTGTTTATGAATTGACCTGTAAATGTGACTCCTGAACACTTCAGCTTTTGCACTTATTTCCCCTTTAGAACACAATAAAAGTTTCTGTTCTTAAACTGTTAAAGGAAATCTGTCAGGTTAAAAATCCATGTGTAACTACTATCATTTTCTAATTCCTCGCTCTAAGCTCTCTCTATTCATGTATTTCCATTTTTTATATTTCCCTCCTATCTTCTGTAAACTTCAAAATAGTAGATGAATTCCCTCTGTCACTCACAGTGATTTATCAGCTGCCCACTCCCACTCAATGAATGAATATTCATGAATCATGACACTGTCCTGCCTCCTCGCTAATCTCTGTGTTGTGTGACTCATTCACAGCAGACAGAGAAGGGAGGAGTTTAGCTCTTCATGTCATTGTGTGTATGAGACATATGTGTAGTGTGTGCAGTCTGAGATATTTCTATGTGATTATAAGAACATTTGATCGTTTGCTCAGCAGATACACACATTACATGTATGCAGGAAAACTAAACTTTATATATACACATAGAAATCTTACAGGCTGCAGCACAAAACACCTCCCCCCTCCCAGCCCAGAGCACAGAGGGGAGGGAGTGAACACAAGCCTGGCTGGGGGTGGATATTTAAATAACACTTATACAGCAACCGAAAATATAATAGAGAGGACTAATGCACCAGCTCCCTGCAGGGTGTGAAAATGCTGATAACATGGAAACTAGAAAGTGCACAATAATGGTTTTACATGTCTTAAAAGGTCTGCCCAGGCCCTAATGAAGGGTAATATTAGTATCAGACTGAAAAATGACCTGACAGCGTCCCTTTAATTTTTTTATTGTTTATATGGTGTATATGTATCATGTTTTATTATTTACATGGGAAATAATTAACCTAAATAAATGACATTTTGTTAAATTAAAATTAATGACTATTGCGCTTGATATTCTCTGTTGTTAATTAAAGCCGCCTCAAGAGTAAACCTGGAGGAAAGAAGGAGCCGAATACACAATACACAATGAAGATGGGATTTAACTGTTTATATACAGAGATACATAGTATTTATTGCTGTTGTTACTTTGGCTGCTTTACTCTGAACGTTGTAAATTAAAGCCTTTTTATGATAACGTTGTCGGTAATTACTAAAAGTCAATATTTTGTTCTTTTGACACAATAATAAATTGTCTTGGTGAAAAAGTTGGTGAGATAGACGATCGTCACACAGCAGAGAAAAGAGGACATGCATCGGATATGTTCTATTTATTGTGAGAGCTGCATATCTTTTATTATCTACTATATGGTCTTTATTAACCCAATATTTTTCATGTCCTTTTGTTTACTTAAAGACCTATAGTTAGTGATGAGCGGAGTCGTGAATGTTCGGGTTTGCTGGTTTCAGCCAGACTCCAAGTTACAAGTTTGGTTTGGTCCTAGAACTTGACCTGAACTTTACCGCAAACCTTGAAGCCCATAGGAGTCAATGGAGAACCGAACTTCCGTACTGCACAATAACTGCCAAATGGTCATACCGGTAGCAAGGGCTTAGGGGTTGAAAAAGGAAGCAAAATGGGGGTAAGAGCAGGACAATTGCCCAAACAAACATGGATAGGGAGTGCAAACATGATTAAACAATAGTGTGGGGTCCCCCTATTTTTGATAACCAGGCAGGGTAAAGCATACAGCTGAGGGCTGATATTATCAGGTTGGGAAGATCCAGGGTTATTTGTCCCTTACCAGCATAAATATATCAGTCCATAGCCACCACAGAAGTGACTCATCTGTCTGGTGTGGCAGGAATTAAGGCAATCAAGACAAAGGGTTAGTAATGGAGAGACGTCCATCAGTAATGGAGAGGGGTCTATCAGTAATGGAGAGGGGTCTATCAAACACCCTCATTTCCAAGCCAGTAAGTATAAAGTAAAAAAACTCACACAATGGAAAAATAGTTTATTTGAATAAAAACTCCCCCCACTCTCTAGTTTAGCAATTTACTAATGAAAAAACATCGTCAAGGTTCCGACATAATCCAATGTTGTATCATCCCACATCAATTTTCGAAAATTATGGAGCCTCATTGTGAGAATGATGATCCATTGTGAGTAACCTATTGAGCCTCGTTTTACTAACACCAGGGCTTGATGCGAACTGAGACTACACAGCTGACACCAACCCCATAAAATATTACCCCAATTGCCGCCACACCAGGACAATGGGGAAAAGCTGCAATGAAGCTCCAGAATTGGCGCATCTAGTGGATGTGTGAGGGTGCTGGAACGGCGCCGGAAATGGAGGTGAGTGAAAGATATTTTATTTGTATGGGGGCGAACATGGGGAATTAGAAACAGATGTCCAAGTAGTGGACAGGGGCTGGCTGGCTGATATTGCCACGGGTGGCACTCCACCTTGCTCAACCTGGGTCAGTTGAGGCCTGGGGGGAGGGGGGAAGTTGGGGGGAGTGCTGCTGGGGTCAAGTGAGGGGCGGGGGGTGCTGCTGGGACCAATTGAGGAGCAGGGGAAGGGAATAGTGCTGCTGGTGCCGAGTGAGGAGCGGGGGGAGGGAGGGGGCAGCAGTGCGCTCCTTAACTCACCCTCACCTGCCGGCTGGCTCCACTACAGTCCTGGGTCCTGCAGACACTCGGGTGGGTGCAATTGTGCCACAATGCAGCCGCTCCCACTGGCTTAGCAGCCCCAAACTAAGATTATTCCACAAACCTGGGGGCAGATGCCACCCTGTCACCTGGGCCAGTCCGCTCCTGGTAGTGGACCAGCCGTTCAAGCCATTGATTATATATTGGCCATCCTGTCTTGCTTTGCTTCATATGATTTGTGTCATGGCAGGACTTGTATCTAATCTGAAGTTAAGGGGCATACAGGCATTTATTTTTAGTGTTTCTCACTTTTAAAGGTTGGAGAGAAGAAGTTCGGTCAGAGGAAAGAGATGTCTCATTTTCGTATTGGAAGATTTGGGTTTCCAAGTAAAAAGAATATGGCAATGAGGCAAGACACTTTACGACACTATTTCTTTGACTTATTTTGAAGCTTTAGGTTTTGGAAAGTTTGTTAATAAGGTAAGACTTTTTCGAAAAGCTCCTTTAACTTCATTATTCCTCAAGGGTTTAATGCAGGAGTTAAAACACCATAAATGATACAAAGATATTTCAGGTAAGAAGAGTAACCTCCCGCCTGTCCCATGTAGACAATTATAATGGTAAGGTAATACATGGAGACCACAGTCAGGTGGGAAGCACAGGTGGAGAAGGCTTTAGATCTTCCTCCCGCTGACTTTATTTTTAATATTGAAATAATGATGTAAATGTAAGAGATCACAATGAAAACAGGTGATGAAACAAGTGTGAAAAAACTAACAACGACAATAGTGATCTTATAGAAGGAGAGGTCTCCACACGCCACCCTCAGAAGAACCAAAATCTCACAAACAAAATGGTTCAATGTGTTTTGTTCACAGAATAAGAGAGGTCGTACCATAGTGGGCACAGTAGACACTACAAAACCTCCCGTCCACATAATGACGGTGATGGTCCTACAAACCCTCCAGCTCATAATGGTGGTGTAATGTAAGGGAAGCATATGGCGATGTACCGGTCGTAGGCCATCACCGCCAGTAATATACATTCTGTTCCAGCTAGAAATACACCGAGGTTCATTTGTGTCAGGCAGAAGAACATTGAAATCCTTCGTCTTTTATAAAACATATCGATTAACAGTTTTGGTACAGAATTTGAGGAATAGAACATGTCCAAAAATGACAAGTTACAGAGGAAATAATACATGGGAGTGTGTAACGTAGAGCTGCGAATGACGGTGAAGATCAGGAAAGTGTTCCCCACAATGGTCAGAACATAAATGAGAAAAAAAGTCCTGGGAGAGTCCGAGAAGGATGAATTCGTCAATAAGAGATTGGTTTAAATACGTCATGATATTCTTCACAGTTTATTGATCACAACCTTGTAATAAATGGAGAAGAAAGGGTCAGTGTATTGTATAGTTCTTATTACTGTCACATCGCCATTGGACTCGGTGGCTGGTGCTCCTGCCTCGGCCACTGGGAGGCGCCGGATTCCGTTGTCTGATGGTGTTGGTGATAGGAGGGCTATGTCCTCATATGGACCTGCTCCTTCTATGTCTGTCTCTGTCGCTGGGCGCCGCCGTGTTTCTCCTGTGGGTGATGTTGGTTGTGACTCACTGTTTAAATAAGGTTGAACGGATAATCTTAGTTATGTTTCTTTCTTTTTATTCAAAATCTTTAAAAATCCTGTGTGGATGGGTGATACAGTGATAACAGTGTTTTACAAAGACAAGCCACCTCAAGGACAAACATAAACATAAATTGTAGCCAGTGAATACAGTCCCCCTGAGGGTGATATTTGGATTGGTTGACAATATAGCAATTTCAAGTATGAGGTACGGTCTTTCCTTTGGAAAGTGACCAACCTGGACACACTCCGTCTCCAGTGGTGATCACAACCAAATACCGTCTCAGGTTATTAGGTTTTGCCCAATTGTTGGGTCTTTTGACAATATTGTCCCTAAGTCAAAGGGTCCAACCCACCACCCTGTAGTCAAAGGTCCTATAATTCAACAGGCACGATAAATTCAACAATAAATAACCATTGATATGGTATGACAATAGCAACCCGCCCGACGCGTTTCGCCTCCTCCAATCAGTTCAAGGAGGCTCATCAGGGGCCATAAAAATACGCTATATCAGGTATATGTGTCACATAGATGAAATATGACACTTTATGTTTAGAGTCTGGTAGTTTAACCCACAATGGTCCGGGTTATGGGATATTAACGGAGGGTATTGGTGAGTTTATCATATATCAGACGTCATATCCTGAAGCTTCCTGGAAACAATATGAGAATATGATTTTTAATTAGCAATGATGGCATTAACTAGGTATATGACCTTCACCCGGCTATATAGTGCCACTAAGATTGTGAATTATTACATTTATTCCACCCAGAACAAGTGTCTAGTGGTAAAATGTGATGGCCTACCGGTGATTTTAACATAGAGGTCACGGTATGATTAGTGCTTCCATCTGTATAAGGATCTGATATTGTGTCCTCAAATCAAAATACAATTTAGATTAGTATTGTTATTATTATCAATAGGGGGTAGGTAATCTAATAGAGGTACCTACCCTCTTCCTTTAAGTGAATCATCTCCCTGTTTCCTGCTTGCATTTAGAAGAAAGTATATACATCTGTCCCCTCCTTTCAATATCCCTTAATGGGAGAGAACAGAATGGGGTAAAAAAAGAGATATCTCAGAAATCCAAGAAAGCATCAGTGTTGTTTACTGACCTTGTCCTTATTGTGTCTGAGAGCTCAGTTGTTTCTGTTATATAAGAGGACACTCATCAATCTCCCTTAAATCAGATTTTCTGTCTACCAGAGTCATTGGTCAGACAAGGGTTAATGATTCCAAAGGTGCCTGTATTTTATGACAACATCTATGTTAGTAACTTATGGATCTCTAGTAGGGTCAAATCTATAAAGATTAGTACATCAATAGAATTACCTCACTTTTCCTTGTTTGCAGTATATGCCATGCAGTCCTGATTTCATTCCCTGCTTCTGGAAGAAAACAAGTGTTCACTTCTGTGCCTCTGGTCTCATTGAACCGGCTCAGGTGCTGCTCCCCGCTGTCAGGGCTAACAGTCTCGCCGGCTCAGAGACTCCCCTCATATAGTCCGTCCCATAGTGGGTGGATCCCCGCCCACCGGAACTCGCTGGCAGTTCTAACCAGCGTGCGTTCCACCTGGAACGCAAATCTAGTTACCGCGCATGTGCGCGCTTCCTAGTTTACTCCTGCTGCTATTGCGCATGCGCGGTTACCGTCTAAACGTTTTGTATGTATCTATGCACTGCGTGTCAGTGCAGTGAGACCGGAGGGGACATCCTATCACTTATAGGAGGGAGGGATATTTTATATGGGGGATATATTATACAGAAGTAGTTTCTATATTGGTGATAGTGGTGAATATATGAATTCTTCATGGTTAAGATACGTATGTGTGACTGTTAACTAAATAAACAGAACACCATAAGTATCTTGTTGTTCTATACAGTATCCTGGAGCCATATCTGCAACAGGAGAGTATGACACAGTATGGGCTGCACTGGACCCCATATTACAGTATGCATGGATATATATCTCATATGAGGAGTTCTATGTATTCAAAGAGAATATATGTTCTGACCCATTCAATTGTTGCTATGGATAATACAGGTGTCACAATATTTGATGGAAACCATGTTCTGATTTATATATCCAGGGTCTTGTGTCCTCATATTTAGTGATTGATTATCCCCATTATGTTAACCCCATATATTACAGGACCCGTGGGCAACCGGTGCAAAGTTTTTTGTCTTATACAAGAATAGATTTGGTCTGGGCTACTAGTCATACCCAGGTATTTTAATCCTCCTATACCCTTTTGGGTCGTGGGGGAAAAAGTTTTTGTGACAATACGTTTGATCAATAGTGACATTGTGCGTTTTTATGAAATACCGCAGCAGTTATAACCTGGAAACCTGGACCTATTAATTCTATATGAGGTCATATGAAGCAGGCGTATGTTTGCGTCTCATTTAGACCATGTGGAGCCACCGTTTTTAAACGGTGGATCCAGCGACACTCTTTTTGGAGGATGAGTCTGTCCCAGTTACCTCCTCTTATGGGTTGTGATACTACCTCAATTGCCATGAAGGTACATCCGTCCAAAACCCCTCCATGTTCTTGGAGTATATGTCTGGCAATGGGGGTATCTCTCCTCTTTCTGACATCACCCACATGCTCCCCTATCCGTTTTCTAAATTCACGTTTAGTTTTCCCTATATATTCGATCCCACATGTACATCTAAAACAGTAAACTACTCCAACAGTTTTGCAGTTTGCAAAATGTCGGAGTTTGTAGGTTTTACCAGTGTTTCTACTGATAAACTCCTTATCAGTATTGATGTACATGCAGGATACGCATTTTCTACACCGAAAAGGACCTTTGGCACGATTTTTGAGCCAGGTGTTCTTCACTTCCGGTGGCTCGTAGGTACTATGTACGAGTTGGTCTCTTAGATTTCTTCCTCGTCGGTATGTTATAGAGGAATATGGAGGGATCAGCTTATGGAGTCCGGGATCTGCTCGCAGAATACGCCAGTGTCTCCTCATGATTTCCTTTACTTCTATGGCACGATTGTCATACTTGCCAATGATCCTCATCATAGGGTCATCTTGTCTCGTTCTAGGTTTCATGAGCTCTCCTCGAGGTGTTGACTCTGCTGTCTTGTAGGCCTTGCTCAGTACCTGTTGAGGATAGCCCCTATTTCGGAATCTTGTCCTCAACTCTTCAGCCTGCCTAAAGAATTGTCTATTATCTGAGCAATTCCTCCTGACGTGAAGGTATTGGCCTTTTGGTATTCCTGTCCTTAGGCTTTTCGGGTGGTGACTATTCCAATGCAATAGGTCATTACTAGCTGTTGCTTTCCTGAATGTCCGTGTGCTTAGGTGTCCGTCAATACCTCTTTCGATGGTTACATCTAGAAAATTCAATTCTTTCTCTTGAAATTCGGAGGTGAATCTTAGGCCTAGTTCATTTATGTTGAGGTCTCTTAGAAACCTATCAAAGCTTTCTCTGTTACCTGACCATAGGATAAAAATATCGTCTATGTAGCGCCCCCAGAAAATGATCTGGGGGCACGACCAAGACGCATTACCTTCACCCCCGAAAACTATCGTGTCCTCCCACCAGCCCAGGAGCAAATTTGCGTAGGTTGGCGCCATAGAACTGCCCATCGCGGTGCCCCTGAGCTGGTGGTAGAACTTTCTATTGAACCTGAAATAGTTATGTGTCAGCACAAACTCAACTGCATCCAAAATGAACCTATTATGAGACTCATATTGCATTCCTCTGGCACTAAGGAAGTATTTGACATCTTTTAGTCCCGCTTCATGATGTATGCTGCTATAGAGAGCTTCTACGTCTATGGAGGCCAAGTATGTATCTTCCTCAATAATCACACCATCAAGTTTTGTTAATAAGTCCATGGTATCTCTAAGGTAAGACGGCAGTGCCAAGACATAACTCCTTAACACCTTATCCAGATAGATGCTCACATTTTGTGTGAGCGAGTCGTTCCCTGATACTATAGGTCGGCCTTTGAGTGGTGAGATGCCTTTGTGCACCTTAGGTAAAGAATAAAAGACCGTGTTACTGGAAACTTGGCATCCATAAATCTCCATTCGTTTTTATGTAGGATGCCTTCTTCATAAGCCCTATCCAGTAGGTTTTTTAGTTCTTTTTGATAATCTTCTATGGGGTCCCTTCGTAGAATAGCATACGTGGTCTGATCTTTCAATATATCGTAGCACATCTTGGTGTAGATATCATGATTCATAATCACAAGATTGCCACCCTTATCTGCTGGTTTTAGTATGATGTCCTTGCGGGTCGAGAGGTTTTCCAAAGCCTCTCTACCGGAACGATCTAAATTAGGGTAGAATGTTTTGTGAAGACCTTGTAATTTTTCAAGGTCCTCACAAACCAGCTTGGTAAATATGTCAATGCTACTACAGTCCGTGGAAGGGGTGCCCGAGTGCTTTTAGGTCTGAGATCCGTGAAGGGTCCAAGACCACTATCATTGGAATTAGATAAAGTCATCATATCCCGTACAGTAGGTAGGTCCTCCTCAGTGATGCCAAGTTCTAAACACTTCTCTCTGTCGTTGTTCTCAAAAAAACTGCGCCATTTGAGTTTTCTTGCGAATAGATTAACATCTTTCACACCACTCAAATGCGTCAAAATTGTTAGTTGGAACAAATGACAGCCCTCGTTTCAAGAGTTCTATTTCTGTTTCATTTAAATGAGTTGTAGTCAGATTTATTATTCTCAATTCATCTCTATCATCTTGGCGGTTCTTCAGCGTTAGGCGGTGTCCGTCTACTGATAGCGGGGGTTGGGTATCCCAGTGCGATTCCTCAGATCGTATCCCCGCTGTTGTAAACCCTGCTCTAAAAAAGATGGCATAGGAGCAGGTGTAGAGAAACCACACAATGAGGGAGAAGGTTGTTGTGGCATTATAGGACCTGGTCTGGGATCGGGTCTTGGTGTTCCCCATCTCAGTTTGCCTTTTCCGTTGCCGAGTTCTCACGTCTCAGGCGATGCTTCACTTGTCACGGTGAGGGAGGTGCAGACGGACTTATTACGTCGCATTCATGAAAAGGTGGTGCTCTCGATGTCTGACAGCGCTCAACACCAGCAGATGTTTCCACTTCCAAAACAGCTGACGACCTGTCAATCACACTGGCTTTTGCGGGTAAAGAGTTGGAAGTTCTGCAGCCAAAAGCCTGTGTGACTGCTGTCCCCACAGTCACAGAGGATGAAGAAGCCGCGGATGCACTTCAGGGGCGGACGGTGGTTGGCCAGGCCCACTAGGCCGCATTGTAGCACAGTGAGCTTCCTAATCTAACTTATGCTTCATGCCCATGTGACGGTTCATGCATGAAGTAGTCAAACTATCGACTTGTTTACCTCTACTCAGATTTTGTTTACAAATTGTGCAGATAACATGAGTTGGGTCATCCTTTGCAATCTGAAAAAAGGCCCAGGCTAGGCAAGGCTTAGAAAAATATAGTTCAGAACCAAAACATGCCACAACCTATTAACTATCCTCATGGTCACAAGTTGTCTACCATAGTAGCATACTAGTCAGGACTGAAAAAGAAACACTCTACCATCTATTCAATAATTGCCAGGACTAATGAGTTTATGTTTCATAAAAAGTTATACCTTTATTAACATATAAAAGTTACAGACAATACACCATTCAGACAATGAAGGTTTTTAGGAGAATCCAATTTTTTGTACCACACCAGGTAGTAACACACTCAGTAACAACGGGATACAACGGGATACAACTCACAGGGTAGATATATCATGCAGTTTGTACTCATCCCTGTACATGGATGACATTAGCAGTGGAACTTACAATTCACTCATTCATCACTCACCCATATTGCTTCCTGAGATCACTACCGCCGTCCACGATAGGTGTCAATTTTTATTTAAGAATTAGTAATATCCTTAGTTAGGCTGTATATCGAAGCCAGAAAAGTAAACCCCAGATGTGAAGGAGCAGCAGCAATTGTGAAGAGTGTTCCGCAGCTAAAGAAAGAGACTCCACAGCCTCCACCAGCACCGCCTCCACCAGCACCACCTCCACCACCTCCACCAGCACCACCTCCACCACCTCCACCAGCACCGCCCCCACCAGCACAGCCTCCACCAGCACCGCCTCCACCAGCACCACCTCCACCACCTCCACCAGCACCACCTCCACCACCTCCACCAGCACCACCTCCACCAGCACCGCCTCCACCAGCACAGCCTCCACCAGCACAGCCTCCACCAACACAGCCCCCATGAGCACAGCCCCCATGAGCACAGCTCCCACCAGCACAGCCTCCACCAACACAGCCCCCATGAGCACAGCCCCCATCAGCACATCCTCCACCAGCACCGCCTCCACCAGCACAGCCTACACCAGCACAGCCCCCATGAGCACAGCCCCCACCAGCACAGCCTACACCAGCATAGCCTCCACCAGCACCGCCTCCACCAGCACAGCCTCCACCAGCACAGCTATTAGCCACAAAAGGAAGAGATGGAGCTTCTGTCCATCTTCTTGTGACAATAAAACAAATCTGACATGTGCTGTGTGTGCAAAATATCTATGTAAAGGTCATTAGTTTTATTATTCTGTTCAATGTAAAAATGCATGAACCTGTCCACCCTTTTTAGAGATAAAAAAGAAAAACTGAAATTTTCATTATTTTTCATTTGTTGTTTTATAAAAATATGTTAACACAAAGTCATATGTAGTTAGATTTCATGTTATAGTCATAGAAATGTAAAGCATGTTTGTTATTTGTGTGCAGAATGCTATAAAGTGAACAGAATTGCAAACAGCCAGTGTAACCTTATTCTGAAAAAATAAATAAAAATTAACTTTTAATTTCATTTTTCACTTGTTTATAATCAACCATGTTCACATACAGTTTAATAATGAAATAGGTATTGAAATAAAACATTTACAGTAGCTAAAATCAACATTTTTAGAGGTCGGGTCATATTGACCATAAACAGTACAAGTGTATAGTAAATGCGATCAGAACAGAGGATCTTACCTGCTTCATTTGGATTGCTCTGCCCAGTCCTGGGCTTTCTCAGCAATGCACAAACCCTTTTCTCCACCTGGATCAGTGGATCATTCAATCGTGGTATACTAGGAACACTTTGTGGAGTCTGAGCTGGAAATGGTGTCCTAAGTAAGTGCTATATTTCTCCTATTTTGCTGTTCCAAGATTCATAATGTCAGGCCAATGTTTGACCCGGCAACTATGAATCTCTAGTAAACATTAAAAAATTGCAATGAAACACAAAAGATATCCCTGCTTTCCATCTTTATTAACCCAAAATAACTTCCCCGACAATTTTTCACAGGTATTTTCGTTGGTGAACATGTTCAGTTCTGCTACATCGCTGCAAGCAGACACGTCTGTTCACAGCAAGCAGCAGGCTCACATAGACACCCAGGTGTGATCCAGGTGCCATAAGAAAGGTCATCACAGTTCACAGCAGAGCAGCATCGGCTGTGAACTCAGGTTATTATTATTATTATTAATAAGTATTTATATAGCGCTATAAGGATACATAGCGCTTTACAATTTAGAGGGTTGACATAGACAAGTGGTCGAAGACGACGACCACAAACAGTGACAAACGATGACAGATCACAAATTGTAATACAGGTACAATGGGGCCGGGGATCCTGTCCGCGAGGGCTCACAGTCTAAAGGGGGTAGGGAGGGAGACAATAGGAGGGGGACAGGTGAGTTGGTGCAGTGGATAGGGTGTCAGTGTGTGTTGTAGGCTTGTAGGAAGAGGTGGGTCTTCAGGTTTTTTTTGAAGGTTCCCAGGGTCGGGGAGTGTCTGATGTGGTGAGGGAGGGAGTTCCAGAGTCTGGCAGAAGCCCGAGAGAAGTCTTGTGTGCGGTTATGGGAGGTGGAGATGCGGGAGGTTGAGAGAAGGAGTTCTTGGGAGGAGCGCAGGTTGCGCGAAGGGAGGTAGCGGGAGACCAAGTCGGAGATGTAGGGAGGGGACAGGTTGTGGATGGCTTTGTATGTCAGGGTTAGGGTTTTGAAGCGAGATCGCTCGGGGAAGGGGAGCCAGTGGAGGGCTTGGCGGAGAGGGGAGGCGGGGGAGTATCGAGGAGATAGGTGGATGAGTCGGGCAGCAGAGTTGAGGATGGTGCGGAGAGGATCAAGGGAGGTGGCAGGGAGGCCGGTGAAAAGAAGATTGCAGTAGTCCAGGCAGGAGATGATGAGGGCGTGGATGAGTGTCTTAGTCGTGTTGTGGTCAAGGAAGGAGCGGATGCGGGCAATGTTTTTTAGTTGAAGTCGGCAGGCGGTGGCAAGGGCTTGGATGTGGGGCTTGAAGGAGAGGGAGGAGTCGAGGATTACCCCGAGACATTTGGCGAGGGGGACGGGTGAGAGGGAGCAGTCTTTAACGGTGATGGATAGGTCAGGAAGGGGGGGACGGTTGTTAGGGGGAAAGACGATGAATTCAGTCTTGTCCATGTTGAGTTTGAGGAAGCGGGTGGAGAAGAAGGATGCAATGGCGGATAGGCATGGAGGAATTTTAGATAGGAGAGAGGAGATGTCGGGGCCAGACAGATAGAGCTGGGTGTCGTCGGCGTAGAGGTGGTATTGGAGGCCGTGTGACTCGATGAGGCTGCCTAGGCCGAGGGTGTAAATAGAGAAGAGAAGTGGTCCCAGGACCGAGCCTTGGGGGACACCTACGGAGAGGGGGTGGGGCGAGGAGGTGGTGTGGGAGTGGGTGACACTGAAGGTCCTGTCCGTTAGGTAGGAGGAGATCCAGGAGAGGGCGAGGTCAGTAATGCCAAGAGACTCAAGAATTTGGAGTAAGAGGGAGTGGTCAACAGTGTCAAAGGCAGCAGAGAGGTCGAGAAGGATGAGGACGGAGTAGTGTCGTTTGCTCTTGGCGATCAGAAGGTCGTTAGTGACCTTGGTCAGGGCTGTTTCGGTTGAGTGTTGCGGTCGGAAGCCGGATTGTAGGCGATCGAAGAGAGCATAGGAAGAGAGGTGGGAGGACAGTTCGGAATAGACGTGTTGTTCAAGACGTTTTGAGGCAAACGGGAGAAGAGAAATGGGGCGATAGTTGGAGACTGAAGTAGGGTCGAGGGATGGTTTTTTTAGGATGGGCGTGATTAGGGCGTGCTTGAAGGGTGAGGGGAATGTGCCGGATTTGAGTGATATGTTGTAGAGGTGCGTCAGGGCAGGGATGAGGACTGTGGTAAGGTTAGGGATGAGGTGGGAGGGGAGTGGGTCCAGGGCGCAGGTGGTGAGGTGTGATCATGATAGAAGGGAGGAGAGGTGGTCCTCGGTCATGGGGGTGAAATTGCATTTGGGTGGGGGGGGATGGGCTGGAGGTGGGATGGGGTGAGGGAGTGTGGGTCGAAGCTTTGTCTGAGTTTGTCAATTTTGTCTTTGAAGAAGGTGGCGAAGTCGTCGGCGGAGATGAGAGGTGAGGGAGGAGGTGCAGGGGGACGAAGTAAGGAGTTGAAGGTTTTGAAGAGTTGTTTGGGGTTGTGAGACAGGGCGGTAATTAGGGAGGAGGAGTATGCTTGTTTTGCGGAGTCAAGGGCAGTCTTGAAGGTATTGAGGGAATGTTTGTATAGGGTAAAGTGCTCTGCGGAGTGGGACTTCTTCCATTTCCGCTCGGCTGCCCTAGTCGTCCGTCGGAGTTTTTTGGTGAGGGTCGTGAGCCATGGTTGACGTTGTAATCGTGTTGTGTGGAATGTGAGCGGTGCAGCCTGGTCGAGGGCTGTGGTGAGGGTGGAGTTGTAGAGGGAGGCGGCGGAGTCAGCGTCATGAGAAGAGGCCAGGTCGGAGAGGGGGAGGAGGGATTCAGAGAGAGAATGGAAGTCGATGAGCTTAAGGTTTCTGCAGGGGTGGGGAAGTGTCCGGCGGGGGGGGAGTGTGGTAGGGGGGAAGAGGGACGAGAAGGTCAGTAAGTTGTGGTCGGAGTGGGTGAGGGTTGAGTGTGCGAGGTCGGAGAGGGAGCAGAGGCGGGTGAAGACAAGGTCAAGTGTGTGGCCACCAGTGTGCGTGGCGGAGGAGATCCATTGGGAGAGGCCAAGAGAGGAGGTGAGGGATAGGAGTCTGGAGGCAGCGGCTGTGGGGGTGTCGATGGGGATGTTGAAGTCACCCATGACGATGGTGGGGATGTCGGAGGAGAGGAGGTGGAGGAGCCAGGTTGTGAAGTGGTCGAAGAAGGTAGAGGGGGATCCAGGGGGGCGGTAGACAACAGCCAGTTGGAGGTTGCAGGGGGAGTAGATGCGAATGGAATGTGCCTCGAAGGAGGGGAGGGGGGGTGGAGTGAGAGGGGAGAAGGAGCAGTCTCTGGCCAGAAGTAGGCCAACACCCCCGCCGCGGGTGTTGGTGGGGCGGGGAGTGTGGGAGAGTGTGAATCCCCCGTAAGAGAGGGCGGCCGGGGAGGTTGTGTCAGAGGGGGTAAGCCAGGTCTCCGTGATGCCGAGGAAGGAGAGTTTTCTGGAGATGAAGAGGTCGTGGATGAGTGTTAGCTTGTTACGGGCTGAGCGGGCGTTCCAGAGTGCGCCGGGTAGGAGGACGGGGGAACCCGGGGTAGGGGAATGGGACGGAGATTGAGGGGGTTACGAGGGTTGGTGGTGGGCCGTTGGAGTGGGGTGGAGAAGGGCGAGGTGGTATGGTTGGGTGGGCCAGGATTAGGGGAGATGTCACCGGAGAGTAGAAGGAGCAGGGAGAGGGTTAGGAGATGGGAGCAGGGGAGCTTGCGTGGTGGGCGTGTATGTCTAGAGGTGGTGGGTTGAAAGTGGAGGAATAGTTCAGAGCATTGGGTGAGGTGGGTAGGAAGGATGGAGGATGAGAGTAGGATTCCTTTGCCCAATGGGGGGATGGGTGGGGGTAGTAGGAAGTGGAGAAGGATGGGAGTGAAGGTGAGAAGGAGCGGAAACATGGCGGGGTGAGTAGGGGAGGAGAGGTGGGTAGGGTCAGAGGTAGCCGGGGGTCGGGTGTGGCAAGGGTAAGTTCACGATGGTGGGTGATTGGCCGTGGTTGAGGCACGGGGTAGGTGATGAGGTGCAGTTCGGGGGAGGAGATGCAGTTCAGGGATAGGATGCAGGCTGGGGTAGGGATGGAACCAGGGGAGGGATGCAACTAGGGTTGAGGTGTAGCAGGAGGTGAGATACAGCCGGGGGTTAGGTGCAGTCCAGGGAAGAAGCAGCCAGGGGTGAGATGGTGACCTTGTTGAACTGCATCACGGCAATTGGCGCTTCTCTTACTCATTTACGGCGGTTTACCAGGTGCCGTGATGCAGTGCATCTGAGTCACCCAAGGTCACAGTTGACGTGACTCTGCTGTGAACTGGGATGTCCTTTCTCATGGCACCCGGATCAAACACAGGTGTCAGTGCGAACCTGCTATTCACTGTGAACAGACGTGTCTGCACACAGCAATGCAGCAGAGCAGAACATGTTTGCCGAGGGATAGTCTTGTGGATTATGGTTGGAGAGTGTGTTTTGGGTTATTATAGATGGGAGCCAGAGATGTCTTTTGTGATTTGTTGCAATTAAAAGATTTTTCCTCTGTGTTGTTTTTTTAATGTTTACTAGAGATTCATAGTGGGCGGGTCTAACATTGGCCCAACATTATGAATCTTGGGCTTAGTATCAGCTGCCAATACAAAGCTGGAATTAAACCCTTTATTACCCAGTGTGCCAATGTCACCAGGGCCTCTGGAAGACCCAGCTAAAGCACCTAAAAATGGTGCATTGAAATAAAGTGCCATTATCAGTGGCAGCTGCAGGCTGCAATTTTCAGAGTGGGGGTGTCACGGTGTAGTGTGAATGCTGATGAGTGAATGGCAGTTATGGGCAGGGTGACCATGGAAGACTAGTCTGGCCCTAGTCTAGGAACCCTGAATGGCCCTGAACCCGAAGGTATCTCTGATGGTGAGAAGGTTCAGGCCTCCAGCCTCTCCCTAAAACTCCTCCACCAGCTCTGCGCTATTCCCCCTCATCTCCCTCCACAGAACTGGGATACAGCAACTCCAAAGGAAAGGACTTCACTTCAGCAACAGAAACACACAGGTCAGCACAGCACGGCTTCCAGGAATAGAGTGAAACTCTATCAGCAGCACCACCTGGTGGAAGGAGAGGCTACTTAAAGGCTAGGGGGAGGGGAGTTAAGGTGAGTCACACATTAACCCCTCAACCAGAGTTGAACCTAATAGTGAATGCAGTTCTAGAGCACAACACAGGAGGCCAGGACCTTCACAACTATCAACCATGCAGTTCTTAAAGACAAACATACACAGCAGCATCCAGCAACGTCAACACCATCTAAGTGCGTGACAGGGGGTCCCAGAACGCTTGGGCCTTACCACGCCGGGTTTTATCCTGGCTACTAATCATTTTTTAAAATTATTTATTTAAACAATTAAAAAAAAAATAATGGGCTCCTTTGTATTTTTATTGACAGTCAACATAAATCCAGGCGGCTGGGACTGGCAGCCAGTAGCTGTCCACTTTATCTGCAATTAGAATAAAAAATACAGTGAAGCTCTACATAATTGTTTTTTAATTATTTATTTATTTTTACAGTACTATGATGTCAGTCAATGGGTGAGGGGTCCAACAGCCAGGTATTATTACAGTCTGAGGCTTGTTTCTTGTATTTCAAAAAAGTGAACAAATTAAACAAGGTGAAGGGGTTACGTTTCGGAAGGAAGGTGTTGAGCTTGTAGCAACATGAACTAGATGAGTCCATTTAACATAGCCGATGATCCCGTGATACTAAACATCCGGTCAGTATTTTGGCAAAGGCTCCTTTCACTTCATTATTCCTCAAGCTGTAGATCAATGGATTTAGAAGGGGTGTTACAACTATATAAATTAAAGAAATGTATTTCATATAAGGAGAGAAACGTCTTGACTGCCCCATGTACGTGGTCATACAGGTCCCAAAAAACAGGACGACCAATGTAAGATGGGAGGCGCAGGTGGAGAAGGCTTTAGATCTGCCCTGTGCAGAACGGATTTGTAATATGGAAATAATGATACAAATATAAGTCCCCACAATAAAAGCAGTGGGCACCAGCAGCGTAAAAAATGATGTAACAATTATGGATAATTTGTTAATGGAGAGGTCACCACACGCCGCCTCGATTAGCATCATGGCCTCACAATAAAAATGATTAAGTTGATTTTGTTTACAGAATACAGGAGGCTTCAATATGGTGGGGACCGATGAAAAACCTATGTTTACTAACCACATAATGACAGTGATGTTCCTACAGACCCTCCAACTCATAATGGTGGTGTAATGTAAGGGGAAGCATATGGCAATATACCGGTCATAGGCCATAACCGCCAACAATATACACTCAATTGATGCCAGAATAAGGCCGATGGTCATTTGTGTCAAGCAAAGAATGACAGAAATACTTCGATTCTTTGATAAAACATCATGGAGGAATCTTGGAAGAGCATTTGTAGAATAGCACAAATCAAGGAAAGACAAGTTACAGAGGAAATAATACATGGGAGTGTGTAACTGAGGACTGACGATGACGGTGAAGATTAAGAATCCGTTCCCCAACATGGTCATCATGTAAATAATAAAGAACAAAATAAAAAGGTAAATACAAATCTGGAAATTCTGAGAAAATCCGATCAGGATAAATTCTGTAACCACGGTCTGATTTCCAAGCTCCATGGTGTACATCCCATTATATCTCCTTAAAGCCGAATCGTGAAGTAAGTCGAAGGAGTTGTGTCCAGAAAAGATTTGAGAAATTTTCTGCAGTGTTCTTCGGTCAAAAAGATGAATATAAGATAATTACTTTGATAATATATTTTATGCTATTCATATAGCAGGCATTATAATGTTCAAGTAATTAATATAAATAAACTCATGAAGTTCAGCATTCAGTAGTTAACACATCTGGCTCATATTAAGGGTCAAGATTACAAAATATCTGAAGGATTTTAAAGGGGACAAATGATATTAACAATACATACAGCGGGTGAAATAAGTATTGAACATGTCACCAATCTTCTAAGTAAATATATCCTTAATGGTACCTTTACAAGCCGCAACAAAGGGTAGCAACAGGTAGGCATCGCATGTGCACGCGCGCGTTTTCAAAGGTTCCTAACAGTACCTGATGCTGCATTTACAAGCCGCCACAAGGTGCTCCACAGAAGGTTTTGTCATTCCCCGGAAGTGCCGACGGGTGCCGCAGGTTACCTTCTGTGGAGCACCTTCCCTCATTTAAACGCCGCTACCAGAAGGGAATATGGGCGTACATATTGTGCGCCGTAACTACATAGGCGTGACAGAGTTGTGTATTACGCGGCGCTCGTACGGTGATTGGACAATGCAATAACATCATGATTGGGCAGCCAGCGCAGGGAGGCTGCCTAATACATGACGCTATAGCAAATGTGTAGTGACTGGTCAGCTCGTTAAATATGCCGCCCTGTGCAGGGACAGCCAATGGGTACACAGTAGCCCCCACCAATGATAGCCGATGGGGCGTGGAATACATGACGCTGTGGCACGCCCCAGGGAACTCAAATACCGTGCCTGTTCCCCGATTACACGCCGCCACCATAGGGTTTTTGCCTGCTTGTTTTTGAGCACGGCTGAAACACAGGTATCCAAAGACACAGGTAGAAACCGCCTGAGTTACACGCCGCCACTTCGCGGTGTTTTCAAGGTATCAGGTACAATTGTGTCCGATACCTGGCGGTTTCTACCTTTCGGTGGTGGCGTGTAAAGGTACCATAAAGGTGCTATTGGCACAAATTTCTCACCAGATGTTGGTAACAACCCATCCAATCCACACATGCAGCTAGTTTCTACATACAGAAGGCATCGTGAGGCTTCATAAAGGCTTTTGCATAAAGTAAGTATAAATTAAATTTCAGTATGCATTTTTAATAATTTTTTTGCTGACAGCTCATGGCTATTACCCATCAGGAGATGTTTCTTGTGTGGCACCTTGGTAACGAGACACTTTTTTTCTTTTGGCAGGATTTCTTTGTAATTACTGATATATTTCAGCTGGTGTCATGAATTTCCATGGCTGTTTGTATACTTTACTCACCACATTGGCACAGTGTGTAGTGAGACATGCAGCTAAAACCTCCTTTCTACATGTGTTTAATACTTTTTCCCTGTCTCATCTCTCACTATTAGGCTGGTTTGACACCACAGTGTGATCAGGTCCGGGGCTGTCTGGTGGGAACCTGACAGCCCCGGACCCGATTTTGACACAATGCAGCCCTATGGTGCCGGATAGGGACGGATGGCAGCTATTTGCTATCCGGTTTTGTCCCTTGTCCGGCAACATCAGGCTGCAATCTGGTTTTGTCCTGTTTTTGTGTCCGGTGCAAAGATCTGCACAAATTGGATCCTCCTGGATCCGGCGCGATCCTGTGCCCCCTAACATGGGAGTCTATGGCGCCCGATCACACCGGATCCGACATAAAATTGGATCCGGGAGCCGGACGCCAGTTGCTGGAGTTCAGCAGTGAGCTCAACTGAACTTCAGCACCAGGAGCTGTCCCCTGCTGATATTTCAGGACCATGGCCAGCTAGCCGCGATTCTGCAGGGACAGCTCCTGCTGCAGCGATCTGCCGAATCCGGCAGAAAACAGGACTGAAGGGCATACTTTCCGCTTCCAGAAGACCAGAGGAAACTCCTATAGCAACTCTCTCGACAACCAATAAGGTGGTCATCAGAGGACATTTGATACGCTTAAACTCATGGCTAAAAAAAGCCTTAGGTAAAGATATGGAAACCATCTTAAAAAAAATCAAAGACCTAGAATCCAATGTGATCAAGAGCCCCAAAGAATCAACCAATAGGGAAATCCTCAGATCAAGAATAGAACTAAAATCAATCTTAACATCGGAATTTGACAAAATCTCACCCATAACCAAATTCAACTTCTTTAATTGTGTTAAGAAGCCTTCAAAACTTTTTACAAAGTGAATAAAAATCCGCAAAGCTAAGACCAAAATACTGCAAACCAGAAGCAAAAAAATAATGTAATTATCAAAGCACCACAAGATATATCAGACACATTCACTGAAATGGATCTGACCGGAAGAAGCGGTACAGCACCGCGAAAAGGCCCGTCGTCACTCCTCCACACTCCCTCCCCTACAACAGCCGTGTCGTGCCTACACTCTGGCAAATAAAAGATAGAAGATTTCAACATGGTGAGTGCCGCTCATTTTTTCTTAAACAATCTTATCTAATGAAGATTTAGATGACCTAAATTCACCCTACACGGAAATCGAAATTATGGATACCATAAATTCTCTCAAAAAATGCAAATCACCAGATGGTTTCCCAAATTAATTTTACATTACTTTCAAAGAATCCCTCTCTCCATATCTCACTAGACTACTCAACTCATCAACAGATAACAATAACCATCTCCTGAAAGAAATGCCACAAGCGGTCATCACAGTGATCCCGAAAAACGAAGGAGACAGCAAGAACGTAGGAAACTACAGACCCATCTCGTTGTTAAATACGGATCACCAAAACTATATCTACTAGGATTCAGAAAGTTACTTCAAAGCTAATTCATAAAGATGCAATAAAAAGGGAAATACCGGGCACCAACCGGATTCAGGCTCAGATGTCTTCCTTTGGTTTAAGGGGGGCACTCCTGGGTCAGGGTGCCTCTCGGAGCACAGTGTTGCACGCCATTGTGGAAGAAATCCAAATATCCAAAAAAGAAGAGCCAGGCGGCACTCACCGAATTTCTGAGATCCTTTTATTCGTCCAGTAATTTACAAGACATGAACAAGCCGGGAGAGGGAGTGAGTCCGTGCTCCTCACTCTCTCTCCCCGCTTGTTCATGTCTTGTAAATTACTGGACGAATAAAAGGATCTCAGAAATTCGGTAATTGATAAAGATCAGGTGGGGGTTCGTACAGTGATGCTACAAGACTAGCCATAAATTTGATCGCCCATATAGAAAGAACCAAGACTCCAGCCCTAGTGATCTCTGTCGACGCAGAAAGAGCATTCAACAGAGTACACTGGGGCTTTCTTTTTGAAACCCTGAGGAGGTTAAGATTCGGAGGGAAGATTATTAACGCAATTCACATTCTCTAATCCATCCGCGAGAGTTCTAACAAATAATGTGCTCTCAGAAGAAATTCTGTTATCGAATGGTACGCATCAGGGATGTCCCCTTTCCCCCGGCCCTTCTGATCTATTCATAGAGCCGCTAGCGGAAAAGATCCAGATAAACACCCTAATCAAAGGCATACATAGCCAACATAGAGAGTTCAAGATCCTTACTCTCACAGACCCGCTAAACTCATTGTGCAATCTTCTAGGTTATATTGAGGAATTCTCGCGTATTTCCCACTACAAGATCTACCTATGAAAAACCCAAATTCTCCATCTGAATATCGATCCGGAACTCTTAAACATACTAAAATTAGAAACTAGTTTATCTTGGGAAAGAGAGAATTTTGATTACCTCGGCATTAACCCCTTAAGGATCGAGTCACTTTGCAGCTTAATGACCAGACCGTTTTTTGTAATTCTGACCAGTGTCCCTCTATGGGGTAATAACTCTGGAACACTTCAACAAATCCTAGTGATTCTGAGATATATTTTTTGTGACATATTGGGCTTCATGTTGGTAGTAAATTTAGGTCGATAATTTTTGTGTTTATGTCAGAAAAAATCAAAAATTTGGTGAAAAGTTTGAAAATTTTGCAATTTTCAAATTTTTAATTTTTATTCTGTTAAGCCAGAGAGTTATGCGGCACAAAATAGTTAATAAATCACATTTCCCACATGTCTATTTTACATTAGCACAATTTTGGAAAATAAGTTTTATTGGTTAGGAAGTTATAAGGGTTCAAAGTTCATCAGCAATTTCTCATTTTTCCAGCAAAATTTAAAAAAAATATTTTTTTAGTGACCACATCACATTTGAAGTCCCTTTGAGGGGTGTACATGACAGAAAACACCCAAAAGTGACACCATTCCATAAACTGCACCCCTCAAGCTGCTCAAAACTACATTCAAGAAGATTTATTAACCCTTCAGGTGCTTCACAGAAACTAAAGAAATGTGGAAGGAAAAAAATTGACATTTTAATTTTTCCAACAAAAATGTTCTTTTACCCTCAATTTTTTCATTTTCACATGGGAAACAGGATAAAATGCATCCTAACATTTGTTGGGCAATTTCTCCTGAGTGCACCGATAGCTCATATGTGGTCATAAACCACTGTTTGGGCGCATGGCAGGGTTCAGAAGGGAAGGAGCGCAATTTGACTTTTGGAGCTAATTTTACATTCAAAAAGTCAAATGGCGCTCCTTCCCTTGCCGTGCGCCCAAACAGTGGTTTATGACCACATATAAGGCATCGGTGTACTCAGGAGAAATTGCCCAACAAATTTTAGGATCCATTTTATCCTGTTGCCCATGTGAAAATGAAAAAATTGAGGCCAAAAGAAAATTTGTGTTAAAAAAAGTACTTCTTCATTTTTACGGATCAATTTGTGAAGCACCTGGGGGTTCAAAGTGCTCACTATACATCTGGATAAGTTCCTTTGGGGGTCTAGTTTCTAAAATGGGGTCATTAGTGGGGGAGCTCCAATGTTTAGGCACACAGGGGCTCTCCATACACAACATGGTGTCCGCTAACAATTTGAATGGAAAATTAGCTCCAATAGTTAGCGGACACCATGTCGTGCATGGAGAGCCCCTGTGTGCCTAAACATTGCAGCTCCCCCACAAATGACCTAATTTTGGAAACTAGACCCCCCAAGGAACTTATCTAGATGCATAGTGAGCACTCTGAACCCCCAAGTGCTTCACAAATTGATCCGTAAAAATGAAAAAGTACTTTTTTTTCACAAAAATTTTCTGTTAGCCTTAATTGTTACATTTTCACTTGGCAACAGGATTAAATGGATCCTAAAATTTATTTGGGCAATTTCTCCTGAGTAAACCAATAATTTATATGTTGTGGAAAACCACTGTTTCGGCGCACGGCAGGGCTCGGAAGGGAAGGAGCGCCGTTTGACGCTCTAAGCGGAAAGTTAGCTGAAACCGTTAGTGAACACCATATTGTATTTGGAGATTCCCTAATGTGCCTAAACAATGGAGCTTCTACACATGTGAGATTTGCCCCCCACCCCCAGCTGCCTAGCTTTACCTGGCTGGTAATCAAAATACAGCGGAGCCCTTTTTTTAAATTCTTGAAATAATAAAAAAAAAACGACGTGGGCTCCGCCACATTTTTAGTTTCCAGCCAGGTAAACCTAAGCAGCTACGGGCTGCTACCCACCCGCAGCTGCTTAGTTGTACCTGTCTGGTAACCAAAATACGGCAGAGCCCTTTTTTTTTTTAATTATTTCTTGAGCTATTTTTAGCTTCCAGCCAGGTACAACTAAGCAGCTGGGAGCTGGGATCCACAGCATCGAGAGGCCGAAGCATTTTGGGCCCCCCACGCTGCAAATTGCAGCCCGCAGCCATCCCGGGAAATGGAGCATTCATTAGAAGGTCCATTTCCTGGCGATGTACCCAGACTCTTCCAGTTGTCCTGGTGCCAGTGTCAAACTGGGTAATAACGGGGTTAACGCCAGCTTTGTATTGGCAGCTGGCACTAAGCCTGAGGTTCATAATGTCGGGCCAATGTTAGACTCGGCCAGCTGGGTTTAAATCCTGCGCCAATATCGCTGATTGCTGGCAAGGGAACTGGCCGGGTGCAACGAATAAGCAAAGTATAATTGAAACTGTCCCTGTTGCTGATTGATTGGGCAGGCCAGCCGCCCGCGACCAGCGACGCAGGATTTGCGTTACAGACAAAAGTAGACAATTATATAGTAGATACCTACAGCAGTACCGGTGTGCAACGGTGCCAGTGAGCAGTGGTGCCAGAGTCCAGGAGGGGACAGCAGGTGGGTGCGGTCAGGAGAGGGCCAGGGCACAGTGGGCAGGAGGGGGCCGGGTGCAGGCAGTAGGGAGCCAGGGAAGAGCGGGCGGGTGCAGGCAGGAGGGGGCAGGGGAAGAGCGGACGGGTGCGGGCAGAAGAGGGCTCGGGGACCGCCGGTGGGTGCGGGCAGGAGGGGGCCGGGGAACAGCGGTGGGGTGAGGGCAAGAGGGGGCCCCTCCAGCCCACACCCGGCCGCTGTTCAACGGTCCACTCCTGCCCGTAGCAGAATGCTTAGCAAAGTATACAGGGGCTCAGTGGTTAGCAGAGTATACAGTGGCTGAGTGGTTAGCACTGCGCGGTGGCTCAGTGGTTAGCACTGCGCGGTGGCTCAGTGGTTAGCAAAGTATGGTCGCTCAGTGTTTAGCACTGTACTGTGGCTCAATGTTTAGCACTGAATGGTTGTTCAGTGGTTAGCAGTGAGTGTGGTGGGCAGAGTGGTCAGCGCAGCAGCGCGGTGGGCAGAGTGGGCAGCGCAGCAGCGTGGTGGGCAGAGTGGTCAGCGCAGCAGCGCGGTGGGCAGAGTGGTCAGCACAGCAGCGTGGTGGGCAGAGTTGTCAGCGCAGCAGCGCGGTGGGCAGAGTGGTCAGCACAGCAGCGTGGTGGGCAGAGTGGTCAGCGCAGCAGCGCGGTGGGCAGAGTGGGCAGCGCAGCAGCGTGGTGGGCAGAGTGGTCAGCGCAGCAGCGTGCTGGGCAAAGTGGTCAGCGCTGAAGCGCGGTGGGCAGTGGTCAGCGCAGCAGCGTGGAGGGCAGAGTGGTCAGCGCAGCAGCACGGTGGGCAGAGTGGTCAACGCAGCAGCTCAGTGGGCAGAGTGGTCAGTGCAGCAGCGCAGTAGGCAGAGTGGTCAGCGCAGCAGCGCAGTGGGCAGAGTGGCGGGAGGCAGGATGGAGCGAGTGGGGCAGGATTGATCCGGTTGGACAGGATCGAGCCAGCAAAGCAGGATGGTGGTGGGGGTGCAGGATGGATCCGGCGGCACAGGCTGATGGCGGGGGAAGGAAGG
Source organism: Allobates femoralis (assembly GCA_033576535.1). Lineage (NCBI taxonomy): Eukaryota > Metazoa > Chordata > Amphibia > Anura > Aromobatidae > Allobates > Allobates femoralis. The sequence goes on from JARQOC010000013.1 coordinate 23,715,669, forward strand.
ATGGTGGGGAGGGGGCAGGATGATGGTGGGGGTGAAGGATAGAGCCGGCGGGGCAGGATGGATGCGGGGGTGGCAGGATGGATGCGGGGGGGCAGGATGGTTGTGGGGGGGCTGGATGGATGCAGGGGGGCAGGATGGAGCCAGCAGGGCAGAATAGAGGCGGCGGGGCAGCATGGAGCTGGCGGGGCAGGATGGAGCCGGAGGAGCAGGAAAGGGGGAGGGGGCAGGATGGAGCCGGCGGGGGGGCAGGATGGAGGCGCTCCTCCTGCCCCCCTCTCTGCCCGCGGCCCCCATTCCTCTACCCCCCCGCCCCCTGCGGCCCCCACACTCCCTGCCCCCCCACTCCTCAATGGTGATAAAACTAAAAAAGCCCATAAGGATACTTACCCTCCGCAGGCGCGCTCCACCTGTCTTCTATCTCCCAGGACAGTACCTGTTGTTGCCTGGGAAACCGATCAGCTTATTGGTCACATGACCGCTAACTAATGCCCCTGGCTGTCAGATCGCTCCTCCTTCAGTGGATGAGGCCGGGAGGAGCAGGGCAGAGCAGACGGGCGAGGAGCACAGTGGGGAGCAGAGAGAAGACCGCAGGAGGAGAGCGGGCATCGGAGGAGATCGGGCACCGGAAGAGGGCGGACACCGGAGGTGAGCAGGCACCAGACTGGAGGGGAGCGGAGGGAGGAGGCATGAGAGCGGGAAGAAGAGGGAGGAGAGTGGGAAGAGGACGGAGGAGAGCAGAGGGAGGAGACCGGGGACTGGAGAGCGGGGACTAGAGAGCATGGACTGGGCAGAGCAGTGGAGGGGCAGTGAGCAGAGGCAGCGGATGTTTGCAGGAGCCGGGCACAGCTGACAGCCCGGCTCCTGCAGCAATCGCACAGGGAAATGCTCATATTCAGCATTTCCCTGCGCGATCATGATGTGATTGGTCTGTCAGATTGACTGACTGATCACATCATTCTAAATGTGGGGACCACTAAAAAGGGTCGACACACACCTCTGCCCGTGACCCTTAGCTGTCACTGACTGTCACTGTTTGTTTACAAGCAGTGACAGTTCAAAGCCCTGACAAGTTTAGCCGTCATGATGCGGGAACTGACATCTTTTCATGACGGCTAAACTCGTCATTGGTCGTAATGGGGTTAAACTTACCAAACCCCTTTCTAACATCACTGAAACAAATTTGAATGACATCTTCAAAACTATACAACCAGATAGCCTACATATTTCCAACATAAGATATATCATGGTTAGGTAGGGTAGAAACCTATAAAATGTTTATACTACCCAAACTGCTTTATATCTTCCGATCCATTCCTCCACCTATTCCAAAATCCTGGCTGCAAAGATTACAAACCCAATTAATAACTTTTATTTGGGGGAAAAAAAACCTAGGGTTGCGAGATCAATTTTAGAAAAAAGCAAAAACAACGGAGGACTTGCAGTACCGGATCTTCTAGCTTATTATCATAAAACTTAGCCAATCATGGTGAGAAGGGAAAGATAGACCTAGCTGGTCAAATATAGAAGAATCCTGTTATACACGAGGTGGCCTTGGACCTGTGGTACTCTCATTTCTGTGTGACAAATTTAAGCGACTGCCCAAGGAGCGCACAGTTAAAGCCGCTATCCAATCCTGGAGACATCTGGTTGCTAAATCTACCAATTGTCATCCTACCTCTCCGCCAAATTGGATTCCTTTAGAGAGTCTCGAATCAATTTCCACAAGATTAAAAGTGGACTCCTGGAAAAAATCCGGAATTCAGTATATCACAAAAGATATCGACGAAAGAATCAACTCATACCCTTTAAGACACTTAAGAATACGAATAAATTAAAAGACAGTGAAGAACAATTGTGGGAAAAGATCCATCAAACACTCATCAAGCACAAATTAAATCTCTGCATTCCTCAAAATGTTAAAGTACCCACACAGCTCAAAGTTCTGTAAAACGAAAAATATTTACCAAGACGTAAATCAAGACTCAACTTTCCCCAAATCCACCAATGTAGAGGCGTGGGACAAAGAATGAAAGATCTCCATTCATACTATTTTTTAGAGAAAACCCAATATATTTAATGTTATATATATTAATATAATTAATATTTAATTTTTAATGTTAAAATAGGGGTCCGTCTTATAGTCATGTGTAGCTTAACTGGGCAAGGGGGGGAGGGCATGGTGGCAGGGTCACAGGAGACTGCTGGAAGTCATCGGCACCAGTGAGGTAAGGCAGGCCTGAGGCTTGGTGGAGGAGATGTTGCAGCGGTGCAAGGTGGACACCATTGATCTGCTTACGGTGGATGCGATGGACTCAAGGTAAATGGCTGTGGAGGCAGCGCACCAGCAGATTGAGATCTCATAGAGCCGAGATCTCAATCGGCGCTTGCAAGCAGCCATTTTCCTGGAGTCCATTGCATCCACCGGTAGATGACTGGCGCCTGCCACCTCCTCATAGCCTTGGGCCTGCAGCATCCCCCGCAGTAAGCTATATTTGGATTATAAAGTGCATCTCCTTCTCCCGCCTAATTTTAGTGGGAAAAAGTGCGTTTTATAATACGCAAAATATGGTATTTATATACACACACTTTCAAATCTGGCATATACATTCAACAAATTCTTTTTCATAAGTTTTTCTGAACCTGTATTAGTGAGCCGAGATAATCTATCCACCTCACCGGTGCGGCATATCAAGATGCTGATTAGACAAATGACTATTGCACAGGTGCGCCTTAGGCGGCCCAGAATGAAAGGCCGCTCTAAAGTCTGTAGTTTTATCCCAGCACAATGCCACAGATGTCGCAAGTTTGAGGGAGCATGAAATTGGCGTACTGACTGCAGGAATGTCCTCCAGAGATGTTGCCTTGAATTGAATCTTCATTTCTCCTCCATAAGCCTTCTCCAAAGGTGTTTCAGAGAATTTGGCTGTACATCGGCCTCACAACCGCAGACCACACCAGCCCAGGACCTTTACATCCGGCATCTTCACCTCCAAAATCACCTGAGACCGGCATCCAGACAACTGCTACAACAATTGGTTTCTATAACCAAAGAATTTCTACACAAACTGTCAGAAATCATCTTAGTGAAGCTCACCTGCTGCCCGTGGACCTCATCGGGGTTTTTCTCTGATTGTAGCTCATTGTTATCATTGGGGTCTCCCCCTAACTGCAGCTCCTTGTCCTGATCGGGGTCTCCACCTAACTGCAACTATTTGTCCTCATTGGGGTCTCCACCTAACTGCAGCTCCTTGTCCTCATTGGGGTCTCCACCTAACTGCAACTCATCATCCTGGTCGGGGTCTCCACCTGACAGCAGCTCATCAACCTCATCAGGGTCTTGACTGCACCTCGTCATCATCATCAGGGTCTTCACCTGACTGCAGTTCATCATCCTCCACAGGGGCTCTACCTGACCTGACTCCAATTAGTCCTCGTAACTGATGTGAGTGGTGTTGTTTTCACGATTAATCCCAGTCTTTACTGTACACGGCACATAGCGGATTGGCAAATGTTGGTCACCCCAGATACTGACTGGTTTTCTGACCCCCACCTTGGACTACCCCCAATACTGTAAAATTGCACGTTTTAGAGTAACCCTTTATTGTGTCAGCCTAAGGCGCACCTGTGCAATAATCATGCTGTCTAATCAGCATTTTGATGCCACACCTGTGAGGTGGATGCATTATCTCGGCAAAGGAGAAGAAGAGCAACTAAGGCCCCTTTCACATAGGCGTTTTTTTGAAAATGCAGCAGATCCGGACAAAAAACCACATCTGCTGCATTTTTCACCTGACGGCCGCACTTGCGGCACAATTGCGGCAAGCCCCATGCATTGTCTATGGGGCTTGCAATAAGTGTGCGGCAGCAAGTATGAAAAAAGCAAGAAGTGTCCAGACATGAACCAAAGAAACTGTTCTGTGTGATAAAAAAGAATGAAGAACAATTATTGGCACAAAATAAAAGATATTTCAGTCTGGAGAGAAGATAATAAAATATATGAGGAGTCTGGAAAATGGTGGAAAGTCAATAGACAATGTAATACACAAAGGAGCATCTCAATGAATTCAATGAATTAGAAGATCATCAAAAAGTAAATTTATGTCAGTAATTCAATCCATAAAGTGACACACATCTATTATATAGAGTCATTACACACAGAGGGCTCTACCGTATTTCATGTGTTCATTTCTGTTAATGTTGATGATTATGGCTTACAGCCAATGAAAACCCAAAGATCATTATTAGGGATGAGCGAGTTCTGCAATAATCGGTCTCGCTATACTCGCAATGAGTAGGTCTCGGTACTAGGCACTCATTGCGAGTATAGAGAGTCCAATGGCAGTGAATGGGTGGGCGAGTACTTTCGCAGTGTATCTATATATATACACTGCGAAAGTACACTAAAAATGAATAAAAGTTGTTAAAAAATAAAAAATGATCATACTCACCTCTCCGACGCCTGCATCGGGACCGGCAATACTCACAGGTCTTTCGCGTTGATCGGATATCTTCGTTTTCTTCACTTTTAGTGCACTTTCGCAGTGTATATATATATAGATACACTGCGAAAGTGAAAGGACTACTCGCTACTCCCGAGTAATCACAAGAAACTCGGGGAGTAGCGAGTGGCCGAATATCGTCACTATTCAGCGAATACCGACTAGTTACGATTCTACTCGCTCATTCCTTGTCATTATCTCAGAAAATTAAAACAGCAAAGGAAAAAATATGGATGATCGGGAGTTTTTTCCGTTTTTTCAGGCTGAAACAGGAGGGCACTCACCAATGTAATCTTCAAGCGCTTTTATTATGGTGACAACTTACGGCAAGATAGTGCAGCGGGGAGGGGTGCAGGAGACACTGGACGACAGCGCCATTTCGCACCAGGCTAGTGCTTTAACGGGTCAATCTGTGGATTTTCACTGGCTGTAAGACATAATCATCACCATTAACAGAAATAAACACATGAAAGAGACATCTCTGTAATGACTCTATATAATATATGGGTTTCACCTTATGGATTGAATTACTGAAATAAATTACATTTTTGAAGATATTCTGATTCACTGAGATGCAGCTGTATAATATAATATAAAATATAATAAAAATATTGCAATCAGCTGTCACTGCTGAAATGTCAGAATCCCGGCTAGCAGGGGAGCTGGCCGCGGTCCTGAAATATCAGCAAGGAGCTGTCCAGCTGCTGAAGTTCAGCTGAGCTCACCGCTGAACTCCAGCAGCCGACGTCCGGCTCCTGCATCCGGTTTTATGTTGGATCCGGCGCCATAGACTCCCGTGTTAGGGGGGCGCCAGATCGTGCCAGATTCGGGAGGATCTGGGAGGATCCGATTTGTGCAGATTTTTGCACCGTAAACAAAAAAGCTGCAAGCAGCGTTTTTGTGTCCAGGACAAAAAACAAATGCATCCCGATGCAGCCGGTCAGAGACAAAACCGGATGGCAAATACTGCCATCTGGCCCTATCCTGCACCATAGGGCTCCATTGTGTCAAAATGGGGTCTGAAGCTGTCAGCTTCACATTGGACATCCCCAGACCTGATCACATCATGGTGTGAAACCGGCCTTAATTGAAGTCAATGGGGAATTCAAGCACTTTTCCTAAAGATCTCCTGGAAAGATGCTTAAGTTTCTCATTGACTTCCATTTTTCTTAGTAAACGAGTTGAGCCATTGGCTGGGGTCACACTACCATTAATGAATGATTTTATCAGCATCTACTAAAAACGTAGAATATTTTCCTGAAATGCATATGCGGTAACAACCGCTGCTACGGGAGAACGCTGTGCTTGGTGCCCCGATGTGTTCCCTGGTTACCAAACACACACAAAGCTGTTTGGAAATCGCTTTTGTGGAGCGGACAGGGATATGCTGCAGGCTCAGCAAAAGCGGACGCCAAACAGCTTTTGCTAACTAGGGAACACATTGGGTTACCAAGCACAACGTTCTCCATAAGTGCATAGCGTTAACGGTATGCACTTATGGAGAAAATTTCTAAGTATTTAGCGGATGCCGGTAAAACCTGCTAATAACGGTAGTCTGACCCCAGCCATTCCGAGTATCCAACCTCGATTGGAGTATGGAACACCCCAGCATTGTGGAGCGCGCTCATCACCGCTGCTCATAGATGGAAGGATCTACAGATCACACATTCTATGGCTCAGGACACATATCGGATTATTCTATAACAGACACTTACCTGCTGTCGATAATGTTTACTCCACGTTGTCTAATCTTCGTCGTCACAAGAACTATTATGGCCACTTTACACGTCCCGATATCGGCGTCCAATTCCGATAAAAGGTCACGTGCTTCGTGCGTTGGCCCCGATATCGTTTGTGCGTTGTGTGGTGTAAATGCCCAATACGATGCAGGAACGATGCCAAAACGATATCAGGGAAGAAATGAGCAGGCTCTCCAACTGCCCGATATTGGATGGACGATGTGGCCAGATCGTGCTGTGTGACAGCCCAACACCGACTTGAAACACAACTTCCCCTATTCTCGCCCATGTTAAATGGTCGTTCCTGGGTCGCCCGTACAATGGGGCGTAGACATCGTAGTGGTGTTGCCTGCCGATATCGCGCTGTGTAACATCTCCTATGCGATCTTGGAATTCTGCCCAAAAAATGCACGCTCCCGCCCCGTTGTATTCAACATCGAAACGATGTTGGGACATGTAAAGTGGCCATTAGGTAATTACATAATGATAGAAAAGAAATCAGATTGTGTCAACAGAACAAAGAAGTAAAACTGAGCAATAAAATAATTGTGATCTTGGAAAGTTCCAGTTGGAAAGGAAAAAGGGCGAATAAGAAAAAACTGTGAAAGAAATTGATTTCAATTACGATAACGATCAGACCTTAGATTGTATTCATTGTGTTTAGACGTCATTCACACTCCGGCCTTTGCACTGACATCTGGATCAGCACAATGGCTCCAACTTAATATTCTCAGAATAATTCACACAATGTAACATTTGTAATGGATTAAACACATTTATGTAGAAAAAGAGTTAAACAGATAGATGATCCCCATCACACATCCTGTGTCTGGCCCCTTCTTGTCTTTGCTCTTACAGCTTTTATCAGCCTTCTGCCTGGAGTTTACCATAAAGCACCAGAGAATAGCGGCACAACACTCATTAGATTAATTTCATAAATTATCATTTATTTTAGGTTAATTATTTCCCCCATGAAAATGATGAAACATCGTCCACATGAACCATATGAATAATATGAGATGGAAATAGTGTAGGACACAAAGTTTCAGACTTCTCTATTCATTAAATAAGAACAAAAGCTGAAGTGTTCAGATCTTATATTTACACGTAAAACACTTGACACATTATTAGGGGCCATTAATCCAGATGTTCTGCAATCACATAACATTGGACCCCTCCTTTTGCCCTTTTCTTCTTTGAGAATAAATCTAGTACTTACCTGTACTGTAAAATCAGGCAAAAGTTCACGTGTAATAGTTTATTGGGGGCATAAAACTATCATAAGAAGTAGAGATGAGCGAGTACTAAAATGCTTGGATGCTCGAAGCTCGGGCCGAACATCCCAAGATACTCGTGTACTCGGCCCGAGCACCGAGCCCAATGTTATCCTATGGGAGACCCGAGTATTTTTCTGACATGATCCCCGGCATAGAAAAACCCTAAAAATGTCCCAAAAGTATCAGAACAGTGCTGAAATGACATGGGAACAGCATGGGGAAGACCCCTGGAAGCATTTCACACCCCAAGGTCACTGCTGTGAACAATGTTGTCAGACCATTACGCCACTTTTACAGACTGTCAAGAAAACGTTACAAAATGAAAGCAAAATGGATTTTCATGGAGAAAATATTAAGGCTCAGACCCACTGGTGAGACAGAGGTGGGGGATGTTAGTTTTTTGGATTACATGAACAATTTTTTTTAAAAAAATTGTGTGGCACTCCCATGGCCCTGGGAAGAGACGTAAATGAAGGCCTCTTTAAATAATGTGCCCATAATAAGGAAGTGGGTCTTTTGTAGGATTGCCCTAGGCAGGGAAGTCAAAAATTAGGAGGCACCCCAATGCCCCTGAATAGAGAAGTGCATTAGGGCCTCTTTAAATATTGTGCCCATTATAAGGAAGTGGGTCTTTTGTAGTATTACCATAGGCAGGGCTGCCAAAAATAGTGTGGCACTCTGATGACCCTGGATAGAGACGTGCATGAAGGCCTCTTTAAATAATGTCCCCATTATAAGGAAGTGGGTATTTTGTAGTATTGCCCTAGGCAGGGCTGCTAAACATTGGGAGGCACCCCAATGACCCTGGATAGAGACGTGCATGAGGGCCTCTTTAAATAATGTCCCCATTATAAGGAAGTGGGTCTTTTGTAGTACTGCCCTGGGCAGGGCTGCTAAACTTTGGGAGGGGCCCCAATGCCCATGGAAAGAGACGTGCATGAGGGCCTCTTTATATATTGTGTCCATTATAAGGAAGTGGATATTTTGTAGTATTGCCCCAGGCAGGGCAGCCAAAAGTTAGGAGGCACCCCAATGCCCCTGGATAGAGACGTGCATGAGGGCCTCTTTAAATAATGTCCCCATTATAAGGAAGTGGGTCTTTTATAGTATTGCCCTAGGCAGGGCTGCTAAACATTGGGAGGGACCCCAATGCCCCTGGAAAGAGACGTGCATGAGGGCCTCTTTAAATTATGTCCCCATTTTAAGGAAGTGGGTCTTTTGTAGTATTGCCCTAGGCAGGGCTGCCAAAAATAAGGAGGCACCCCAATGCCCCTGGAAAGAGACATGCATGAAGGCCTCTTTAAATATTGTGCCAATTTTAAGGAAGTGGGTCTTCTGTAGTATTGCCCTAGGCAGGGCTGCTAAACAGTGGGAGGGACCCCAATGCCCCTGAAATGAGGCGTGCATGAGGGACTCTTTAAATAATGTGCCCATTTTAAGGAAGTAGGTCTTTTCTAGTATTGCCCTTTGGTAGGGCAGCCAAATATAGGGAGGCACCCCATTGGCCCTGGATAGAAACGTGCATGAGGGCCTCTTTAAATTTTGTGCCCATTTTAAGGAAGTGGGTCTTTTGCAGTATTGCCCTAGGCAGGGCTGCCAAACGTTGGGAAGCACTTCAATGCCCTTGGATTGAGGCGTGCATGAGGGCCTCTTTAAATATTGTGCCCATTATAAGGAAGTGGGCCTTTTGAAGTATTGCCCTAGGCAGGGCAGCCAAAAATTGGGAGGCACTTCAATGCCCCTGGAAAGAAACATGGAGGAGAGCCTCTAAATATTGTTCCCATTACAAAGGAGCGGGTCTCCTGTACTTGTAATGCCCATTCTGTAAGCATGGACTAAAACATTTACCCCTGGGGGGTATACATGAAACTACTGCCTAACTTTTGAACGGTTAGGGTCATCATCATCATAAATACGATGTAAAAAAATTATGTTTTCGTGGCATCATGAACCACGGTCGCACTGACCATATGATGGTGGTGGATGAGGAGAAGGGGGAGCAGTACAGCAAGTAGACATGAAGTCTGTACCGATGTGTGGGTGTGCGGAGGTGCATGGCAATCTACCAGCACAAAATTTAAATTCCGTTATCATTTGGTGGTGGTGTGGTAAAGTCAGGCCCAATCCAACCCTTGTTCATCTTGAGCAGAGTCAGCCTGTCATCATTTTCAGTTGACAGGCGGGTGCGTTTATCAGTAATGATTCCACCTGCGGCACTAAAAACACGCTCTGACAAAACGCTAGCAGCAGGGCAGGCCAGGCGTAGAGAGCCAATTCCTGCCATGTGTCCAGCTTGGATACCCAATAATTATAAGGCACAGAGGAGTCTAGGAGCATTTAGTACGATCGGCAAGGTACTTCCTCAGCATCTTGGCAAACTTTGCAGTCCTTGTGACACTACCCCGCACCTCAGGGCCTGTGGTACGGGAGGTGCTGAGAAAAGTGTCCCAGATCTTTGAGAGTGTTCCCTACCTCTGCTGGATTGTACTTGTGTCTCTCTCGGCCGGACGCCTTGGTTGTCCACCGAATCGTGACCTCTGCCGCTAGCGTTTTCAGAAGGGAATTTTTTTACTAATTCCGCGACTATGGCCTTTTAGTACAGCAGCATTTTTGTAGACCTCTCCGCCTCGGGAATAAGAGAAATAAAGTTCTCCTTGTAGCGTGGGTCTAAAAGTGTCACCAACCAGTGATGAGTGTCCGCCAAGATGTTGATAACGCGAGGGTCACGAGACAGGCAGCGCAACATAAAGTCAGCCATGTGCGCCAGACTGTTAATAGGCAAGAATTCAGGGTCCTCACTAACAGCATGACTGGCCATGCTGACCTCATCCTCCTTCTCTCCCCTGTCTTCTGGCCATCCACGCTGAACCGACGGTCTGACGGTTGTGCATGTATTACCATCAATTCATGAAAGTAGCTCTATTTCTTCATCCTCCTCCTCGTCATAGTCAATGCACGCTGGGATGAGATGAGGCTGGGCTGTGTGTAATCACCCAGTACTGTATCTTGCTCCAACTCATCGTGCTCCGCCTGCAATGCATCATCTTGCATTTTGAGAAGAGATCGTTTTAGAAGACAGAGAAGCGGGATGGTAATGCTAATGATGGCGTCATTGCCGCTCACCATCTTGGTGGAGTCCTCAAAGTTTTGGAGGACAGTACATATGTCGGACATCCATGTCCACTCCTGAGGTCTTATGTGTGGAGTTTGAACCGTATACCGACGGCCTAGTTGATGCTGGTACTCAACAACTGCATTCTTCTGCTCACAAATCCTGACCAACATGTGCAATGTGGAATTCCAACGCGTGGGGACATCACACACCAGTCTGTGAGCTGGAAGCTGCAAACGCCGCTGAAAGCCGGGAAGGGCGGCAGAAGCAGTATGTGACTTTCTAAAATGGGCACATAGGCTGCGTACTTTGATGAGCAGATCCGACAGATCAGGGTAGGATTTAAGAAACCGCTGAACCACGAGGTTGAGCACATGGGCCATGCTTGGAACATGTGTCAGCTCGCCTTGCCTCAGAGCCGCCACCAGGTTCCGGCCATTGTCACACATGACCATGCCTGGCTATAGGTTCAGCGGTGTGAGCCAGTGACCTGCCTGCTGTTTCAGAGCTGTCCACAACTCTTCAGCATTGTGGGGTTTGTCACCTACGCATATTTGCTTCAGCACAGCCTGTTGCCACATAGCCGAGGCAGTGCTGCAGTGCTTCCAGCTTGGGACTGGTGTGGATGGTAAAGTGGAGGAGGAGGCTGAGGAGCATGACGTTCCGGAGCTGCACACTGTGGGTGAAACCCTGACTGAGTTAGGGCCTGCAATCCTTGGTGTCAGAAGCACATGTTCCGTCCCAAGCTCAGACTGGGTTCCGGCTTCCGGAATATTAATCCAGTGTGCCGTCAGTGAGATGTACCGGCCCTGCCCACAAGCACTTGTCCACGTGTCCATGGTTAGGTGGACTTTGCCTGAAACTGCGTTGTTAAGGGCATGTATGATGTTTTGTGACATGTGCTTATGTAATGCGGGGACCGCACATCGGGAAACATAGTGGTGACTGGGGACCGAGTAACGTGGGACAGCCGTCGCCATCAGGTTGCGGAATGCTTCTGTCTCCACCAGCCTAAAAGGCAACATTTCCAGCGCAAACAGTCGCGAAATGTGTGCATTTAGAACTGTGGCATGTGTGGCGTTGGCAGCGTATTTGCGCTTGCGTTCCAAAGATTGGTGTATGGATAACTGAACGCTGCTCTGGGACAAGGACGTGGTTGATGATGGTTCTATTTCTGCTTGTGCAACTACCAGTGAAGGACAGGAGGCATCTTAACATGCAGTATGGACAGGGGATTGTCTTGCACGCACAACAGTGGAAGACGCAGCGATGTCACCTGCAGACATTGCTCCTGGACTCTGGTGTACATCCCACAAAGTCGGGTGCTTTGCTGACATGTGCCTGATCATGCTGGTGGTGGTCAGGCTGCTAGTTTTGCTACCCCTGCTGATGCTGACATGGCAGGTGTTGCAAATGGCCTTTTTGGAATTATCTGCAGACACCTTAAAAAACAGCCAGACTCAAGAAGACCTAATAGTTGTACTGGCAACTTCTGTCGTGTTGTTTTTCTGGGGAATGGTTGCCTGCCTTCTGCCTGCGGCCACCATCCTGCTTCTTCCGGCATGTGTTGTGATGCTACGCCTAACTCCCCCTGTGCACTGCTTTCCTTGCTCTGCATGTCCTCCTGCCAGGTTGGGTCAATTACTGGATCATCCACCACGTCGTCTTCCACTTCCACACCCTGATCCTCCTCCTGACTTCTGGCAATTGTGTCTCATCATCGTCCACCTCTTGTTGAGACACGTTCCCACCGTTGCCTTCGTGAGACCGTGGCTGCTCAAATATTTGTGCATCGGTACATATGATTTCCTCATGACCCAGTTCAACTGGAGCTGGCGAGAGGCCAGAATCTAAGAATGGATAAGTGAACAGCTCTTCAGAGTGTCCAAGTGTGGGATCAGTTATGTCCGGGGCCGGGCACTCGGCATGGTGGGAGGAAGGAGGATCAGGGTGTGGAATGTGCGGTCCAGTCTCACGGCTACTGACACTTGACTGTGTGGAAGACAGGGTATTTGTGGTGGTGCCAAACTGACTGGAAGCATTATCCTCTATCCAACTAACAACCTGTTGACACTGCTCTTGGTTTAATAGTGGTGTACTGCTGCGAACCCCTACAAATTGGGACAGGAAGGTTGAGTGAGATAATGTGGACGTTTGTCGTGGCGCAATTCGAGCTTGCACACGGGCTCAGCCTCTGCCTGCACCACCATCTCGTCCAGTTCCTTGTCCCTTGCCACCGGCCTTGCGCATTTTCAATGTTGAGCTGCTGTATACAGCTAAATGAAGGCGTCCAAAAGATGGTTTGTAACTGCACACTGAGATTACAGATTACTGCGATTTAATCCCGGCAGCTGGGACGGTCAGACACAAACGCTGACGCGTATTCAGTGTTTTGGCGTATACTACTTGGAGCTACAAGCCACTCCTGCCGCACTAAGATGTAAATGAATGCAGACAAGAGTTGGTTTTTTTAGCTGCACACTGAGATTACAGATTAGAGCGTTTAATCCCGGCAGCTGGAACGGTCAGACACAAACGCTGACGCGTATACAGTGTTTTGGCGTATACTAATTGGAGCTAACCCCTTACTGCCTATAGAGAGCTAAATGAATCCTTAAAAATACTGTTTTGGAGATTTGCAGCCTGTACACCAGCCCCAGATGTGATGCAGGCTGGTATACCAGCAGAAGAAGTTTGCTATATACCCTGCCTCCCTGCCTGCCTGTATACGGCTGTATTAGTCCTCAGAAGGACTGTTATGGTATTAGATTAGCAGCCCTGTGCCTACACTAGCTGAAAGGCCACAAATCTGTCCCTGAATCAGCAGCAGCTCTCCCTACACTGACTGTCTGTGGAGCACAGTGACGAGCACAGCGCGGTCAGGTCTTATAAAGACCTGATGACGCTGTGCAGCCAGCCAATCACTGTAATGCCACAACCAACATGGCTGTGGCATTACAGTGTCTGTCAGCCAATCCCTGCATGTGAGCTGGCACTGTAAAGAGCGCCAGGGAGGTGGACCCTGAGCATAGTAAGAGTATCGCGAGATTACTTGGTACTCACCGAGTAACCCAAGTACCGAGATATTCGTGCGAGTACCGAGTAGTCACAAGCATACTCGCTCATCCCTAGTCCTGACCAGTGGGGCACCACATTTCCCCATGGTTGAACTCACTCATCTGCAAGTGATCTGACCCGTACCTGGTACACAGCTACATTTTTATATGCATTTTAACAAAACAATAATAACATTTTCATTATTAACTTTTCTTCCTTTCCAGGAGGCACTTTGGTTATAACGTTACTGGGTCAACGGGACCAACAAACACACTTTTAGTTACATCGGCCTAATGGGGCTGGGTTCACACACACAGTCCCAGTGGTTATTGTCTTTAAAGGCCCAGTCACACCAGTCCACATCCCTGCCAATCATATAGGTGACGTAGGGGCGTGACCTATCGGCGGCGACATTGCCCCTATGTCGCCTAATGTAAAGGGCCGATGTCGGCGGCTGTGACAGCTCACCTGGTTTCACATCAGTGATGTGAAACCAGGCGGCCGATTTAACACCATGTAACCGGCCGCCGGCGAGCTTAAAGGCGATGGGAGCCATAGGCTAGCCCTCTGTTGTTGGACTGGGTCCCCCTGGGCCGGGTATCGTGCCGGTCCAGATTAGGGTGTTAACTAACACCTGGGGATCCCCCTTCTGTCTGGGTCACCTCTCTTTAGGTGCCCTCCACTGCACAACTCGCAAGGGTCCCCTCTTCTTCAGCTCTCCTCATGATCTGGCTAACTCCTTTTCCCGCTCTTCACTACCCACCTAAACTCCGCTCACCGGGATCGGTTCCCTAGTAACTGGTTACCCAATTGATCCCCTGGCTCAGTGTGTGTGAATGCGTGTGAGATGGCCCCAGATTAACAGTCCAACCTCCTGGTTACAGGGATACCACGCTCATGGTTTTGGGTGGAGTACCCCTCCGTGGTGTCCCGACCAGTGGGGTGCCACAGAAGCACCAGGTGGAGAAAGAGAAGAACTCGCCAATGCAGCTGGGGCACCAGTAGCACTGGCAGAGCCGCCTGTACATAGCCTACAAGGACAGCTCACATTCATTATAATGAACCATCTTTGGATCTCACAGGAGTTGTTCATACTTTTGTCGGACTAGAGGAACATACCAGTCGCACCCGCCATGGTTAAACTCCACCACAGTTTGTTCGCTCTATTTGCCATTTCAAATATTTTTTAATCGCCTCAAATTAAATAAAAAAACATACAAAAAAAAAAATTTTGGCAATCTTCTCCTCTTCTGCCTCCTCCACCGCTCCTCATCCACAACCTCGTTCTCCACTTCGATCTCCCTTTCCTGGTTCAATATTTTCTTTTCTTTTATTCCATAGTATATTGTTTGTGTACTCTTTGGAGAACTCTTCCAATTTTGTCTGTGGGTGAACTCTGCAGGGGCAATCTTAAAACTGGCTCTATAGGGAAACACTTCCAAAATCCAACTACGAGCTTTATAACTGCAGCAGTTGTTGTGTACTCTACTGGAGCTGTGAAAGCAGCAGTGTAATGGCACTCCCTCTCTCTCTCTCTCTCTCTCCCTTTCTCTCTCGCTCTCTCTCTCTCTTTCTCTTTCTCGCTCGCTTTATACAGGCTGTGAAATACATGCACTTTTTGGGAGTTCAAAGAATGTGGAAAGCATCAAATAGGGACATGGCCATGGTGCTGCTGGTGGTCATGATGAAGCTGCTGCATACAGAGGACGTGGTCAATCTGTGCCTGCTATGAGTCCAAATAAAGCACCTTCCTCTCATGCACGCGGGCCACAGAACATTCTGCATAATCTGGTAGGCTCGAGTACCGCTACACAAATGGTGAGGTCAGAACAAGTAGAGTAAGTGTTAGATTAAATGTCTAAGAGTGCCTCCAAGTCCTTCACTTCATCTTCCGCCAGGTCCCTCTTAATCATGGCTCTTATTCCTACAACCAAATAATCTAACCAGCGTTCTATTCCCGTATTCCTATTTGGAGTATTCAGACTGCTTTCAACAATAATTTCCTTCGAAGTAATTGCTTAGGAACCCCAGGACACTCAGTCAATAGCATAGAGGTGGCACCCAAGACAAAGAGGCTTGGACTGGTGGTAGCAAGGCTGGATGGAGGACCGCCGGCTTAATACCAAATCCAACTACGAGCTTTTAAAAAGAACCTGTCAGCTACTTTATTCCCCCAAACCTATAACTATCTGTCCCTGCAGCTTCCTAATACTATTCTAAGCATCCCTGTCTCACTAGGGATGGGCGAATCTGCTCGTTACTACTCGGTACTCGCCGAGTAGTAAGGGATTTGCCCGACTCGTTACTCTGCGAGTAATCGCAGGGATTACTCGCACAGTAATGAGTCCGCCCCCCCTCACCCGCCCGCCCGGTCCTAAGTTAGGACTGGGCTGGGGGGAGCGAGCAGGAAGTGAAGGAAGGGAGGGGGAGAAATGCTCCTTACCTCTCTTCCGGCTGTCTGCTCTGTGCAGGGCTCCGGTTCCTGCGGGCTGCGGCAGCTCCAGGGTCCTAGAGCCCGCCTGCTCTCCCTGTGTACAGACATGAATGTCTGTGCACAGAGATGATGTAGCAGAGCTGAGATTGTTCTCAGTCTGCTCACTCCCTGTGCATTGACATGTATATCTATGCACAGGGATGTAGCCGAGTGGACATCACGTTTTGGACTGCGTCGGACAGAAGAGGATTTTTTTAATTAAAGATGGAGTCCCTAATGGCTTTTTTTTTTTTCATTTCTAATAAAAAAAATTTCTCTGTGTTGTGCTTTTTTTTTAAAACAATTTAATAGAAATTCATGGTGGTCATGTCTAATATTGGCGTGACCGCCATAAATTTCAGGCTTAGGGTCAGCTGATAATACAAAGCTGGCCCTAACCCCTTTATTACCCAGTGAGCCACCCGCCACCAGGGCCACTGGAAGAGCGGGGTTTAGCGCCAGAGGATGGCGCTTCAATGAATGCGCCATTTTCTGGGGCGGCTGCGGGCTGCCATTTGCACCGGGGGGGGGGTGCCCAGAAAGCTTGGGCCTCCTTGCGCTGTGGATTCCAGCCCCCAGCTGCTTAGCTGTACCTGGCTAGACATAGAAATTGCGCGGAGCCCCACGCATTTTTTTTTATTATTTCATGAAATTCATAAAATAATAAATAAATAGGACTCCCCTATATTCTTGTATCCGGTCAGGTACAAATAGGCACCTGGGGTTGAGGGCAGCCCTTCGCTGCCTGCTGGATCCGGCTGGTTACAAAAATACGGAAATTTAATGAATTTCATGAAATAATTAAAAAAAAATGCGTGGGGCTCCGCGTAAATTCTATATCTAGCCAGGTACAGCTAAGCAGCTGGAGGCAGGAATCCGCAGCGCAGGGAGGCCCAAGCTTTCTGGGCACCCCCCGCTGCAAATTGCAGCCCGCAGCCGCCTCTGAAGATGGCGCGTTCATTGAAGCGCCATTGCCCGAAATTTGTGGCGGTCACGCCAATATTAGACATGACCGCCATGAATTTCCAGTAATCAATAGAAAAAAAACACAACACAGAGAAATTTTTTTTATTAAAAATAAAGCAAAAAAGACATTAGGGACTACATCTTTAAAGGGATCCTGTCACCCCCAAAACACCTCAAAACCTATTAAAAGCTGTCCCTACAGCATAGTAACACTTACCCTACACTCCTTTTACCTCCTAAAAGCACCAAGTGAAATAGGAGAAAAATGTTATTATAGTACCTCATTATGGATGATAATGAGTGACTATGCTATTCATAGTCACTCATCCAGGCTCTCCCACTGCATGATATCACGCCTCCATAGGCGTGATCTTGGAATCTGATTAAAATGCGCGCCTCCCCGCCGCTCTCCTGTGTCTTGGCCGGCCTGTAGTGGGGCTTGGTGACGCGATACGTGTCATTTCGGCGCCGGGTGACGTATACACCCGCGCCGCTCTGTTAGCTTCAAAACGCGCACTATGGAGGCGTGATATCATGCAGTGGGAGAGCCTGGATGAGTGACTATGAATAGCATAGTCACTCATTATCATCCATAATGAGGTACTATAATAACATTTTTCTCCTATTTCACTTGGTGCTTTTAGGAGGTAAAAGGAGTGTAGGGTAAGTGTTACTATGCTGTAGGGACAGCTTTTAATAGGTTTTGAGGTGTTTTGGGGGTGACAGGATCCCTTTAAAAAATCCTCTTCCGTCCGACGTAGTCCAAAACGCAATCTCAGCTCTGCTACATCCCTGTCTGTGCTTAGACAGGCATGTAGCAGAGCTGAGAACTGACTAAACAGTCAGGGTTCAGCTCAGGTCATTATGACCTGAGCTGAACTCTGCTGTCAGCCAGACTCGCTCTGCTGCCGGAGATTCCCGAGCGGTGACGGAAGTTAATTTATTCACTGCTTCCGTCAGCGTTCGGTAATCTCCGAAAGAGCAGCAGAGAGGCGGGGAGCGAGTGTGCGGCCGGCGCCGGCAGCGGTAAGTAGCCGGCCGGGCCGGTTCACCCCCCCTTCTCCCCCCTGACCCCCATTTTGCTTCCTTTTGCAGCCCCTTAGACCTTAATATAACCCTTTAACAGCACAGAAGCTCGGTTTCCCACTTTTTTCTGTGGGATTCAAGATTCGGGATCAAGTTCAATTTCCAAACCGAACTTTTAACCAAAGTCCAGCTGAACCAGGTGAATCCAAACATCCACAGGTCCGCTCATCTCCAGTTACAAAGTTTCTTATATTTACCTATACTATTGATTTATGGAAAGTGTGTAGACAGAATGCTTTCCATCAAATATATGTTTCAGCTTTTCTTGACCGCTAGTTTGCCAAGTTTTCATGGTGCAACATAAAGACCAGGGTTCACCGATTACGATACTTGAGTATCCCCAATTAATTATTTTTATTCAAAAAGAGGGGAAAACTCTATTTCAGGTACAATTCTTTTTAATGTTAAAACTTGTGATAAAGGGACAGTGATTCGTGATTACCCACCCTCCCTTACAACACACAAACACACAATGAATACATCTCAAGTTTGGACCTATTTCTCAGACGGTCTCCTTCTTGTGTATATCTCTATACTTCCTCTAACAGTCTATAAGGAATTTTTCAGGGGCTATCAGTGGTTTATATTCTATATTGAATCTGATGTAGTGTTTGACCCTGCAATTAGTTCAGGTTATGCGTCCGTTAGTCAACACCTGTCTACGTCACACAGTATATTCCGTCATATGTCCTTTGTACTTATTGAGATTATATTCGGTAATCTCTTATTTCTTTACCCGATAATGTGGTTTAATGCCCTTGCCCTACGCGTTTCATCCCCATTGTAGTATAGAGACTCATCAGGGGCTTATATGTATCTGGTACAGAAGAAGTGACAAGTGTCCTTGTGTGATATGACACTCCACTGTATTTGTGAGTCAAAGACCCAATTGCCGTCCAAGTGGTATAGTCCAAGTGGTATAGTCCAAGTGGTATAGTCCCTTATTTGTGCAGGGTCCAGGGTTTATGTATGGTCGTTTCTACTTTACTAATGAAGGAGACAGACAAGTGTTTTTGTGTTTTTTACAAATCATGGATGGGAAACTTTGGGTAAGATTTTCGAAAACGCTTCCTTTACCTCATTATTTCTCAGACTGTAGATCAATGGATTTAATACAGGAGTAAAAACTGCATAAATAATTGCAATATATTTCAGGTAATCAGCAAAACTTTTGGCTTGTCCCATGTACATGGTCATACTTGTCCCATAAAACATCAAGACCACAGTCAGGTGGGAGGCGCAGGTGGAGAAGGCTTTACGTCTTCCTCCCGCTGATTGGATTTTTAATATAGAAGTAATGATACAAATATAAGAGACCACGATGAAGACAAACGGTGATAATAGCATGAATATACAAGCAACAACCATAGTGATCTTATAGAAGGAGAGGTCTCCACACGCCACCGCGATAAGTACCAGAACCTCGCAAACAAAATGGTTCAATGTGATCTGTTTGCAGAATACGAGCGGTCTTACCATCATGGGAACAGTTGATATAAGGAAACTCCCCATCCAGATAATGACGGTGATGGTCCTACAGACCCTCCAGCTCATAATGGTGGTGTAATGTAAGGGGAAGCATATGGCGACATACCGGTCATAGGCCATCACCGCTAATAAAAGACTTTCTGTTCCACCGAGAGAAAGACTAATGTTCATCTGTAACAGGCAGCCGATGGCGAAATCCTTCTTTTCTTTAAAAATATATCGTGAAGCAATTTGGGAGCGGTGGACGATGAGAAGCCAAATCCAAAAGTGACAAATTAAACAGGAAATAATACATGGGAGTGTGCAACCGAGGACTGAGGATGACGGTGAAGATCAAGAATCCGTTCCCCACAACGGTCAGAACATAAATGGTAAAAAAAACAACAAAATGGAAAATACAAGTGTGAAAGTCCTGGGAGAGGCCGAGAAGGATGAATTCTGTAATAGAAGTGTGATTTGAAGTCTCCATGTTAGAATTTACATCATACTGTCCATGACCCTGTGATAAATCAACGAGAAGGTTCAATACTTAAAATAATCATTTATACGTAGATTTAGGTGCATATTGTGCTTTATTAAACAGCATTACATCTTAGTAACAGGTCCTGTGGAGGTGCCACATGTGATGATAGGATTTTGTATCTATGACGCCATTACATAGGGCAATGATTCTCTGACAGATCAGATTTAAATGGGTAACGACCTCCACTGGACCCTACAATAGCACCGGTGCTGGTTTAAGTCAGACGACAAATAAAGAGGTTTCCCATTTTCATAAGTGGTCCCAAAAATGAACATACTTGTAAAAAAACAAGAATGGATGATAATCACCCTTCTAGGGTCAAGAGTTAAAGAGGACCTGTCACCCCCCTGGTGCATGGCAAACTGGATGCAACAATGAATGTAGATTGGCTGCTGCATTCGGGGGGAAGGAGGGGTCCCCATGTCTCTAGCCCCCCTGTAACCTGTAAAAAAGACTTTAGAAACTTTACAGTTAAGAGGTCGCGTGATTTGGATCTGATAAGAGGTCCTTGCCACTGGCACAATCCTCCTGCCTCCTCTTGTGTGTTCCGCCCCTTCTATGTGTCTGCCGCCGCCTCCTCTTCTTCTGGGTCTGCCCTCCTCGTCTCCTGCTCAGTGTCAATCACTCTGGCGCACAGCGCTTGGTGAGAGCGGCTGTAAGGCACATTGCGTGACATCAGCGCCAGAGCCTGCCCTGCTGTATGATGAAAGCATAAACAGGGCGGGCTCTGACACTGACATCAGACAATGCGCCTTACAGCTGCTCACACCAAGCGCTGTGCGCCAGAGTGAATGACACTGAGCAGAAAAAGAGGAGGGCAGACCCAGAAGAAGAGGAGGCAGCGGCAGACACATAGAGGGGGTAGAACACACAAGGAGGCAGGGATTATTGTGCCAGTGACAAGGCTCTCTTAATCAGATCCAACCCACGGGATCTCTTAACTGTAAAGTTTCTAAAGTCTTTTTAACAGCTTGCAGGGGGGTAGAGACATGCGGGACCCCTTCCCTGAATGCAGCAGACATGCTGCATCCAGTGCTGCATTCAGTTTGCCAAGCACCAGGGGGGTGAAAGGTCCTGTTTAACTCACTAACACTGCGGTAGTCTACTTTATTGGCTATTGCTGTGAGGTCACGACTACAGTGCACATTACGACTGCAGTCAATCTATCATCTCAGAGGTTGATGAGTCTAGATGAGCATAGCTTCAGAGATTGGTGATTGATTGCAGCAGTTGTGTGTAGTGATGAGTGAGCACTACAATACATGAGTGCTCTTGGTACTCCAAACGAGCAGGTCAGAAGCTTAGATGGGCTTGAATTGAATACTCAGTATAAAAGTAGTTAATAGGAGACTCAAGCACTTTTCCGGAGACTCTTCCAGTGTACTAGAGTTGAGTCCATCCAAGTGTCTGACCTTCGGGTTTTTAGTACCAAGCACTTGAGCTTTGTAGTGCTCGCTCTTCACTAACTGTGGGCACTATAGTTGTAATGGATGCCCTTCACACCTTTTGGGTGGACTATGGTCTTAAGTGTCTGCCGCCAAATTGATGCTTTGTCTAAGTGTGTGCACGCCACCGGTAAGAACCACGCTGACAACAAGTCAAAGTAGAGCTTAATGACAAAGACCTTCAATAAGGGAGGGGTAGCCAGGTTTATACGGCTCCTTAAAGGGATATTACTTAGGGGTGTTACTAGGGTGATTGCATCATATTATGCTGAATCTACATTTTATTCTGAAGAGAACATTCAATCATATTCTGTGGGTTAGTATTTCAGTTCAGCCTTGATTAGTACAGAACATTCGGTCCATGCTGATAAGGAGCTTCTGCGCAGCTAATTATAAGACAGTGGAATTCTGAAAGGGGGAGGATGTGGAGAGAAAGAGGAGCAAAGGTTTGTATAAACATAACATGCTGATAGTAGACTGGAAGATTTCTGAATGACTTCTATAGGAGTTATATAGGTTATATAAGTTATTAACTATTTATTGCCATGACATTGTCATGACATCAATGCTGCATTCAAAACATAGAAAATGTAGTAAATTTGGAGAGCAAGCGCTGAACCCATGAAGTACTGTCTGTGATTGTCTTATTACAAATATGCAAACGTCTAGGGACCCCTTTACCGAAAGGTGACTAGCTCTTAAAATATAGGTCTAACATACATTTCCTAAGTCTAATACACATTGTTAACACAGATGAGTGAATGGACTCAATGTGAATTGGTAATTTGGTTAATCTTGTTCCTGACCAACTCACTGCTCTGTGCAAGAATAAGGCCGGTGCGATATCGAGCAGTTTTGTTCAAAGTGATGAGAAAAGTTTTCAATCCAGCAAAGCAAGTTCTTTAAAATAGTAACTCAGGCATAAAAAATATAAATCAATCTGACTCCTAATTGTATATAGAGATTTGCGATTGACGATCAGCTAGTCTCGAAACACGTCAGTATTTTCCTATCCCCATGCTACTATTTTAAAGAAGTCACAATAAAACATTTTTTGCTTATACTTTACTTTGCTGGATGTGAAAACTTTTCTCATCACTTTGAATTTGTTATGTACAGACAAAAGCCTATGTGGGTAAAGGGGATATAAAGTCTATCTCACAGCAGCTATAACTGCACCCTTCAGGTTCCTGTACAGACTAGTATCCCTAGCTTCACTGTATTCTAAAGGTTCTTGCATAGACTGGAATATACTTAGCAGCACAACTAGAATACCACAACCGGGACTTGTCTGCATAAAGGACCTTGGGTTGTTTCACATATCTCCTGAGGAACTAGGTTAGACAAACCAGAAAGCACAAAGCAATGAATGAGGCAAAAACCCTACCAGCAAGGCTGGAACTTCACAGAAGAAATCCAAATGGAAATAATGTAGCCAACAGAGAATGCTGGAGTCAGGAGAGTATAAACAACCCCACCCGTGATGTGATAGGCCAGAGAAAAAGAACAATCACGAAAACCTACAACATAAAACTAAAGAAATAGAACCAAAGGTAAAAAGAACATCAGCACTTGAACAGAGATCTACCAAGCTTTGGCTCAGCATGGAAGGAAGTCAATGAATAAATTATTGAATATGTGCACTTCCCTCATCTCAGTAACAACAATTCGGTGTTCTGCAGAGATTGCTCTTTACAATCAAAATTACTAAGAGATAATTTTTGGACCGTTTTTAATTAAAATAGAAAAAACATGAAATCTATATAAAACTGGGTGTCAGGTAGCACTGTCAATGGAAGGCTAGCAGCACTTAAAAAGGTTTCCACTCCACCTAGAATGGAGCCCTGGCCTTCAACCTTTATTCCATGTACAGGTATCTGGATTTATGCTAAGGGCCCCTGGGTTGAGTTAATGAAGTGGCTGCTGGATAATGGAGTGGGCTAGGAGAAGACAGTACCAAGAGGTCAGTTGCACAAATGGGTGATCAAAACATCACATCTACAAAAGAATGGTGTCATTAGGAACGTTAGCTCAAGATGCAAAAAATAGCCGTCACACAGCCCCAGATCACGAAAAATGAGGACGCTATGGGTCGGGGAAAATGGTGCAAAAGCGGAGCTCTTTGTTATAAAAACACTTCTTAATTATTTTTAACACCTAGATAACAGTAAAAGTAACAAGTTTGGTATCTACAAATTCATACCAGTTTGAGGCATCATACCGACACGTCAATGTTACCATATAGTACTGACCCCAGACATCATACCAACACATCAGTGTTACCATATAGTATTGACCCGAGGCATCACACCTACATGTCAGAGTTACCATATAGTATTGACCCGAGGATCATACCGACATCTCAGTGTTACCAAATAGTACAGACCCCAGACATCATACCGACACCTCAGTGTTACCATATAGTACTGACCCAAGACACCATACCAACACGTCAGTGTTACCATAGAGTACTGACCCCAGACACCATACCAACACATCAATGTTACCATATAATACTGACCCCAGACATCATACTGACACGTCAGTGTTACCATATAGTACTGACCCCAGACATCATACCGACACCTCAGTGTTACCATATAGTACTGACCCCAGACATCATACCGACACCTCAGTGTTACCATATAGTACTGACCCCAGACATCATACCGACACCTCAGTGTTACCATATAGTACTGACCCCAGACATCATACCGATACGTCAGTGTTACCATATAGTACTGACCCCAGACATCATACCGATACGTCAGTGTTACCATATAGTACTGACCCCAGACATCATACGACACCTCAGTGTTACCATATAGTACTGACTCCAGACATCATACCGACACCTCAGTGTTACCATATAGTACTGACCCCAGACATCATACCGACACTCAGTGTTACCATATAGTACTGACCTCAGACATCATACCGACACCTAGTGTTACCATATAGTACTGACCCCAGACATCATACCGACACCTCGTGTTCAATGCGACACTACGACATGCGTGTTACCATATAGTACTGACCCCAGACATCATACCGACCCTCAGTGTTACCATATAGTACTGACCCCAGACATCATACCGACACCTCAGTGTTACCATATAGTACTGACCCCAGACATCATACCGACACATCTACATGTGTTACCGCTATATAGTACTGACCCCAGACATCATACCAACATGTCAGTGTTACCATATAGTACTGACCCCAGACATCATACCGACTCATCAGTGTTACCATATAGTACTGACCCCAGGCATCATACTGACACCTCAGTGTTACCATATAGTACTGACCCCAGACATCATACCGACTCATCAGTGTTACCATATAGTACTGACCCCAGGCATCATACCGACACCTCAGTGTTACCATATAGTACTGACCCCAGACATCATACCGACACCTCAGTGTTACCATAGAGTACTGACCCCAGACATCATACCAACATCTCAGTGTTACCATATAGTACTGACCCCAGACATCATACCGACACTTCAGTGTTACCATATAGTACTGACCCCAGACATCATACCAACATGTCAGTGTTACCATATAGTACTGACCCCAGACATCATACCGACTCATCAGTGTTACCATATAGTACTGACCCCAGGCATCATACTGACACCTCAGTGTTACCATATAGTACTGACCCCAGACATCATACCGACTCATCAGTGTTACCATATAGTACTGACCCCAGGCATCATACCGACACCTCAGTGTTACCATATAGTACTGACCCGAGACATCATACCGACACCTCAGTGTTACCATATAGTACTGACCCGAGACATCATACCGACTCATCAGTGTTACCATATAGTACTGACCCCAGGCATCATACCGACACCTCAGTGTTACCATATAGCTATTAACATTAGAATACGACTGGCGACACCTCCTGTGGGAAAAATGCTATCTAGAAAAAATATATCTAGTCAAAAGAGGATTACATGTTAGGCTATGGGTTGAACTAGATGGACTTAAAGTCTTCCTTCAACCTTAAAAACTATGTTCCTATGTTACTATGTTATTATTCTGCTGCACATTAACATTACGAAATGTGAAGTAGCTAAATGGTTAATGAATGCAATGGCAAAGCTATATGTGGAACTGTTCAAGTGTGAATGGGGCATAAAGACATTGCAGAAAACTGCTGAAAGATACAGAGAAATAGATGAGAACTTAGCAAATGCGATGGCCAAAGCATCTGAGCCCGGTAACCAATGTCAAGGTATCTCATCTTACCGGGTCCTACCTTGTGCTCAAAAGTATAAATAAAATAAAGATACTATAATAAGAAAAAGTAAGATTTGTTATCCTTAAACTCAAAACAACAGAAAAAAAGTAGTTTTTTTTCAGTTTGGTAAAGAAAAACACAAAGGATGAACAAAGCCGGCGATGACAGGATCTGATAAAATTAACATTTTTCAGTTTGTCCAGATTTTACTGAGAAATTTTGACTCTCAGAGAAGTTTCTATTCATAAACTTAAAATCCTTTGTTATGACCTGAGGCTTAGGTAGACGAGAACCCGGAATATAATAAATGTAAGATGTAAAATATAAAGAATATACTAATCCTAATGTCACTCACCTCTCCGGCCTCTCTCGTTGCTCCTTGACCACAGCACCATTCTCAATGTCTACCTTTCCTTGTATCTCCAGCCCAGTGTTCACTTTCACCTGGGGATTACAGTCAGATATAGACCCTGGAGTTAACTATACTGTAGGTGATCTCCGGAACCTGAGGCCAAACTAGACAAGGACATCTGGATGTAAGGTCCCAGGAGCATGTGCAGTGACCTCCAGAACATGAGGCTAGAAGTGGCTGCCTTCTTTTTAGTCTAGGCCAGGACTTCTGTATGTGAGGAGGCCACGACAATGTACAGTCACCTCTAGAACCTGAGGCTAGAGGTGGCTGCCCGGTGTTCAGGCTGAGCCAGAACCATATGAAGTGACCTCAAATCTTAGGTAAAAGTGGCTGCCAGTGTTCAGTTTAGGTCCGGACTTCTGGCTGTGAAGAGACCCAGGGCATATGCATTGCCCTTCCATAACCTGAGGTCGAAAATGCTTGCTCCAAATGTTCCAATCATTTGGCCAGGACACCTAGCTGTGAGGAGAACCAGGAGCACTTGCAATAGCTTCCAGAACCTGGGGCAGGAGCTGGACGCCTGGCGTTCAGTCTAGGTTAGGACATCTAGCTGTGAGCCTTTGCAGTGACCTCCAGAGCTTGAGAATTGAAGTGGCTGCTTGGTGTTCAGTCTAGACCAGGAGCATGTGCAGTGTCTACCGGTAATGGATTAATCAGTGGTGCCTGTGAAAGAGGTCAACAAAGATGAAGCCAGATAGATGAAATACAGTAGTTTATTTGATGGTTGCATTTCAAACCCTTAAAAATGTCTTCACGACCAAAGCAGCAAACTCCTTTGTCCTCAAGAAGATTTTAATGCTTCAAAATCCAAAGACAAAATAAAGCGCTGTATTTTATTCATCTGGCTTCATCTTTCTTACCTCTTTCACCGGCAGAGCGGATTAACCCATCACTTCCTGGAACGCTCAGATAGACTCTGACCCGAATAGTCGGGACATTTTTCTCATAAGTGAAACGTTAACAGAACCCAACTTATGTTAGAAATAATGTTAGAGGTGAATTTCATTTGCTTTGAACCGGTGCCCTCATCTCTACAAATCACGTCAAGTTAGATGATGGGACATCAGTACACCAATGCACATTACATGTCTAAGCTGAATACATATAAAAATATAACATAAATAAGAAGAAATAATATAAAAATGGAATTTTAGGAATATTTATTCATCTACATAAATATTTAGCATTTTAAGAGCATTGGCATGTCAAAACTTATTGATATCAGATATAAATTCATAGATTAAAAAGATTTTGCAATGATACAAAAATATTTAGTTGCAAAGCTAAACCCGGCATTGAGACAATGAATATTGACTTGTGCAGTTAATGATCAATAACACCATTACCCCACATCGTGTCTGCTGTGTCCTCTCTATATTATACACAATTTATATGGAGCTTTTATATATTATTTTACTTCCTAGGGAAATATCAGTTTAGACAAATGTGGGTCTAATTTCCCATGTGGAAAAGATTTAATGTTTCCAACTCTCAATAGACACACAGTAATGTCTATATATAAGAACTCAAGGATTAACCCTAGATACATTACTGCAACAATATCTCACATTTTTTGGGATCCATAACTGAATTCCTTGCTATAAAATGACCCGCAGTTACAGAAGCTTTTCATCAAGACGTCCAAAAATTATCCTTTCTTTAGGTAGCAGAAACAGGCTGATGTTCTTAAAGTGAAGAAGCAATGGCTCGTCACTAAAGGTACCGTTACACACAGAGATATATTGCTTGCAACTCAATGGTTGCAGTGAAATCATGGACACATTGTTCTATTTTGTGGCCGTGTAAAATGTAACAATGTGTCCATGATTTGACTGCAACCAGTGAGTTGGAAGCAATGTCTGTACAGATATCTCTGTGTGTGACGGTACCTTAAGACTTTAAGAGTATTAGCTCCATTTTGGATGCTGTTTCATGTTTATGTATCACAGTGGGCAGGCAGCCAGGGGACATATGGCTGTACAGTGGCAGTGATAGAAGCCAAATGGTAAAGAATTGTCCAACATTGTGACTGAGATAGCAATTTACAATCACCATCGCTGGTAGAAAAACATCCCTGGGTTGTTCCACATTGGACTAATATGGGGGATACATATTCTATACCAATTTACAGTCACCATCGCTGGCAGGAAAACATCCCTGGGTGTCCCACATTAGACTAATATGGGGATATCATATTCTATAGCAATTTACAGTCACATTTCCTGCACTGAATCCTGGGTGTCCACAAAGATTGGAGTCTTTGATAGTTTTCAGCTATGTCCCTTGCCCCCAAAATTAGGTGAATAGCCATTAGCAACATTTGACTATTGTTCATAGCAAATCGTTCATTTTATTGAATTTATATCATGAAATTACTAAGTGAAATTTTGAATAGCAAAGATAGTATACAACGTGTTTTAGAGCAAACAATTATAAATGGATCATATTGTTCGTTCTTTCTAAATTGATCAAACAAAGAAAGCAAGTAAGGGAAGAGAAGGGAGGGAGGAGAGGGTTTTGGAAGGGGGTAGAAGTGTGGGGGGTGATTAGTATAGCTTAACCAGTTCTTCAATTTTAAAGGCATAAATCTGAGTGTAGATGTTTAAATGGCTATTATTGGATCGTCTTGATGGAAAAAGAAAGGTTCCAAGAAGACCATTTCTTACTATATTTCCTTTGGATTTATTCCTCAAGGAGAACATATGTTCGTAAGAATTGTGCAACGCAATAGTTCCAATTACAGCTTCGAGCGTAGGTGGGTTGGAATATTTTCATCGAGTAGCAATGCAGTTTTTGGAGGTAAGGACATCTGGTGGGATGTCGTTAATTCCAATTAAGAGCAATGCCAGTTCTGGTGTAAGGTCTATATTGAGACCTGTGATGTCATTAATCAAGAATTGAATTTCTCCCCAAAAAGAGTGGAGGATGGGGCATTCCCAGAAGATATGAGTCATTGTGCCTGGGTTTCCACAGTTTCTCCAACATAGTGGGGAAATTGCACTTGAAAATTTGTTGAGTCTAGTAAGGGATTTATAGTATGATTCAATTAAAATTGAGCATGAGTGATTTTTGAAGACTGTTTTGTGGTATCCTCAATTAGATTAGTGGGAAGTGGGATTTGGAGTTCTTTGCTCCAGGACTTCAGTCCTGTAGAATTTAGAAGCGTTGAATCAAGATTGAATGTTTTGTATTGGCTTTGAGTGACCAGAAAATGTTCGACTGGTTGAAACGAAATAGTTGGGTAACGTTTATCGGCAGGCAGAAATTGAAGTTGTTTCTGTAGAGTATCCGCTTGATTTTGTTCCAGTTTCCGAGCTCTCCGTCAGGTAGGCCAAATTTAGTTTTGAGTAAAGGGAAGGGCAAAAGTTGATGTGTTTCATTAAGTATGTCCGAGAAGTTTTTGACTCCAATATTTGTCCAAGCAGTGACATCAATGTCGTTGATAGTAGCGGTAGAAGATCTATTGAGATCCAACCTGGAGAAGAGTATGGAGAGTGGTAGATAAATTTCACGACCAAGAACCTCCAAGAACGTATAGTAGCTTTAAGAGTGGGTTCTTTTGGTAGTTTTTTTTGCTTTATCACATAAGTAGGAAAGTAAGATCCTTTTGAGTTCTTTTGTGGAGTTTGTAGAGCTTTCTATTTCTGTCCATCTCGATTTATCAGCGATTTACCACCATTTTTGGCTGTGTTTAATTAGCGTCGAGTGGTAGTATGCAGATATGTTGGGTAAAGCGAGGCCTCCATTAATTTTACTTTTTTCGAGGGCGATGAGAGAAATTCTGGGTTTTTTTTCCCCCCATATAAAGGTAGACAGTTGGGTTTGAATTTCTTTACACCAGGTTAGGTTAGTATGGAGGGGAATTGAGCGAAAGATGGAAAGAATTTTGGGCTGAATAAAATATTTTCTATTAGCCCTATTCTGCCTAGCCATGATAGTTCTGTTTTGGAAATATGATTTAAGTCTGATTTTATTGTATTGTATATTTTTCCTAGGTTTATGTCATAAATTTTGGAAATGGCTTTGGTAATTATAATACCTAGGTAGTTTAGGGTTTCTTTCTCCCAGGCTAAGTCGTTTTCTTGTTGAAGGGTGTTGAGTGTTTGTTGTGATAAATCTAAAGCAGAGTACTTGACTTTTGGCGATGTTAATTTTATAGTGAAAGACTTCTGCAAATTTACTCATAAGTGAAAGTAGGTTACACATAGATGAGACTGGATCTTTTAGAGTTAGTATTATACCGTCTGCAAAAAGACTTATTTTGTAGGTTGTTTTGTTGAGACTAATACCAGCAATTAAAGAATCGGTTCAAAATTTCTTCTGCCAATGGATCTATAAGTTAAATAACGTTGCGGAGAGAGGACAACCTTGTCTCGTTCCGTTGGTTAGTATAAAGGGGTTAGAAAAATGGTTGTTGGTAAGGATTCCTGCTGAGGGGACGGTGTAAAGGGCTTGAATAGTGTTAAGAATAGGTCCCTTGATTCCCAATTTTTGTAGAACTTCAAATAGGTATCCCCACTGGACCCTGTCGAACGCCTTTTCTGCGTTGACAGAGCCACTATCATGGAGGCACCCGAGATCTCGACGTGGACTGCTAAGTTTAGGAGTCTCCTTGTTGCACCAGTTGAGTTCCTTTTATGTGTGAATCCCACCTGATCTTGGTGGATTAAATTTGGGATAATTTTTGGAGTTAATAGCTTTTGATATAATTTTTATATCTGCATTGAGGAGGGAGATGGGCCTATAATTAGAAACGAGGTCCTTGTCCCCTTTATTTTTTGGAATCATCCATATAATTGCTTGAAGTAAGTCCTGTGGGATAGTTTGGTTTTTATCAGATAGGGAGTTGATTAGTTTGGTGAAGATATTTGCATATTTCATCAAATATTCGTTTTGAAGACCATCGGGACCTGGGGATTTGCTTTTTTTAAGTGTATTAATGACATTTTTAATTTCTTGTTCAGTGTAAGGTTGATTGATATTAGATAAGTCATTTTCTGATAGAGTAGGGAGTTTTATAGTGTCTAGAAAGGATTTGATTTTACTTGGTGAAGGCTGGGGTTCTAAATGGTCATCATTGAGGTTGTAAAGGTTCTTGTAAAAGTCTACGAATGCATTAGAGATCTCTGGAGGAGTTTTTTTTAAATGTGGTTGTCTTTGTCTTTGTCTTTGATTTGATGGATATTAGTTTTTGATCTTCGGATTTTGATTAAATTCGCAAAAATTTTGGACAGTTTATTCATATTTGAATAAAAGTTTGATATGGAAATGCGTGCAATTCTGTCAAAATCAGATGCTAAAAGGGATTTGAGTTGGACTCAGAGTTAAGGAGTAGGGATGAGCGAGTATGGTCTGCGCTACTCGTTACTCGCACGAGTATCCCGGTACTTGGGATGCTCGGCGAGCACCGAGTACTGCCGAAATGCTCGGACTGCTCGGTAATAATAAGCGATCTGACACACATACACAGCTCCCTTCAGTGCACACAGTGAGCTGGCACCACACAAGAAGCAGATTCATTGTTAGGATCCCTCTGTCGGCCACAGCAAGGTGTTATATGTTGCGGCGATTTAAAAAAGCCCACCCTCCCGCCCTTTCCCAGCAATACTCGTTTTATACCCGGACGTCTGTGGGCGGAGCCTGTCACTCATTGACTTACATTGGGCTCGGTGCTCTGGCCGAGTACACGAGTATCTTGAGATGCTCGGCCAGAGCATTGAGCACCCGAGCATTTTAGTGCTCGCTCATCACTATTTAGGAGGTCTTCATGTTTAGTATCAGATGGGTTAGCTATAATATCATTCTCCACTATGGTTTTTAGTACTCGCTTGTTGGGCTTTTTTGTGTTTTGAATTTAGGTGTATTAATGTTCCTCTTAAGACCTCCTTATGGGCGGACCATAGCGTAGAAATAGAGATGTCAGGGGTGTCATTTTCTTTGAAGTACAACTGTAGCGTTTCCTGAATTTCTAATTTGTATTGAGGGTGAGTGAACAGATATGAGTTGGCTCTCCATGGTGAGTGGTTAGTAAAGAGGGGAGAGTTAGACATCTCAAATAAAACAGGGGAATGATCCGACCAAGTTCTTGGGAGAATACTAAAGGATTTGATTTTGATAATGAGTGGTGATCTGTTAGAAAAGGTAAATTCTGGAAAACTATATATATATTCAATAAATGACGGCATCACCTGGACATGAAAAGGTGCTGGCAAAAAAATATATACATGAATAAAGGGGATTAATTGCCGCGACACTGATCATGGTGTGAATGAACAAGCATATGGCTATGTTCAAGGCTATGTACAGCTAAGGTGGTATATATGACAATGAAACACAGTTAAATGCTGCTATAGAATATAAGGAAAAAAAGAGAGTCTTAGCTTCAACAATAGCTATTGGGGAAGAGCCCGGTAACTGGCGACAAAGTGCTCTCTACCTACGGGTCATAACGCACTAGTGCTTCATGCGGTATGCAATTGCTAGTTTGGGATTTTTATGTCTGTGTTGCAATTAAAACCTGCTGGTATTTTTGTCTGTGGACTGGGCTACAGCAAGATGGAGTAAGGTCACAGCTACTGGGCTGGGGAGGGAAAGGGAGCTCGTCAGAAAAATTATACTATATATATATAATATCAATAAATATACTTTTTTGCACAGCACCTTTTCATGTCCAGGTGTGCCGTCATTTATTGATATATATAGTATAATTTTTCTGACAGCTCCCTTTCCCCTCCCCACCCAGTAGCTGTGACCTTACTCCATCTTGCTGTAGCCCCAGTCCACAGACACACGATACCAGCAGGTTTTAATTGCAACTCACAACATTAAAATCCCAAACTAGCAATTGCATACGCATGAAGCACTAGTGCGTTAGGACCGGTAGGTAGAGAGCACTTTGTCGCAGTTACCGGCTCTTACCCAATGGCCATTGTTGAAGCTAAGACTCTCTTTTTTTTCCTTATATTCTATAGCAGCATTTACTGTGTTTCATTGTCATATATACCACCTTAGCTGTACATAGCCTTGAACATAGCCATATGCTTATTCATTCACACCATGATCAGTGTCGCGGCAATTAATCCCTTGATTCTGGAAAACGACTTGTGGACGTGGGAATAGTGGATAAATTGAATGGAAGAGGAGTTTAAGCATCTGAATACATCATAGAACTCTTCTTTTTGCAAGAGGGGGTCGATTTGTGTATTGATGTTTCTAGTTTTGTTTGAAGAGTCTAGCAGCGGGTTAGGGACGGCGTTGAAGTCGCCAAACACCAGAAGTATCCCTTTTTGATTGTCGCGTATTAAGTTGAAAACCCGTTTGAGGTAGGTAATTTGGCGTTGTTGGGGATATAAACATTTACGAGTGTGTATGTGACTTATGTATCTACCTTCGTCAGCTTTGATTAGTTTGGTTTCTTCAAATTTAATGGATTCTTTGATGATAATTGCTACTCCTGCTTTTTTTTATTGTTAGAAGCGAGGTAGATATGAGGAAATTTCTTATTGCTAAATTTGGGTGGATTCGTCGATGGAAATCTGGTCTCCTGGATTCCTGCTATGTCTACTTGGTTAGTTTTAATTTCTTTCCATACGTTAAAGCGTTTATGAGGTGAGTTCAAGCCATTAACATTTAAAGACATGAATTTAAGCGCCGTTTTGTTAGGTTAGGCAATTGTAGAGAGTATGTAATTTGAAGGAATGGTCTAATAGGTAGGTTGTCAAACCGGGGAATAACTAAAAGTTAAACTGGAAAGTGAACTAAGTGCAATCTAGAATCTTGCACGTGGAGGAAGAGTTCAAAGGAACTGTTGTAAGTCTTCCTCTTAGGCTAACATTGGGGCCTTTGGTGCATGTTTGTTTTTGAGCCTGTCTATGAGTAAAATGAAAGAGTTACTCACTAATTCGTAGGTATTTCAGAAGTTTGAGGCCTTCCGTGGTTCTTCAATTGAGATTAGTTTCTGTTTGTAGGAAAAGTTGACGGCGGTGGTCGGTCGACCCCATCTGTATGTGATCTGCTGTTTTCTTAGGATCTCCGTAATGGGCTTAAGAGATGTCCTTTTCATAGCAGTATCTTTTGATATGTCTGAGAATATCCTAAGTTTTTCGTATGGCGCTGGTAGAGTTCCATTTTGCCTAGTGAAGTTATTGATTTTGTCCTTCGTCTGAAAGAAAGTGAATTTTACAATGGCATCACGAGGAGTGTCTTCAGGGATGCATGGTAGTATGGGCGAATCCTAAATTACTCGGAATCGCTTGACTCTAGCGAGTCCGAGCCAGACTCGCTACTCGTTGCGAGTCTAGCGAGTCCAATGTTAATGAATGGGGAAGCGAGTTAATACGAGTAGTGTGAGATTTACAACTCGCAGATGTGTCTCGGAAGCTTCAGCCTGAAGCAATCCTAGTTTTGTCATTTATTTGCATTGCTCGTTTACTTTGTAAGTAATCGCTGACTCGCACAGATAAGAGTCCTGTCTCCTCTGTGCTGGCTGCCAGCTCCAGGGTCCTAGAGCCTGCCTGCTGCCTGATGTAGCAGTGCTGAGATTGTTCTCAGTCTGCTCAATCCCTGTGTACAGACATGAATGTCTGTGCACAGAGATGATGTAGCAGAGCTGAGATTGTTCTCAGTCTGCTCATTCCCTGTGCATAGAGATCTATATCTATACACAGGGGATTGTAGCAGAGAGGACATCGCGTTTTGGACTGCGTCGGACGGAAGAGGATTTTTTTAATTAAAGATGGAGTCCCAAATGGCTTTTTTTTTTATTTCTAATAAAAAATTTTCTTTGTGTTGTGTTTTTTTTAAACAATTTAATAGAAATTCATGGCGGTCATGTCTAATATTGGCGTGACCACCATAAATTTCGGCTTAGGGCCAGCTGATAATTACAAAGCTGGTATTAACCCTTTATTACTCAGCGTGCTACCGCCACCAGGGCCGCTGGAAGAGCGGGGTTCAGCGCCAGAAGATGGCGCTTCAATGAACGCGCCATCTTCTGGGGCGGCTGCGGGCTGCAATTTGCAGCGGGGGGTGCCCAGAAAGCTTGGGCATCCCTGCGCTGCGGATTCCAGCCCCCAGCTGCTTAGCTGTACCTGGCTAGACATAGAAATTGCGCGGAGCCCCACGCATTTTTTTTAAATTATTTCATGAAATTCTGAGATTCTGACTGACTCTGAGACTCTGACTCTGAAATTCATTAAATAATTTTTAAAAAATGCGTGGGGCTCCGCACAATTTCTATGTCTAGCCAGGTACAGCTAAGCAGCTGAGGGCTGGAATCCGCAGCGCAGGGATGCCCAAGCTTTCTGGGCACCCCCCGCTGCAAATTGCAGCCCGCAGCCGCCCCAGAAGATGGCGCGTTCATTGAAGCGCCATCCTCTGGCGCTGAACCCCGCTCTTCCAGCGGCCCTGGTGGCGGTAGCACGCTGGGTAATAAAGGGGTTAATACCAGCTTTGTTATACAAGCTGGTATTAAGCCCGAGATTCTTAATGTCAGGCCACGTTTGACCCAGCCACTAAGAATCTCCAATAAAGGGTTAAAAAAACACAGAGAAAATTTTTTATTTGAAATAAAAAAAAAAGCCATTAGGGACTCCATCTTTAATTAAAAAAATCCTCTTCCGTCCGACGTAGTCCAAAACGCGATGTCCTCTCTGCTACATGCACAGGGAATGAGCAGACTGAGAATAATCTCAGCACTGCTACATCTCTGTGAGCAGGCGGGCTCTAGGACCCTGGAGCTGCACAGAGAAGACAACTGGACTCGGCTCGCAAAGAAACAGCAGTTACTTTGCGAGTTTCCCTGCTATCACTGGCACAGTAGCCAGTGATGACTCGCACGAGTCTAATGCAAACAATGGCAATCCTAGTTTTGTCAGCGTTTCTGACAAAACTAGGATTGATATTGATTTGCATTGGACTCGTGCGAGTCATCACTGGGAAACTCGCCGAGTACCGAGTCCTGCGAGTCCCTTACTACTCGCCGAGTAACGAGTCCTAGCGAGTAGATTCGCCCATCCCTAATGCATGGTGGTCTAGGTAGTCTGTGAGCCCTTACAATAGAATGTTCTATTTCTGGCAGGGAGGGGATCACTTTTTTTGTTAGATTCTTGATGTATGAAATTAGCTCGTGAGGTTTTATTTGTTCTGAAATTCCCTGAATTTTTAGATTAGATCTGCGGTCGCGATCTTCTCTGTCGATAATTCTATCGGCGAGATGTTTAATATCCCCTTTAGCTTTGATCAGTTCTGAACTGTTGGCTCCTAGTTCTTTTCTTAGACTCTCTACATCTTTTTCATTTGTGTCAAGTCGTATATTAATAGTATTTAATTGTGGATTTCATATCTGTAAATTGTTCTTTCATCTCTTCTTTCAGGGATGAGAACAGTTGGAGGAAAAACTTTTTGTCCGGAAGCTGGTTTTGATCAGGGTCGTTGTTAGGATCAATTTCATCTAGATTGATATCAATTTTGTGTCTCGCTGGGCTTCTGAACTGCGCATGTTCCTCGTCTCTAGGAGGTAGACCTATGTGAGAGTGGGAAGGAGAATCCATCTCCTTTCTTTTGTAGTTGGGGTGGGTGATTTCATAAACCATTGCGTCTTCAGGTATATCTGCTTTATCTATCAGAGGAAGAATTTTAGAGTTGTTATCTCTATCTTTTTTTGGTTTAGCTGGGCTATGTGTCGGGGTTGGTATTTTACTTTTGGGATTTCGTTGTTGATCCTACATTGTTATATCCGATTAGTCAGATTCGAGCTGGGTCTGGATTTTGTAGGCATTTGTTATTGAAATAATTGGGTTAAAACTAGGGACTAGTTTGGGTAGTTAACTATGAGGTTAGTTGGTTGATTAAGTAGTATGGTATCCACCGAAGTTATTGGTGCAAGAAGTAAATTACACCTAACTGATAAGTCCGTGCTGAATAAGTTAAAGATCTCTTACGGAAGTCAATGGGTAGTAATTGACAGGTAGTTTATCTCTCAGAGTTGAGTCTCGGTTATGAATCAGAAGTGCTATGTCACTGAATGGTGTCAGAGCTGGGTATATTTGTAAGTAATGCATATACTTAACTGAATTAAGTTCAATTTGGAGACCCTCCTTGCGGCGGTGTGGATAAGAGTCTGCGTTGCTGGCTGGCGTTGGGGCCCAATAACTCCACTTGTGTGTAGGGTTTCAGTTGTCCGGGTCTCAACCTGAGCTGATGTTTATGATGACTGCAGGAAGTTTTATAATGGTTGGAAACTACTGTGTTTCTCTACTGATATAGTAATGACTTTTAATGAGCACAATTACTGGCTGCTATTTCTGTTTTGTAAAGGTTGTTCTGATCAATGAGTTCAGCTAGAACAGAACAAAGAAGTCCCCTGAAACAGATTTAGCAGCGTAGTAAATTATTTGGCGTCATCTGGTTGTTATAAACTGTGCTTCAGTGCGAGAAAAGAACCAGCAATCAGTCATTACCAACTCCACCAGTCCCCTCGAGAGCTAATGACCACAGGTCTTTTGCAGAGTTACGTAGATGAAGGGTTAACAGAGCGGGGCAGCTTTAAGCCAGGGGAACACACTGCGCAGCCGCAGCCTGCGATCTCCTTTGCTTCTTCTCACACCAGTTACGTCACTGGATGAGGCGTTACCACCGAGGCGAGGACTACTTTCTGGTCTATGGATCACTCCGCCCGTCATTTTCGCAGGCGGAAAAGTAGTTTCTGAGCTTCTCAGGATACCCAGCGGATTGGAGATCGCGCTGGGATCACAACGATATGAGGCGACTGGGGGGACAGATCCTGGAAGTCAGCTTCTCACCTCTCCTGTACCAGGGCAGGGCGCGACAATGCCAGGTCGAGTGGCGCAGTCCTCTTGAGAATCACAGGGCCTCGGGAGTGCACCTCTGCACTGGGCAGCACCTCCAGGCGACAGCCGCTACTGACCCTCTTCCACCTTTTACCACCACTTCAGGGCTGCAGGGGCAGTATTCAAGATGGCGCCAGTCCTCTGGTATTATAAGGGAGAGTGAGCTCTCTCAGATTAGAGAGAACTAGTAGATATTATATTATCGGACTTGCCTTGTTAGTTCTTTAGCCGATTAAGAGTAGGCTCTATGATTTCGGTGGAAAAAATGTCTTTAGAAGACATTTAATCCGTCGCTGTAAAGGTGAGCACCAGGAGCTCCTAGAAAGTGTGTCCTCACATGGAGCTGCAGGCCACGTCTCTCCATAAGCAACATTCCTAAAGTGTGCAGCTTATCAAGTAAAGCAGATATCAGTGTAACCCAAGCCTCTTGCCGCTGCCGTGCTTCCAGGTTGGGTCTGATCAGGAGGGTAATTCAGACTGTGCTGCAGACCTGAAGGAGGGGGGGCGTAAATTACTGTAGAAGGTCTATTGTGGGCCCTGTTAAATGAGTGAGGGCTCTCCAATATGAATAAATGATGGAACCTCCCAAATGATTAAGTGATAGACAACTGTCGCAAGGCAAATGCCGTGGTAACCAAAATTAATAGAGTAGAGCCCTCTGGAATGTATGTTACAGGACCACCTTAGGCCACCCACAAAACTCTGGTTTCCATACACCTTTTGGCCCTCTGAAAACTTGAATTGAGGGCTGCAGAATGACATGGAGGAGGAGGGTGAAACCCAACACACCAATGGGCACATTGTAACTGGCATTATAAACCGCTATGGAATATGCATTCCGCTATGTCAGTTGCAATGAGGAAGTGGCCACCTAAATGTATAAGTAGTAGCAATCCCTAAACATATGTTACAGGGTAACCTGAGGCCCCTTACAAAAATCAGATTTCCTTACCCCTGCTGGCTTTCTGAAAACTCGAATTGAGGGCGGCATGGATGACATGGAGGTGGAGTTGCAGGAGAAGGTGAAGAAGGAGGATGAGGGTGCAACCCAACACACCAACTAGCACATTGCAGCTGGCATTGTAAACTGCTATGGAATATGTATTCCACTATGTCACTGTGAGGGAGGGACCACCCAAATGTCTAAGTAAGAGCAGTCCCTCCCAAAAGTATGTTACAGGGCCACCTGAGACCCCGCAGGCCAAAGATCAACATACCAACAGGCACGTTCTAGCTGACTTTGTAAAGTACTGTGGAATAGCTAAAAATGATGTATGACAGCGGGACCTACAAAATGTATAAATCAGGGCCCTCCCAATTGTAAAAGGGAAAAAAATGAAAAACATTACGTATGAAAAACCTCTAAAATAGATATTTTTCCCTTTTGTTTATTTAGCCTTATATACAAGTGATTATGCAAGAAAAACTGTCTGTGAACCTTTTTGGCCTGTAAAATGCGATTTAGGTGAGGTTTGGTAGTTGTTCTTGTATCTGTAACAGCGGCGTAATCCTGCAACAAAGCATTTCCCACAATCCATATGTGAGTCAGAAAGGCCTGCAGGCAGATTCTCCAGCCTCCTCCCATTCTGTGTCATCACTTTCACATCTATTTCAGCCTTTTCCTCAGGCCCCCAGGTCTCTTTGTTAGGTGCAGCAGCATTACTCACATTTCCCATTGACTTGCATTGGACTTGCTATTCGGAATAAATACGCTAATGTTACAAACTCCTCGTTAAGAAGTGCAGGGTTTTATAGTAAGAGACTGTACTGCTGATAAACGTCATGCTCTCTGGAGGGTACACAGACATCTAGGAACTCACAAAATGGGGTTCATTTTTTTTTTCTTAATTTTATGTTGACAACAAGGTATTGCTTGGCCACTTTGAAGACACTAACCTGTCCTTTTCCCCTAAAAGAGTGATAATTTTTGGACTTTTTGATAAAAAAACCTTTTGTAGTTTTCTACCAAGTTTGAGAATAGTAAACCTGTTCTAGATCCCAAAAGATAAGTTAATTTTCATCACTAGTTGAGAAACCACTATTACTTCTTCACTTTCACAATGACTGAGAACACCAGTTTTTGCTCCCAAAATAAAGGGATTATTTTTGGACGCCTTGTAACAAAGCTTTAACTTGTTTATTGAACAAAAAAAATCTCCTGAAAAAAATTAAATGTATGCACAACCCAGGG
Source organism: Allobates femoralis (assembly GCA_033576535.1). Classification (NCBI taxonomy): domain Eukaryota; kingdom Metazoa; phylum Chordata; class Amphibia; order Anura; family Aromobatidae; genus Allobates; species Allobates femoralis. The sequence goes on from JARQOC010000013.1 coordinate 23,756,050, forward strand.
TAATAAAGTTATTTGTTGTTCTACAATTTAAGTAACCTTACATTCTGGCACTAGAATTTGTTCATCAATTGGCTGCTCCTTGTGACTAGTTACCATTCATTATCACTTAGCCAAATAGGTTGAGATTATTTGGACATTAAAAGGGCAGTACTTTTATATTGATGGTTTATCGAAACGTCATCAATATCAGATCTGTGGGGGGTGACACCAAGTACTGAGTCACATCTAAAGTTCCAAGTGTCAGCCATGATCAGCAGCGTTGGCTGTATAGCGGTCACAGCCAGATACTGCACATCGCTCCTCATTGAATAAATAGGGGTGGATCTGTTTCAATCCACTATGGCCACTAAACAGGTGACACAGTTGGATCTTTTTTCTTGATCATATCTGGCCTTTACCGGCACTGACACATACTACCTTATACAGCACTGGGGTGATCACAAATCAGTGATTCCAAGGGGAGCACAATTTGTATGGCAGAATCACTTTCCTGTACAGTAAACTCTAGTGATCAGCAGGGTCCTCTCTCTCTCTGTCTCTTATATAGAGTGTAAGATCTTATGGTCAGCAGATTCCTCTATTCTGTAAAATGTGATCTGTAGTTTCAGTGGGGACCACTCTTTCCTCTGTAGAATGTAAGCTCTTATGATATGATCAACAAGCCTTCTTTCTATCCTATAGACTGTAAACTCTAATGGTAAGTGGGGTCCTCTCTCTCCTGTAGAGCGTAAGCTCTTATGATCAATGGGGTTTTATTTCTCTCTTATAGAGTATAAGGTCTTATGGTCTGTGGGATCCTCTCTCTCCTGTATAATATAAGCTCTTATAATTAACGGGCCTTCTTTCTCTCCTGTAGAGTATAAGCTCTTATGGTGTGTGGGGTCCTCTTTCTCTCTTGTAGATTATAAGCTCTTATGGTCTGTGGGATCCTCTCTCTCCTGTATAATATAAGCTCCTATGATCAACGGGGCCACCTTTCTCTCCTGTAGAGTTTAAGCTATAATGGTCAGAGGTGTCCTCTTTCTCTTTCCTGTAGAGTGTAAGCTCTAATGGTCAAAGGTGTCCTCTCTCCTGTAGAGTGTAAGCTCTTTTTGTCAGTGGGGTCCTCTCTTTCTTGTAGTGTGTAAGCTCTAATGATCAGCAGGTACCTCTTTCTCTCTTACAGATAGTGCAAGCTCTTATGGTCAGCAATTCTTTCTCCCTGACCTGTAAAATATAATCTCTTATGTTAGCGGTGACCTCTCTCTCTTCTGTAGAATGTCAGCTCTTATTGTCAGTGGGGTCCTCTCTCTCTCTCCTGTAGAATATAAACTTTTATGGTTAGCAAGATCTCCTCTCTCCTGCAGAGTATAAGCTCTTATGGTCAGTTGGGTGTTCTCTCTCTTATGTAAAGTGTAAGCTCTTATGGTCAGTAGGGCCTTTTCTCTCTCTTGTAGAGTATAAAATCTTATGGTTAGCAAGGTCCTTTCTCTCTCCTTTGGAGTGTAACTCTTATGGTCAGTGGTGTCCTCTCTCTCCTGTTTAATGCAAGCTCTTATGATCAACGAGGCCTTCTTTCTCTCCTGTAGAGTGTAAGCTCTTAAGGTCAGAGGTATCCTCTTTCTCTTTCCTGTAGAGTGTAAATTCTTTTTGTCAGAGGGGTCCTCTCTCTCCTGTAGTGTGTAAGCTCTTATGATCAGCAGGTACCTCTTTCTCTCTTATAGAGAGTGCAAGCTCTTATGGTTAGCAAATTCTTCTCCCTGTCCTGTAAAATATAATATTTTATGTCAGTGGGGTCCTCTCTCTCCTGTACAGTGTAAGCTCTTATGGTCAGTAGGGTCCACTCTCTCTCTCTCTCTTCTGTAGAATGTCATCTCTTATTGTCAGTGGGGTCCTCTCTCTCCTGTACAGTGTAAGCTCTTATGGTCAGTGGGGTCCTCTCTCTCACCTGTAGAATATAAGCTTTTATGGTTAGCAGGATCCTCTCTCTCCTGCAGAGTGTAAGCTCTTATGGTCAGTTGGGTCTTCTCTCTCTTATGTAAAGTGTAAGCTCTTATGGTCAGCAGGGTCTTTTCTCTCTCTTGTACAGTGTAAGCTCTTATGGTCAGTTGGGTCTTCTCTCTCTCTCTCTCTTATGTAGAGTGTAAGTTCTTATGGTCAGCAGGGTCTTTTCTCTCTCTTGTAGAGTATAAAATCTTATGGTTAGCAAGGTCCTTTCTCTCTCCTGTAGAGTGTAAGCTCTCATGATCAGTGGGGTCCTCTATCTCCTGTAGAGTGTAAGCTCTAATGGTCAGTGGAGTCCTCTCTTTCTCCTGTAGAGTGTAAGCTCTTATGATCAGCAGTGAACTCTCTCTCCTGTCGAGTGTAAGCTCTTATGGTCAGTTGGGCCCCCTCTCTTCTGTAGAGTGTACTTCCTATCTTACCTGGCTGCAGTTCCCTATGTGGCCTCCTGGTTGCAGAGGCACCACATAAGTTTATATAGTCAGCAGGTCATCTCTCTCTCTATCTCTATCTCTCTCTATCTCTCTCTCTCTCTGTGTATCTTTCTCTCTATCTCTCTCTCTTTCTCTCTCTCTCTCTATTTCTATCTCTCTCTCTCTCTTTCTCTCTCTCTCTTTCTCTCTCTCTCTGTCTCTCTCTTTATCTCTCTCTCTCTCACTCTCTCTCTCTCCTCTTCTTGATCTGTATTTTCAGAACAATTACAAGCTTCACTGTATTGAGATTCACATAAATATTCTCACTGCAAATCTAATTTTTGTGGAAAATTCATTAAATTTGATTTTCAGAAGATCTGCTTTACTGTAATATTTAGTGTATAAAAATTCTAAACACATTCAATAAATATATTAAGAGTTTATGTAATCGCTTCTCTCATTAATATAGAAATAATTGTGTGTCTGGAGTGTTGGGAGCTTCCACCTGGAGACTTCGGATCATTTACACTGGAGAATTATCTACGGGTTTTTCTTTTTCTGAACCGGTAGAATAACTAATATAAATCCTGGTAGCCATATAGAACAGCGGGGAGATGACACAGAGACATTGTGGGGAGGGGACGGGATTAGTATTTCTCACATAGCACAAGTCAGGGTTTATTATCTGGATGACGTTACCGGACTTGTGTTCTGCACTTAGGATTGTTTATGGAAACACAATTTTATTATTATTGTTATTATTTATTATTATTCTGCCATTTACTATATAAACTGATATACCTGTGATTGCTGTGAACCATTCCATCCCCCCAGCCCTGATTGTGGGGTCTGAGCCCGGCAGTCGTCACTTTACTTTCTGCTGATTTTCTTCTATCACTCGTTATTCTGTGCTTTCTCCAGTTCTATCTCTCGGCCGTCTGTCTGTCTTTCCTTCTATATATTTTATCTTTATTGTGTTTCAGATCCATGTCTATAGATTCGGCTATGACATTGCTATTCTTTTCTTGTTGGGTTTATCCCACTTACTGATTTATTAAATACATCATTTGTAATGTTAATTCAATAAACCTTTTCTTTTAATTTTGCAAATTTTTAAACCTAATTTAAAGGATTTTTTTTTTCGCTTTTTTTTTTTAATAAAATATTTTCTTTTTGGACATGAAAAAAGAAAATCAGATTCCGGTTATAAGAAGGCCTGGATGAAACCCTCCGATAAGGGGTCAGAGCCGCACCAATCATCCCGGAAACATAAGCAGCGATGTCCCATCGCCTAACAATATTGTTCATCTGCATTAAATCCCCGTAATACAATGTAATGTCACTTTTCATAGGTATTTTTTTTGCTGTATTCTAACTTTGAATATAACATGAATCTCCATCTATTATAGACCAGCTAAGGTACATACATAAGGTAACACATACATAGCTACGTGACGTTAGTTCAGGCTTCAATTAGAGGTTGTATATGGAGTGTCAAGATGGAAAGTTCCAACATGGGACTGCTACTCAACACAAGGAAGATAAAGATACTGACTACTACCAGGATCAACGGGGACACATGTGACTACTGCCAGGAACGACCGGGACATATGTGACTACTGCCAGGTACTACCAGGACACATGACTACTGCCAGGAACGACGGGGACACATGTGACTACAGCCAGGTTCTACCGGGACACATGTGACCACTGCCAGGAACAACCCGGACACATGTGACTACTGCCAGGTACGACCGGGACACATGTGACTACTGCCAGGAACGACCCGGACATATGTAACTACTGCCAGGTACTACCCGGACACATGTGACTACTGCCAGGTACGACCCGGACACATGTGACTACTGCCAGGTACGACCGGGACACATGTGACTACAGCCAGGTACGACCGGGACACATGTGACTACTGCCAGGTACGACCCGGACACATGTGACTACTGCCAGGTACGACCGGGACACATGTGACTACAGCCAGGTACGACTGGGACAAAGGTGACTACTGCTAGGTACGACCGGGACAAAGGTGACTACTGCCAGGAACAACCGGGACACATGTGACTACTGCCAGGTATGACCGGGACACAGGTGACTATTGCCAGGAATGACCGGAACACATGTGACTATTGGCAAGTACAACCGGGGCAGGTGAGATGGACGACAATGAACTAGAAGTGGTGATGACTTCACCCTACTTGGATCAATGATCTCTCAAGATGCAGCGACCACATCGGAAGTCAATAGGAGAAAAGCTATGGGCAGATCAACAATGAAGTCACTGGACAAGGTCTTCACATCAAGGAACATTTCACTGGTGATGAAGACACAGCTCGTACACACTCAGGTCTATTCAGTAGTAACATATAGAAGGGACACCTGGACAATAAAGCAACAAGACAGAAGAAGAATCAACGTCTTCATAATGTGGAGCTGGAGAAAGATGTTATCAATGTAGAATAAATTCCCGCAAGGCCAGGGTCCCCTCCCCTCTGTACCAGTCTGTCATTGATAATTTGTTTACTGTAATCTATATCTATAATTTTGTATGTAACCCCTTCTCATGTACAAGAACAGGAAATTAATGGTGCTATATAAATAAATAAATAATAATAATAATTATCAATACCATGGAAGGCAAGAAGAACAAGAATCAACCCAGACAAGTTACTGGAAGGAAGGATCATCAAGCTACAACATGTCTACACATCATACGAAGAGCAATCACTGAACAAGGGTATCATGGTAGAGTGTAAGCTCCTATGATCAGTACAATCCTCTCTCTCTCTCCTCTCTCATGTATATTTTAAAAGCATTTACAAGATTCCTGCAAAATAACCACAATGTATCAAATTCTTTGAAAATTCGTCAAAGTTGACAAATTAGAATTTCCAATAATTTACTTACCTGTTTCTTATGTCTTGATTGAAATTCTTTTCTGTCTACTGTGCGGTATAAGTGCATCCGATCACATCAAACATTCACAACATTGAGAATAGTTTTCAATTATATTTTGCAAAAAACAAATGAAGAATTTGTGTTGTACTTTTGTTTTATAAGAATTAATACTGTGGTCATTATTTGATTATTATTATTATTATTACTTATTATGATTGTTTTAAAAATCCCCTCTAATAACAGAGCCTCTTGTGTGTGATACAGGGCTGTGAAGAATAGGATGTGAGTGACATCATGGAGCTGAGAAATCAAACTCTGGTTAAACATTTCATCCTGATTGGGTTTTCCCAGAACTTTCAGGCTTGTGTTCTGCAGTTTCTTATCTTTTTGGTCCTTCATATATTGACCATCCTTGGGAACAGTTTCCTGATCCTCGTGGTCATTGTCAGTCCTCCCTTACACAGTCCCATGTATTATTTCCTCTGTAACTTGTCTTTTTTGGACTTGTGCTGCTCATTTTGTTCTCTACCAAATTATCTTTTTGATATATTTTTAAAGAAAAGAAGGATTTCCATCATCGGGTGCCTCACGCAAATGAACATTAACCTCTTCCTAGGGGCAACTGAGTGCATCCTACTGGCGGTGATGGCCTACGACCGGTATATCGCCATATGCTTCCCCTTACATTACACCGCAATTATTAGCTGGAGGGTCTGTAGGAACATCACTGTCTTTATGTGGTTGGGAAGCTTCGTTGTATCAGTTGTTCCCACCATGGTAAAACCTTTCACATTCTGCAAAGAAAACACATTGAACCACTTTTCTTGCGAGATCTTGGCTCTTCTAGAGGTGGCATGTGGTGACCTCTCCTTTTATAAAATAATGATCGCTGCTGTTGGCTTCTTCACAATACTATCACCACTTGTCTTTATTTTGGCCTCTTACATTTGTATTATAATGTCTATATTGAAAATCCGTTCAGTACATGGAAGATGTAAAGCCTTCTCCACCTGCGCTTCCCACCTCACTGTGGTGTTGATGTTTTTTATGACCATTTTGACCATGTACATGGGACAAGCAGCAGGGTTTTCTTCTTATCTGAAATATATTTCTCTAATTTATATACTTTTAACACCTTTATTGAATCCTTTTATCTACAGTTTAAGGAATAATGAAGTCATAGAGTCCTTTCGAAAACTCTTGACCACAGGTTCTGTGCAGAGAAACTATTAGTTTCATGGTTGTCCATGTTGAAAAAAAAAACACATTTCTATCTAGTCCAAACCATAATCCTGATGCATGGATCCAGATTAGAGATGATTGAACCTTTTGAAGTTTGGGTTTGGGTGGTGTAGCCAAACTTTTTGGTGCACTGTTTGTGACCCTGAACTTGACCTGATCCTCAATGGAAGTTACTGACTGGAAGTTCAGCTCTTCACCCACATAAAGCCAGGCGTAAGTAAAACTCTTCCAGGAGTGACAGAGGGGGATTTTTTTAAATTAGTTTTGGACACACTACACCCAAAAACAGAGCTTGTACGCCCAGTGCGAACCGAACAAACACTCCATGCGGCACACACTAGGCTGAGCACCAACTGTACCCATCTATAGCAATGTTCGCTCCAGAGCTTTTTCAAATGTAAAATGCCTGAACTCCAAACAGGTTTTCTCATCGCCGGGAAGTTCAATGATCCGAACTGAACCAAACCTTGCAAGGTTCAACACAAGCAGAAACTCTCCAGCGATCTCAGGCAGGCAGGTAAGTGTCACATACCCACTTCTCAGCACATTACTTGCAGTTGCACCTGCAAGGGTTAATCTATCTCCTCTCACTCAATCAAGCACTCGACCGCTATCTTATGTTGAAATGGAGCATAAATCACACCCCAACACAGACCGTGCACCCCGCTTCACACACCTGCTGCCACCACTCACCAAATATAAAGGAGCAATGAGTCCCCTAAACTAAGACTATTAGACAGTCAACAAGATCGCACCCTCTCTAGCGTTATGAGTTATTTAGCGCATACAAGGTTCAAACTTATTAAAACTTTAATCTTTAATATAAAAGGTGCAGTTCTTACAAGAAAATGATATAAAAATAGAAATAAAAAGTGACATACAAATATGCAAGAAAGTTATTAAATAAAAAGGGAGAAACTTACAGAAATCCCTAAACTTTGCAGCTTGATTTCTGTATCCCAGTGGGGAGGGAGGAAAATAGAATGTGGCTCACAGCAGTGTTTCAGCTACCCCAAAATCTGACAAAGAACTTCTGGCTTGTCTTGGTTGCTGTAGCGTTTGGAGTGAGGTCGGATTTCTACTACAACCCTGGATCTTAATATTCTAATTCTGGGACTATGATTGGACCTTCGCACTACTTTAGCCATGCTTACATTATTTTTTAAAATGGTCTTTCATCTTAATCCCTTCTCTTTCCCAACCGTAAATACAAACTAAGTCCCCTTGAAGCTCTCTAGAGGTGTGAACTGTTGTTTTATTGCCATGCTGGCAGGATGCCTCCTGGTGAGACTGGAATGTCCATCCAGGATAGGTAGTTGGATAACATAGGTTAAGACCTTTGTGTAGTGTTGTAGAGTTTAACCCTTAGCTTCTTGGTGTCAATTCCCCTCAGATATATATTTCAGTACAGTAAGTATAAAAGCAAACCTCTTTTTCTTTCATTAAAATATCATGGTACAGGTAATGGAAGATTGCTTTTACAGTTAACTGCCTGCCTGACCGCTAGAGAGTTTCTGCTTGTATTGGATTTCTATTCACTGGGACCAGGGCGACTCCGTGCAACGGTTTGGATCTTGTTCTCCTGGGAAGCGGAGGGGTAAGCTGAACTCTTCCTTATTATTATTAAACCTTGAAAGGTTCTGTCATTTCCAATCCAGTGAAGGCAAAAGCTCTGTGATGCAAATACTTATTAAAAAAAGTTTTGTAATTTCTCCAGTCGTTTCATAGATAATGAATGGGGTAGTGGTCAAGTATTCTACAGCAACCAATCCAAGGCTCTGAAGAACATACTCTTGAAATATAGATCCCACTGCTAACGATTGCTAGGAGTCCAAAACATTGGACTTCAAACGATCTGTAAATTATTATTATTATTTATTATTATTTATTTATATAGCGCCATTGGGTTCCATGGCGCTTTACATGAGGATGAGGGAGACAAGAACAAGTACACTAAATCTAGGCGATCAGGACGTACAGGTACAGGAGGGGCAGGGACCCTGTCCACGAGGGCTCACAGTCTATGAGGGGTGGGTAAGGATACAGTAGGATGGGGGAATGTCATGTATGGGGCGTTCGCCTGGGTCTCATGGCAGGTTGTAGGCTTGACGGAACAGGTGAGTCTTCAGGTGACACTTGAAGTTACTCAGGGTAGGAGAGTGTCTGACGTGTTCGGGTAGGAGTTCCAGAGTAAGGCAGATGCCCGGGAGAAGTCCTGGACTCGGTTGTGTGAAGAGGTGATGAGGGGGGAGCAGAGGAGGAGTTCTTGGGAGGAGCGGAGGTTGCGTGAGGGTAGGTATCGGGAGACCAGGTCGGAGATGTATGGTGGGGCCAGGTTGTGTATGGCTTTGTAGGTCATGGTTAGTGTTTTGAATTGGGATCTCTTGGAGACGGGGAGCCAGTGAAGGGCTTGGCAGAGGGGGGAGACAGGGGAGTAGCGGGAGGACATATAGATGAGTCGGGCAGCGGAGTTTAGGATAGACTGGAGAGGTGTGAGGGAGTTAGCCGGGAGGCCATTGAGAAGGAGGTTGCAGTAGTCAAGGCGGGAGATGATAAGAGCATGGATGAGTGTTTTAGCGGTGTCGTGGGTGAGGAAGGAGCGGATCCGTGAGATGTTCTTGAGCTGGAGCCGGAGGGATGTGGTGAGGGCCTCGATGTGGGGTTTGAAGGATAGGGAGGAGTCAAGGATTACCCCGAGGCACTTGGCTTGGGGGACTGGGGAGAGGGCGCAGTCGTTGATGCAGATGGATAGGTTGGGAGGTGGGGTGGAATTTCTTGGGGGGAAGACTATGAATTCAGTTTTGTCCATGTTGAGTTTAAGGAAGCGAGCAGAGAAGAAGGATGAGATGGCGGAAAGGCATTGAGGGATTTTCGAGAGTAGGGAGGTGATGTCAGGGCCGGACAGGTAGATTTGGGTGTCATCGGCGTAGAGGTGGTACTGGAGGCCATGGGACTCGATGAGTTGCCCTAGGCCGAGAGTGTAAATGGAGAAAAGTAGGGGTCCCAGGACGGAACCTTGGGGGACTCCGACAGAAAGGGGGTAGGGTGAGGAGGAGGTGTGGGAGTGGGAGACGCTGAAGGTCCGATCTGCTAGGTATGAGGAGATCCAGGAGAGGGCAAGGTGGGTGATGCCAAGGGATTCCAGGATCCGGAGAAGAAGGGAGTGGTCAACCGTGTCGAAGGCGGCAGACAGGTCAAGGAGTAGCAGGATGGAGTAGTGGTGTTTGTTCTTGGCGGTCAGTAGGTCGTTGGTGACTTTGGTCAGGGCTGTTTCGGTGGAATGGAGGGGTCGAAAGCTGGACTGTAGGCGGTCGAAGTGGGAGCACGAGGAGAGGTGAGAGGACAGTTCGGAGTGGACGTGTTGTTCAAGTAGCTTAGAGGCGAATGGGAGAAGAGATATGGGGCGATAGTTAGAGACAGAGGTAGGGTCAAGTGAGGGTTTTTTTAGGATGGGCGTGATTAGGGCGTGTTTGAAGGCCGAGGGGAAGGTACCAGTGCGAAGTGAAAGGTTAAAGAGGTGGGTGAGGGCTGGGATGAAAATGGAGGTGTGGTTGGGAATGAGGTGGGATGGGAGTGGGTCGTGGGCGCTGGTGGTGAGGTGTGATTTTGACAGGAGGGAGGAAAGTTGGTCTTCAGTTATGGGGGGGAAGTGGCTGATGGAGGAGGAGGGCAGTGTAGGTGGGAAGGGGAGTTGTGGGGATAGTGGACTGAAGCTGCTTCTGATCTTGTCGATCTTCTCCTTGAAGAAGGTCGCAAAGTCTTCAGCAGAGATGAGGGGAGAAGGGGGAGGAGCAGGTGGGCGAAGTAAGGAGTTGAAAGTTTTGAAGAGCTGTTTGGGGTTGCGGGACAGAGAGGTTATAAGGGATGAGAAGAACACTTGCTTGGCTGTAGCGAGTGCCGTCTTGAAGTCAGTGATGGATTGCTTGAACAGAGCAAAGTGCTCGGGGGTGTGAGACTTTTTCCATCTCCTCTCGGCGACTCTGGACGCCCGTCTCAGGTTTTTAGTGAGGGTGGTGTGCCAGGGTTGCCTGTTAATGCGTGGAGCATGGAGAGTGAGGGGGGCGGCTAGGTCGAGAGCGTTCATTATGGTGGTGTTGTATAGGGTGGTGGCAATGTCGATGTCGTCAGCGCAGAGTAGGTCGGTGAGAGGGAGGAGTGATTCAGAGAATAAAGGAAGATCAAGATCTTTTAGGTTTCGGCGAGGGTGATCAAGTTTGCGGAGAGGGGGTAGTGTGGCAGGGGAGGAGAGGGCGGAGAAGGTCAAGAGATGGTGGTCGGACAGTGTGAGTACTGAGGTTGTGAGGTTAGAGAGGGAGCAAAGGCGGGTAAAGATGAGGTCAAGCGTGTGGCCTTGTTCGTGGGTGGGAGAGGAGGACCATTGGGAGAGCCCTAGGGAAGTGGTCAAGGAAAGAAGGTTGGAGGCGGCTGGGCGGGGAGTGTCAATGGGGATATTGAAGTCGCCCATGATGATGGAGGGGATGTCAGTGGAGAGGAAGTGAAGTAGCCAGGTGGTGAAGTGGTCAAGGAAGGAGGCGGTGGGTCCGGGGGGGCGGTAGATGATGGCTATTTGGAGGTTGCAGGGGGAGAAGATTCGGACTGAGTGGGCTTCGAAGGAGGGGACAGTGACGGATGGGGGCTGGGGGATGGGGCTGAAGGTGCAGGAGTTGGACAGCAGTATGCCGACTCCACCGCCGTGCTTGCCAGAGGGACGGGGGGTGTGGGACAGGCCGAGGCCGCCGTAGGATAGTGCGGCAGGGGAGGCCGTGTCGGAGGGGGTGAGCCAGGTCTCGGTGAGGCCAAGGAATGACAGTTTCCTGGAGATAAAGAGATCATGGATGTCGGGGAGTTTGTTGCACACTGAGCGGGCATTCCAGAGTGCGCCGGGTAGAGCGGTAGGTGGGGCATGGGTTGAGGGAATGGGTCTGATGTTGGTGGGGTTGCGAGAGCTAGTGGTCATGAGGTTGCGAGGGTTGGCGGTGGGTCGCGGGATGAAGGTTGTTGTGGGGATGTTGCGGGGGGGGCCAGGATTGGGGGAGATGTCACCGGCAAGGAGGAGGAGTAGGCCGAGGGTTAGCAGGTGGGAGCATGAGAGCTTGCGAGGCGGGCGTGCTTGTTTGGTGATTGAGGATTGAAAGTGAATGAAAAGGTCGGTAAAGTGGGTGAGGTGGTTCGGCAGGATGGAGGGTGAGAGCAGTATTTTGTTGCTGGGAGGGGGGATAAGTGGGGGTAGTAGGAAGTGGAGAAGGATGGGAGTGAGAGTGAGGAGTAGCGGGATCATTGCATACGGAGAACAGGGAGTGAGTGTGGCAGCAGGGGTCAGTCCGGGGTGGGATGCCACCAAGGTATGAGCTATAGTCCAGGGGAGATGTGGATGGGGATGAGATCTAGCAGTCCTGGACAGGATGGTGGAGCCGAGGACAAGGTGGTGCAGCCAGTATGGGGAGAAATAGTAGTCAAGAGGAGGTCAGATGGCTGGGGAGGGAGGGTGGACTGATGACTAGTTCCTTACTTGTGGAAGGGATTGCAGGAGTTAATATGAAGTGAAGTAGTAAGGGTAGTAGAGATTAGAAGGGAAACATTGTGGGGGATTTATATTTCTTTACCTGCCAGTCTCTTCCAGTCCATTTCTAGTCTATTTCTAAGTATTGTACTTAGAAAATGTACTTTGAAAGATGTAGTTTGGAAGATGCATAGATCAGACTAAGTCTGGATCAGACTTATGCATCATCATATATCTGTAGCTGAATAGGATTCAGGTGTTGATTGCTGCCTGGGTGTGGATGGAGTGACTGGATGATGGGGGTTACACAGAGGTAATAAAACATGGGAAGGGGCTGGAGAACTAACTCTAGGTCATGCTACACTGATCATGAGGAATGGTGAAAAGCAGACACATGAAAGGTAAGAAAGTATCAACATATATAGATATTATAAGCACAGTATCTAAGCAGAGAGATTTGCAAAGCTGGATAGATGGGTGGAAGTTCACAGAGCGTACCTAAACACACATTAAGCACAGTATCTAAGCAGAGAGATTTGCAAAGCTGGATAGATGGGTGGAAGTTCACAGAGCGTACCTAACACACATTATAAGCACAGTATCTAAGCAGAGAGATTTGCAAAGCTGGATAGATGGGTGGAAGTTCACAGAGCGTACCTAACACACATTATAAGCACAGTATCTAAGCAGAGAGATTTGCAAAGCTGGATAGATGGGTGGAAGTTCACAGAGCGTACCTAACACACATTATAAGCACAGTATCTAAGCAGAGAGATTTGCAAAGCTGGATAGATGGGTGGAAGTTCACAGAGCGTACCTAACACACATTATAAGCACAGTATCTAAGCAGAGAGATTTGCAAAGCTGGATAGATGGGTGGAAGTTCACAGAGCGTACCTAACACACATTATAAGCACAGTATCTAAGCAGAGAGATTTGCAAAGCTGGATAGATGGGTGGAAGTTCACAGAGCGTACCTAACACACATTATAAGCACAGTATCTAAGCAGAGAGATTTGCAAAGCTGGATAGATGGGTGGAAGTTCACAGAGCGTACCTAACACACATTATAAGCACACAGTATCTAAGCAGAGAGATTTGCAAAGCTGGATAGATGGGTGGAAGTTCACAGAGCGTACCTGTGGAAAGAGGAAACAGCCCAATTAGATGATGATGATGATCATGAGGTTGATGATTCAGCAGATATGATGATGATGATGATCATGAGGTTGATAATTCAGCAGATACAAATAGTGATGAATGGAATAATATGTCATAGATGTCTAGTCTATTTCTAAGTATTGTACTTAGAAAATGTACTTTGAAAGATGTAGTTTGGAAGATGCATAGATCAGACTAAGTCTGGATCAGACTTATGCATCATCATATATCTGTAGCTGAATAGGATTCAGGTGTTGATTGCTGCCTGGGTGTGGATGGAGTGACTTTTATCTCCTAATCTTTGCAATTAGAATAACTTTTATATGTGGGGATACTATTAATTCACTTGTCGCTCTTCTTAGCATCCGGTCTACTTCATTGACATGCATCTTATACACAGGACTCCAAAAACTCTACTAAGTGGGATCTGACTAGTGACTTTTACAGAAGCATAACAATATTTTTGTCATGAGAATGTATGCCTCTGCCCATTGATCCCATGATGCTTTATTGTGTTGGCTACAGTTTCCAGGAACTGGTCACTAAACTTGGGTTTAATACCAGTGACAGTTTTACACAATGATTTGCTATTTAGTACATTATTGTACATTTTGTTTCTTAGATCAATTTTCTTTCTTTTTTGGAAGATGTCTAAGGCTGGCTTCACACCACGGCGCAGTCCCGTCCGGGGCTGTCCGGTGTAAACCAGAAAGCCCCGGACCAGTTCGTGGCCCCATAGTAGCCTATGGGGCCGGATGGAGCTGGATGGCAGCTCTCTGTCATCCGGTTTCATCTCTGCTGTGGAATCCGGGAGAAATCAGATGTTTCTCACCGTACACAAAAACGTTGCTTGCAACGTTTTTGTGTCCGGGGAGAAAAATCTCCCCAAGAAGCCAGATCCCGGATTTTCCTGGATTGTCCCAGATTCTCCCGGATCCGGGGCAATCCGGTTCTCCCTAACATGGGAGCCTATGGGGCCAAATTGCCCCGGTTTGGGCAAATCCGGGAACCGGATACCGGCGGCTGCACACCACTGTTGTTTCAGGACCGCGGCTAGCCGCGATCTTGAAAAATCAGCAGCTGCGGCTGCAATTACAGCCATCCGGCTGCACACATGGCTGGAGGGCACATTTGGTCCTCCGGTTCTGTGTGCTGACTTGTGTGATTTCCCACTGTTAACTGTGACCCCTATAATACTAGGATTCAAAGGGACAATGTGTTACCGGTCCGCAGCTGATAGTCCTACTGAATAGACTGTTAGAATTTGTATTATGACAAGAAAAAAGCAGCTAAGTAAAGAAAAACGAGTGGCCATCATTACTGTAAGAAATGAAGGTCAGTCAGTCCGAAAAATTGGGAAAGCTTGGAAAGTATCCCCAAGTGCAGTTGCAAAAACCATCAAGCGCTACAAAGAAACTGGCTCACATGAGGACCGCCCCAGGAAAGGAAGACTAAGAGTCACCTCTGCTGCGGAGGATAAGTTCATCCGAGTCACCAGCCTCAGAAATTACAGGTTAACAGCAGCTCAGATTAGAGACCAGGTCAATGCCACACAGAGTTCTAGCAGCAGACACATCTCTACAACAACTGTTAAGAGGAGGCTTTGTGCAGCAGGCCTTCATGGTAGAATAGCTGCTAGGAAACCACTGCTAAGGACAGGCAACAAGCAGAAGAGACTTGTTTAGGCTAAAGAACACAAGGAATGGACATTAGACCAGTGGAAATCTGTGCTTTGGTCTGATGAGTCCAAATTTGAGATCTTTTGTTCCAACCACCGTGCCTTTGCGCAATGCAGAAAAGGTGAACGGATGGACTCTACATGCCTGGTTCCCACCATGAAGCATGGAGCAGGAGGTGTGATGGTGATGGGGGTGCTATGTCAGATTACCGGACCTCCACAGTCACCAGACCAGACCTGAACCCAATCGAGAAGGTTTGGGGTGAGCTGGACGCAGAGTGAAGGCAAAAGGGCCAACAAGTGCTGAGCATCTCTGGGAACTCTGTTGGAAGACCATTTCCGGTGACTACCTCTTGAAGCTCATCAAGAGAATGCCAAGAGTCTGCAAGGCAGTAATCAAAGCAAAAGGAAGAACCTAGAATATAAGACATATTATCAGTTGTTTCACACTTTTTTGTTAAGTATATAATTCCACATGTGATAATTCATAGTTTTGATGCCTTCAGTGTGAATGTACAATAATCATAGTCATGAAAATACAGAAAACTCTTTGAATGAGGTGTGTCCAAACTTTTTATCTGTGCTGTATATGAACCAAATGTGGGAGCCTTTATGTAGGGGAGACGAGACGGGACAACAAGTCAGAAGAAGAATGAACTCTCATTGCCACACAATTAAAGAAAAAAGAACAGATCTACCTGTCACCAATCGATTTTGCAGTCCTCATCACACCATAATGAATATGAAGTTACTAGAATTGAAAGGTCATTTTCAATTCTGTTAGGAAAAACATTATGTAACCTTGATATGTATTGTACCAGGTATCTATACTTATATTCTGCTATATTTTGTGAAGACTTAATGTATGCATATATATATATAACTAGATGGCGGCCCGATTCTAAAGAATCGGGTAGTCTAGAATCCATATATAGTATATTTACTAATAGTTACGGGAGTGCGGTGAAATGAATTGTGTGTATACAGGCGGCTCAGTGGGTAGCAGAGTATACGGTGGCTCAGTGGTTAGCAGTGAGTGCGGTGGCTCAGTGGTTAGCAGTGAGTGCGGTGGCTCAGTGGTTAGCAGTGAGTGCGGTGGCTCAGTGGTTAGCAGTGAGTGCGGTGAGATTGGTCAGCGCAGCGACGTGGGCAGAGTGGTCAGCGCAGAGGACAGGGGGCAGAGCGCTGGCAGTGGGCAGAGGACAGGGCGGCAGAGAGGACAGGGGGGCAGAGAGGACAGGGGGCAGAGGACGCAGAGGAAAGGGGCAGAGGACAGGACGCAGAGAGACGCAGGACAGGCAGAGGACCAGAGGGACAGGGTGAAGAGCAGGACAGCAGAGGACGCAGAGGACACAGAGGACGCAGAAGGACACAGAGGGACGCAGAGGACACAGAGGGGGCAGAGGACACAGAGGGGGCAGAGGACACAGAGGGGCAGAGGACACAGAGGGGGCAGAGGACGCAGAGAAGGGGCAGAGGAGGGCAGAGGACGCAGAGGACAGGGAAGAGCAGAGACAGGGCAGAGGCGCAGAGGACAGGGGGCAGAGGACGCAGAGACAGGGGGCAGAGGACAAGGGGCAGAGGACCAGAGGGGGCAGAGAGGACAGGGGCAGAGGCCCAAGGACCAGAGGCAGGCAGAGGACCAGAGGTGGCAGAGGACGCAGAGGACAGGGAGACAGAGGACAGGGGAGCAGAGGACAGGGGGCAGAGGACAGGGGGCAGAGCAGAGACAGGGGCAGAGGACGCAGAGGACAGGGGCAGAGGACCAGAGGACAGGGAAAGGGGACAGGGGAGAGGACAAGAGGGGCAGAGGACCAGAGGACAGGGGGCAGAGGACAGCAGAGGACAGGGGCAGAGGACGGCAGAGGACAGGGGGCAGAGGACCAGAGGCAGGGGCAGAGGACGGGCAGAGGACAGGGGGCAGAGGACAGGGGGCAGAGGACACAGAGGGGGCAGAGGACGCAGAGGACAGGGGGCAGGAGAGAGGACAGGGGGCAGAGGACGCAGAGGACAGGGGGCAGAGGACGCAGAGGACAGGGGAGAGGACAGGGGGCAGAGGAGCAGAGGACAGGGGGCAGAGGACAGGGGCAGAGGACAGGGGGCAGAGGACAGAGGACGCAGAGGACAGGGGCAGGACGCAGAGGACGGGGCAGAGGACAGGGGCAGCAGAGGACAGGGGGCAGAGGACACAGAGGGGGCAGAGGACCAGAGGACAGGGGCAGAGGACAGGGGGCAGAGGACAGCAGAGGACAGGGGCAGAGGACAGGGGGCAGAGGACAGAGGGGGCAGAGGACCAGAGGGGGCAGAGGACGCAGAGGACAGGGGGCAGAGGACACAGAGGGGCAGAGGACGCAGAGGACAGGGGGAGAACAGAGGACAGGGGGCAGAGGACACAGAGGGGGCAGAGGACGCAGCAGAGGACAAGGGGGCAGAGGAAGGCAGGCAGAGGACGCAGGGAAGGGGCAGAGGACACAGAGGACGAGAGGCAGGGGCAGAGGACAGGGGGCAGAGGACAGGCAGAGGACAGGGGGCAGGAGAGACGGGCAGAGGACACAGGGGGCAGAGGACGCAGAGGACAGGGCAGGACACAGAGGGGGCAGAGGACGCAGAGGACAGGGGGCAGAGGACAGGCAGAGACAGGGGCAGAGGACACAGAGGGGGCAGAGGACGCAGAGGAAGGGGCAGAGGACACAGAGGGGGCAGAGGACGAAGAGGAGAGAGGGGCAGAGGACACAGAGGGGGCAGAGGACGCAGGGGGGCAGAGGACACAGAGGACAGAGGGGAGGCACAGTAGACAGGGGGCAGAGGGCACAGAGGACGGGCAGAGGACACAGAGGACAGGGGCAGAGGACGCAGAGAGGGGGCAGAGGACCAGCAGAAGAGGGGGCAGAGGACGCAGAGGACAGGGGGGCAAGGACACAGAGGGAGAGGAACAGAGGGCAGAGGACACAGGGGGGCAGAGGACAGGGGCAGAGGAACAGAGGGCAGAGGACAAGAGGGGCAGAGGAACAGGGGCAGAGGACACAGAGGGGCAGAGGGGCAGAGGGCAGAGGACACAGAGGGGGCAGAGGACACAGAGGGGCAGAGGACACAGGGCAAGGACGCAGAGGAGGGCAGAACCAGAGGACAGGGGGCAGAGGACCAGAAGGGGGAAGAGGACCAGAGAGAGGGGCAGAGGACGCAGAGGACAGGGGGCAGAGGACCAGAGGACAGGGGGCAGAGGACAGGGGCAGAGGACGCAGAGGCACAGGAGGACAGGGGGCAGAGGACACATAGGGCAGAGGACACAGAGGGGCAGAGGACGCAGAGGACAGGGGGCAGAAGGAAGCAGAGGACAGGGGGCAGAGGACAGGGCAGAGGACACAGAGGGGGCAGAGGACGCAGAGACAGGGGCAGAGGAAGCAGAGACAGGGGGCAGAGGAAGCAGAGGAGGGGCAGAGGAAGCAGAGGACAGGGGCAGAGGACCAGAGGGGGCAGAGGACGCAGAGACAGGGGCAGAGACACAGAGGGAGAGGACGCAGAGGACAGGGGGCAGAGGACAGGGGGCAGAGGACAGGGGGCAGAGGACACAGAGGGGGCAGAGGACGCAGAGGACAGGGGGCAGAGGACACAGAGGGGCAGAGGACGCAGAGGACAGGGGAAGAGGACAGGGGGCAGAGGACACAGAGGGGGCAGAGGACGCAGAGGACAGGGGGCAGAGGAAGCAGAGGACAGGGGGCAGAGGACACAGTAGACAGGGGCAGAGGACGCAGAGGACAGAGGGCAGAGGGGGCACACAGGTTGGAGGGCAGAGCAGCGTGTATGGCTGCAGACTTACCGGTGGCCAGGGTCGGGTGTAGGAGGAGAGGAGGGGCGGCAGAGCTGCAGGAGAGGAAGTCCCGCCCTCCCTCCTCTCCAGACACACGGCAGGGAGCACGGGTACCCCCAAGGTGTGTGTGGGCCTCCGAGGTGGCGGGCAATGGGCCCCCCCTGCCCCCCCCGGTATGTAGGTACTGGCTGGAGGGCAGAGGGTGGAGGGGAGTGGCAGGAGGGCACACGGAACTTCCGAGATCGGAACGTTCCGTGTGTCGGTGACTGTAGCCGGGGGGCAGCCTGGCTACAGTGCACTGGATGAGCCTGGGCGAAGGCCATCACGGAAGTGGGCGTGGCCTCCTCCGGAAGTGGCCTTCGGGTTTTATATAATAGATTATATATTAGTTATCTACTTCCGTGCTTTGATGTATACACTGTAGACCTTGATATATGTATGTGCTGTATATATATATATATATATTGGAGTGTCTGTGTTTGTATCTTGCTTTGTATCCTGAGAGGATGAGCCCGAACCAGTTAGAATATGAAGAATAGAATATCTCTCCAGAAGAAGATTTGGAATGTAAATAGGACGTTACATGATATAATTAGGGCCCTTTATCTATGTTTGGACACTGGACATTGCTCTGATTGGCTGAGTCCTGTGGAGACAACCTCTTGATACCTCCCTCCTTGGTACTGTGTAAAAAGCTGATGTGGATTATAATGAACACTTCGAGAGAAGTCTTATATGTGACTTTCGTCAGATTTAAGCTCCTGGCATGCCTTCATATAAGTTAATTTGGCAAGGGATAAGCAAAGAGGCGGTGTCCTTTGAATCCCATTTCTACAATTTCAAATCCCCAAGAGACAGGAGAATCTGGGAAAACAAACTAATGATGACCTTTGACATATTCAGAATAGGAATGAATGTGTCACTTGGATTTATGTCTTTTTACATCAATTCAAAAATCTTCAAATCCAGAACCAGACCACCAATCATAGGCCAATAAAACTATCATGTGTCGTATCTATGAATGCTGATATTTACTCCCAACACTGACCACGTTCTGCTTCACCTCACCTGTCTTATGTCCTGCATTATCCAGTCATCCATTTGTGTATATAGGTGCTTATTCAGATTTTGTGTCATTCTAGCCTGATGAAGAGACCTTAAATACCGGAAAGCTCCTATTTGATCCCATCTTTTCAGATCGCCATTATAAGGTATCAATCACTGAGGACTCTCAGATTGTTATATTTTTCTTGTATAACAGACACTTCCATTATGGAATCATTAAATATAAGAAATATCAATCTGTCCATCAAAGTTCTCATTTACTGCAGTACAAGGTGGTGAATGATTCTAGCCGTGCTTTACACCTAGGTGGATTTATGAAGAATTTATAATATCATTTTGTAAGAATAATTTTATACTAAATGTTGCTATAAACGTTAACTTCTAGATGTGCGATTTCAGGTAAAAATGTTAAAACAAGTTGTGTCCTTGAATAAAAGAGAAATAAAGGTGTTGGAATGTTGGGGAAAGGGAAGAGAACATGGGACATGGGTCTCCTTATCTCATGGCTTTATAGTAGAAGAAACAGAAGCCACCACATAAGTAGCCACAAGCTCCCAGTGATGGGGTGCTCACCATGCCGTGAGAAGTAATATAGGAACAGAGAACGCAAGGGCATACAAAGGGAGCAGGACCACAAAGTATACTATAGCAAATAACAAACATATGTTATTATGTACAAAAACAGACAAGGAAAGATGGATAAAAAGGGGGTGACAGGTTCACTTTAAAGGAAGAGTTGTCCTGGTGGAATAATGGCCATCCAGAGCTGTGAACCAGATAATGACCACATGCTGCATGAAACTAGCTCAAGAAAACAGGAATACAAAGCCAGTATACATAGGTTATCACAGG
Organism: Allobates femoralis; assembly: GCA_033576535.1. NCBI lineage: Eukaryota > Metazoa > Chordata > Amphibia > Anura > Aromobatidae > Allobates > Allobates femoralis. The sequence goes on from JARQOC010000013.1 coordinate 23,776,662, forward strand.
CCCATGATAGTGGATTCAACCTAGTAGACTAAGGCACGGGAAGTGAAGTCATGTAAAAGACATGTTATCCAAAAGCAAAGGCATGTAGCATGAGTGCGGCTGTCCATCCCAATAAATAACAGAGGTATGACAGAATAATCATATACCAGGGGCAAATACCTAGCTTTAGACTAACATTGTGCAAACCATCGAAGATATTGATTAAAGGTCACCAGCCTAGTGTAGGATGGCAGTACATGGTTACAAAAACCTTATGCTATGCATATAAGAGATAATGGACCTTGGTACAAGTAATGCATTATAATATCTACAGGTATTCTCATCAGCGTTTGTGTCTGACCAGTCCACCTGCTCGGCTTTAATCTCTAATCTCAGTGTCCAGCTAAAAACCAACTCTTGTCTGCATTAATTTAGCATCTTAGTGCGGCAGGAGTAGGTTGTAACGTAAATTAGGATACTCCAAAACACTCGGTATGCTCGTCAGCGTTTGTGTCTGACCGGTACACCTGCCGGGCTTTAATCTCTAATCTCAGTGTCCAGCTAAAAACCAACTCTTGTCTGCATTCATTTTGCATCTTAGTGCGACAGGAGTGGCTTGTAGCTCCAAGTAGTATACGCCAAAACACGGTATACGTGTCAGCGTTTGTGTCTGACCGTTCCAGCTGTAATCTGTAATCTCAGTGTGCAGCTAAAAACCATCTTTTGGACATCTACATTTAGCTGTATACAGGCAGCAAAACATTGAAAATGCACAAGGCCGGTGGCAAGGGACAAGGAACTGGACGTGATGGTGGTGCAGGCAGAGGCCGAGCCCGTGTGCAAGTTCGAATTGCACCAAGACAAATGCCCATATCATCTCCCTCGAGCTTCCTCTCCCAATTTCTAAGGGACCGCAGCAGTACACCACTATTAAACCAAGACCAATGTCAACAGGTTGTTAGTTGGATAGTGAATAATGCTTCCAGTCAGTTTGGCACCACCACAAATACCCTGTCTTCCACACGGTCAAGTGTCAGTAGCCGTGAGACTGGACCGCACATTCCACACCCTGATTCTCCTTCCTCCCACCATGCTGAGTGCCCAGACCCGGACATAACTGATCCCACACTTGGACACTCTGAAGAGCTGTTCACTTATCCATTCGTAGATTCTGGCCTCTCATCAGCTCCACTTGAAGTGGGTCATGAGGAGATCGTATGTACCGATGCACAAATATTTGAGCAGCCGCGGTCTCATGAAGGCAACGGTGGGAACGTGTCTCAACAAGAGGTGGCCGATGATGAGACACAATTGCCAGAAAGTCGGGAGGAGGAACAGGGTGCGGAAGTGGAAGACGACGTGGTGGATGATCCAGTAACTGACCCAACCTGGCAGGAGGACATGCAGAGCGAGGACAGCAGTGCACAGGGGGAGTTAGGCATAGCATCACAACCGGCTGGAAGAAGCAGGGTGGTGTCCGCAGGCAGAAGGCAAGGCAACCGTTCCCCGGAACAACAACACGACAGAAGTTGCCAGTACAACTGTTAGGTCTTATCGAGTCTGGCAGTTTTTTAAGGTGCCTGCAGATAATTCCAAAAAAGCCATTTGCAACACCTGCAGTGGTAGCAAAAGTAGCAGCCTGACCACCACCAGCATGATCAGGCACATGTCAACAAAGCACCCGACTTTGTGGGATGTACACCAGAGTCCAGGAGCAGTGTCTGCGGGTGACACTGCTGTATCTTCCACTGTTGTGAGTGCAAGACAATCCCCTGTCCATACTGCATGCGAAGATGCCTCCTGTCCTTCATCTGTAGTTGCACAAGCAGAAATAGCACCATCATCAGCCACGTCCTTGTCCCAGCGCAGCGTTCAGTTATCCCTACACCAATCTTTGGAATGCAGGCGCAAATACACTGCCAACGCCCCACATGCCACAGCTGTAAATGCACACATTTCGCGACTGATTGTGCTGGAAATGTTGCCTTTTAGGCTGGTGGAGACGGAAGCATTCCGCAACCTGATGACGGCGGCTGTCCCACGTTACTCGCTCCCCAGCCGCCACTATTTCTCCCGGTGTGCCGTCCCCGCATTACATAAGCACGTGTCACAAAACAACATACGTGCCCTTAACAACGCAGTTTCAGGCAAAGTACACCTAACCACGGACACGTGGACAAGTGCTTGTGGGCAGGGCCGGTAAATCTCGCTGTCGACACACTGGGTTAATATTCTGGAAGCCGGAACCCAGTCTGAGCTTGGGACGGAACACGTCCTTCCGTCACCAAGGATTGTAGGCCCTAACTCAGTCAGGATTTCACCCACAGTGTACAGCTCCGGAACGTCATGCTCCTCAGCTTCCTCCTCCTCCTCCTCCTCCATTTCACCCTCCACACCAGTCCCAAGCTGGAAGCACTGCAGCACTGCCTCGGCTAAGCGGCAACAGGCTGTGCTGAAGCTAATATGCGTAGGTGACAAACCCACAATGCTGAAGAGTTGTGGACAGCTCTGAAACAGCAGACAGATCACTGGCTCACACCGCTGAACCTACAGTCCAGCATGGTCGTGTGTGACAATGGCCGGAACCTTGTGGTGGCTCTGAGGCGAGGCGACACATGTTCCATGCGTGGCCCATGTGCTCAACCTCGTGGTTCAGCGGTTTCTTAAATCCTACCCGGAGCTGTCGGATCTGCTTGTCAACGTACGCCGCCTGTGTGCCCATCTTAGAAAGCCACCTACTGCTTCTGCCAGCCTTGCCGGCTTTCAGCGGCGTTTGCAGCTTCCGGCTCACAGACTGGTGTGTGATGTCCCCACGCATTGGAATTTCACACTGCACATCTTGGTCAGGATTTGTGAGCAGAAGAGGGCAGTTGTTGAGTACCAGCATCAACTAGTCTGTCGGTATATGGTTCAAACTCCACACATAAGACCTCAGGTGTGGACATGGATGTCCGACATATGTACCTTCCTACAAAACTTTGAGGTCTCCACCAAGATGGTGAGCGGCGATGACGCCATCATTAGCATCACCATTCCGCTTCTCTGTTTTCTAAAACGCTCTCTCCTCAAAATCAAAGACGATGCATTGCAGGCGGAGCACGATGAGTTGGAGCAAGAAACCGTACTGGGTGATTACACACAGCCCAACCTCATCTCATCCCAACGTGCATTGGAGGACTATGACGAGGAGGAGGAGATGAAGAAATAGAGCTACTTTCATGTGGAATTGACGGTAATACATGCACAACCGTCAGACCGTCGTTCAGCGTGGATTGCCAGAGGACAGAGGAGAGGAGGAGGATGAGGACAGCATGGCCAGTCATGGTGTTGGTGAGGACCCTGAAGTCTTGCCTGTTAACAGTCTGGCGCACATGGCTGACTTTATGTTACACTGGCTGTGACCCTCGCGTTATCAACATCTTGGCGGACATTCATTACTGGTTGGTGACGCTTTTAGACCCATGCTACAAGGAGATCTTTATTTCTCTTATTCCCGAGGCAGAGAGGTCTACAAAAATGCAGCAGTACCAAAAGGCCATAGTCGCGGAATTAGTCAAAAAATTCCCTTCTGAAAACGCTAGTGGCAGAGGTCACGATTCGGTGGACAACCAAGGTGTCCGGCCGAGAGAGGCACAAGTCCAATCCAGCAGAGGTAGGGGAACACTCTCAAAGATCTGGCACACTTTTCTCAGCACCTCCCGTAGCACAGGCCCTGAGGTGCAGGGTAGTGTCACAAGGACTGCAAAGTTTGCGAAGATCCTGAGGGAGTACCTTGCCGATCATACAAAAGTGCTCCTAGACTCCGCTGTGCCTTATAATTATTGGGCATCCAAGCTGGACACGTGGCAGGAATTGGCTCTCTACACCTTGGAAGTCCTGGCCTGCCCTGCCGCTAGCATTTTGTCAGAGCGTGTTTTTAGTGCCGCAGGTGGAATCATTACTGATAAACGCACCCGCCTGTCAACTGAAAATGCTGAAAGGCTGACTCTGATCAAGATGAACAAGGGTTGGATTGGGCCTGACTTCACCACACCACCACCAAATGATAGCGGAATTTAAATTTTGTGCCGGTAAATTGCCATGCACCTCCGCACACCCACACATGGGTACACACTTCATGACTTTGGCTACTTGCTGTACTGCTCCTCCTTCTCCTCATCAGCCACCATCATATGATCAGTGCGACCGTGGTTCATGACGCCACAAAAACATAATTTTTTTTACATCATATTTATGATGATGATGACCCTAACAGTTCAAAAGTTAGGCAGTAGTTTCATGTATACCCCCCAGGGGTAAATGTTTTAGTCCATGCTTACAGAATGGGCATTACAAGTACAGGAGACCCGCTCCTTTGTAATGGGAACAATATTTAGAGGCTCTCCTCCATGTTTCTTTCCAGGGCATTGAAGTGCCTCACAATTTTTTGCAGCCCTGTCTAGGGCAATCCTACAAAAGACACACTTCCTTAAAATGGGCACATTATTAAAAGAGGCCCTCATGCATGTCTCTATCCAGGGGCAATGGGGTGCCTCCCAATTTTTGGCTGCCCTGCCAAAGGGCAATACTACAAAAGACGCACTTCCTTATAATGAGCACATTATTTAAAGAGGCCCTCATGCACGCCTCTATCCAGGGGCATTGAAGTGCCTCCCAACTTTTGGCTTCCCTGCCTAGGGCAATCCTACAAAAGACCCACTTCCTTATAATGGGCACATTATTTAAAGAGGCCTTCATGTACGTCTCTTCCAAGGGGCATGGGAGGCCACACAATTTTTTTTAAGAAAATCTTTCATGTAATCCAAAAAACTAACATCCACCACCTCTGTCTCACAAGTGGGTATGAGCCCTTAATATTTTCTCCATGAATATCCATTTTGGCTTCATTTTGTAACGTTTTCTTGACAGTCCGTAAAAGTAGCGTAATAGTCTGACAACATTGTTCACAACAGTGACCTTGGGGTCTGAAATGCTTCCAGGGGTCTTCTCCATGGTGTTCCCATGTCATTTCAGCGCTGTTCTGATACTTTTGTGACATTTTTAGGGTTTTTCCATGCTGCCGGGGGTCATGCCAGAAAAATACTCGGGTCTCCCATAGGATAACATTGGGCTCGGTGCTCGGGCCGAGTACACAAGTATGTTGGGATGCTCGGCCCGAGCTTCCAGCACCCGAGCATTTTACTACTCGCTCATCTCTAGTGACAACTTAAGAACAGGTCCAAATTTATTGCATATATTAAACTTTTTTAACAAATAAAACACTGAACAGTGGGGCGTGCAATATTATTCGGCCCCTTGAGTTAATACTTTGTAGCGCCCCCTTGTGCTGTGATTACAGCTGTAGTCTCTTGGGGTTTGTCTCTATCAGTGAAATTCTTGCCCGTTCTTCCTTGCAGAACAGCTGGAGCTCAGTGAGGTTGGATTGAGGTGTTTGTGAACAGCAGTTTTCAGCTTTTTCCACAAATTCTTCATTGGATTCAGGTCTGGATGTGGCCATTCTAACACCTGGATACGGTTATTTTTGAACCATTCCATTGTAGATTTTGCTTTATGTTTGGGATCATTGTCTTGTTGGAAGATAAATCTCCGTCCCAGTCTCAGGTCTTTTGCAGACTCCAGCAGGTTTTCTTCCAGAATGATCCTGTATTTGGCTCCGTCCATCTTCCCATCAATTTTAACCATCTTCCCTGTCCCTGCTGAAGAAAAGCCCAAACCATGATGCTGCCGCCACTATGTGTGACAGTGGGGATGGTGTTTTGAGGCCACCACCATGTGTGACAGTGGGGATGGTGTGAAGCCACCACCATGTGTGACAGTGGGGATGGTGTTTTCAGGATGATGAGCTTTGTTGCTTTTAAGCCAAACATATCGTTTTAAATTGTGCCCAAAAAGTTCGATTTTGATTTCCTCTGAGCAGAGCCCCTTATTCCACATGTTTGGGGTCTCCCAGGCGCTTGTGGCAGACTTCAAATGACACTTTTTATGGATATCTTGGAGAATTGGCTTTCTTTTTGCCACTCTTCCATAAAGGCCAGATTTGTGCAGTGTACGACTGATTGTTGTCCTATGGACAGACTCTCCCACCTCAGCTGTAGATCTCTGCAGTTCATCCAGAGGGATCATGGGCCTTTTGGCTCCATCTCTGATCAGTCTTCTCCTTGTTTGAGATGAAAGTTTAGAGGGACGGCCGGGTGTTGGTAGATTTGCAGTGGTCTGATCCTCCTTCCATTACAATATGATCCCTTGCACAGTGGCTCCTTGAGATGTTTAAAACTTGGGAAATCTTTTTGTATCCAAATCCGGCTTTAAACTTCACCACAACAGTATCTGGGACCTGCCTGGTGTGTTCCTTGATCTTCATGATGCTCTCTACACTAGAAACAGACCCCTGAGCCTATCACAGAGCAGGTGCATTTATACAGAGACTTGATTACACACAGGTGGATTCTATGTATCATTACCGGTCATTTAGGAGAACATTGGATCATTCAGAGATCCTCACTGAACTTCTGGAGGGAGTTTGGTGCACTGACAGTAAAGGGGCCAAATAATATTACACGCCCCACGCCTCAGTTTTTTATTTGTTAAAAAAGTATAAAATATCCAATAAATTTCCTTCCACCTCACGATTGTGTCCCACTTGTTGTTGATTCTTCACAAAAAAATGAGAATTTACATCTTTATGTTTGAAGCCTGAAATGTGGCAAAAGGTTGAAAAGTTCAAGGGGCCAAATACTTTCACAAGGCTCTGTATATACATAGGGGGCTGAATACTTTCACATGGCACTGTATATATACATAGGGGGCTGAACACTTTAACAAGGCACTGTATATACGGGGCTGAATACTTTAACAAGGCACTGTTATACAGTATTTTATTATTAATATTAAGTAATTGGGTATGTATATATGTTTCTATTTTCCTTATAGCGACACTGTGACCAAGACCCCGGTATGGTGGTAATTGTCAGCTCTATACTGGTCGCTCTTTGTACAGCAATCGTGAATCCAAATAAATGTTTCACCTTGAGCAAAGTAAAAAGACATTTTGAGTTCAGTGATTTATATTTCACCATTAACCAACCCACTGAGTCTACGGCAGGGGGCAAAATGGTGCCAAGCTTTTTTTGGGGCAGTATTTGTGAAATGAATTATTCAAATTCAAATGGAACTATGAATTTGAGGAAATTGGCCTCAAACTCCATCCTCTAATCTCCAATCTAGAGTTAAACACGTCATTTATTCTCAGTATAGAAATGATTACGTGTCTGGAGTGTTGGCATTTCCACCTGGAGACATTGAATCACATTGGGGAATTTCACCGCCACACGCTGTTATTGTACAATAATTTATATAAGAAGCTTAAAGAGAAATGACACAGTAATCACCTTGTGTTGTCTCATCATTCCTGATTTCAGTCTCTACAGTAACAGGCAGTACATGTCGGGGGTCATTGTTGAGGTCATTGTCAGGGGTCATTGTCAGGGGTCATTGTCGAGAGTCATGTTTAGGTTCCTGTCAAGGGTTATTGTCAGAGGCTTCTTGGGTTGTTCTTTGCTTATTAACTTTTCATAACTTCTGACCCAATGGTCGTATTGAGACTGACATCTTCATTAGATGACTGCTCTCTCATGCCAAGTCTGATTAATCATATCACGTCTCTTTGGAACCCCTTTTTTGTATATTTTCCATTTCAGTCTGACCTTTGTTCCTCTTCAGAACTCATCAGAATGTTTTTATTTCTCAGTTTTTTTGAACGTTGGAACTTTGATAGTTTTCCATTGATGTAGATCCGTCAGGTCGTGTTTTTTTGTGGATCGAAGAGAATTTTTCTGCTCTACTTATAGCCAAGACTTTTCTTCCTTTTTTTTTTGTACTTTCTTTAATTCATTTCATAGAATTTTAATAAAACCATGTTTTTTTGCCCTTCCTTTCTATTATGAAGAAATTATTTATTATTTCTTAAACCTTTATTTTTCTCCTTATTAAACATTATTTTTTATCTCACTTGACGTCCATTTTGATTAATTTCATATTCTCTACTGTAAAATTTCTTAGCATATAGAACAAAAGGAATTTAATAGGCTTTATCTAAGCTACGTGCTCTTTATATTATCACAGGACAGCACTGTATGGTTTCATCAGGCCTGGGGGGGGGCAGTAAAAAACTGTCAGCTCCAGTGAATATTATGACATTATAAAGAAAAACCCAATCTATTGATGGTGGCATCTTGGACATTTATTTATTGGAGCCTTAGCCATCAATCAAACACATAATAGTAGGAGACGTGAACAATCTTATCTTTTCTTCAGTCCGACACTCAATGCAAGGGAGAGATGTTATTTTGCATTGCTTTATGCCAATTGACTGTGATTGCTATGACTTAACGTAAGAAGTCAAGTACCCTAACGTCTATGAATGCACGTCACGTTTTGTCAGAATGTTGCTATTTTTTAGTCTTTTTTCTATTTCCAAATTGTTGATGATTTTTCCATCGGTCTTCACTCCAGTCATTATTCTATATTGATCTTGTTGGGTGATATTTTGCCTCTTTTATTTTGTCAAACTGCTTTTTCTACACAATTTCTTTTTCTCGATTGTGAAGTTTAGCACAGAAGACGTCCCATATGACAATGATGTGATCACTACCGGATTTCTTGAAGAATAGGTTCGTCAGCCATCTCTATCCCGTCAAGCAGTGATCATGGAGGTGAAGTCGCATATACATTCATTTTACAGGTATTGTATAAGTTTTAAACCATATTTATCCAATGCAAATGAAATAAAAGAGCCAATTTGAAAACAGTTTTCAGGAAAACTGAAGGCCCTTTTTTGTCTGTGTCCGCCAGTGTATGAGCTTGTATAAGATCTCTCATTGTGAAACATTACAATCCATCCTTTTACTTCTTCAATTATGCCTAACATTGTAGATCTGCAACAGCAAGGGGGCGTAGACACAAACCTATCAGCTTCCACCATTATCTTCACAAGGTCTTTTGCTTTTCTTCTTGGGTTCATATGCACATGTCGGACTAAAACACATTTATCCCTGGGACACAGAACCTGTCTCCTTCCTGAGCGGTATGATGGCTGGACATTCCCATCTTGCTTGTACTTGCATATAATTGTTTGTACAAATAAACACAGCACCTTCAGGTATCTGGAAATTGCAACCAAGGATGAACCAGACTTGTGCAAGTCCACAATTCTCTTTTTGATATCTTGGCTATTTCATTAGAATTTCTCATGAAGTTACACAAAAAGCAGTGTGTTCAGGTGTGCATTGAAATACATTCACAGGTGTGTCTCTAATTAACTAAGATGTTGCTAATAAACCTATCTGTAGCTTCCAAACACATGACATCATCATATGGGCTGTCCAAAATTGTATATAGTCATTGTAATCTTAGTGTATGTAAACTTGTGACCCTTGAAAGTAATAAAAAAGCCTAAAATCATTCTCTATTTCTCTGATTATTCTGCATTTGGCAATTTTAATCATTTTGGTTCATCCTAATTGAGCTAAAACAGGAAAGGTTTATTCTGATTTCATGTCAATAGTAAGAAAAACATAAACATGTGTCTGTATATATAGTGGATGGAAATTTACGGTTTGAACTCCATGTAAATAAGTGGTGTAATTGGTGCCCTTCCCTTTGTATCATCATTTTACTCGTCTTTTATCTCTTCTTTGGCTGACTTTAGACATCATGTAGAAACTTATTATTTTTGACCACTGGATTTATTTTTGAGAATGCAGTCAAAGTGTATCACATAAAAAAATGTGTGTTGTATCCAAGGTAAGGGTTGTGTACATATACATTCACACACAGGTAAAGAGAGAAAAAAAGTCTAAACCACTGAAGCTGCACCACAGCCTACTGGTTCCTGTACAGACTAGAATGTCTTTAGCTGGACAACTAGAATCAACGATTCAGACCTAACTCTCTGAAAGGCCGTCAAATCGTTTCTCATTACTCTAAAACATCAGAGGGGAGGTGGCTACACAGAACTATCCAAGGTAAAGAAAGGGTGCAGGGATGAACAAAAACCAAAGGTGAGCAAACATAAAACTTGTCCACAAGACGACAAGGAGAAATACAAACAAGGGTACATTTCTTCCTGACAACCTAAGATGGTGTTGGAAAGGCAAAAAAGAAGACACAGAGAAAACAACACTGGTTTATGCCTAAATCCCTGAGCTACAGGGCTTCAACTCCTTAGTAGAGATGAGAGAATTTTCCCCGAAACATGCTTGGAAATTTCAAATTTCGGCACAAACATCGCAGAGTTCGGTTCTCAATCATAAACCCAAACCTTTTTCAAAAAAATCACTGAACGTTGCTTTGTTGGAGAAAAAGTTCACAATTAGTAATGGCCCAAAAACTTTCCCTGTTTGTTTGGGGCTAAAACGCTTGCCGGAAGACCGGTTAGCTGGAACAACAACTAACCTAACAGGATAAGAGTGTCCCCAGCCATCAGGTCTACTGACTTGTACCAAGCTGTAGAATTTTGGGATCTTTAAATAATTTCTTTAAGCTTCCTGGAGTTTGCTGGTGTTTTGACACCTGCAGGGCATGAATTTTGGAAACAGTGCCAGATGTGGGAGCAGCTGTGAAGTCCAGGAAGCTTTCAATGTCCTTAAAACATCCATTTAAAAGAGTTAATATTTTTTAAGGAATCATTTTTGAATATTTTTCAGCAGCGTGTAAGGCCATATCTTTTACAGTTATATGATAGCAATTCTTATAAAAATAGCATAAAGCCACTATATGCATCACAGTTTCCACCATTTTAATAGAATTGGTGATCCCTGTGGGATTTTTGTTATATATACTATGTATCACAAATGTGTGTTTGAGACTTATTACAGTATCATTTTTTGTACTTAATGCTTTGTGTGCTGGACTGTTTCTGCAAACTGGTGCTTTGATACGGCACTACAGAGACTGGTGAACAAGCCACAGGCCTCTAGCTTGAAGATATGAGGTATGGATATGCAAGACACTACATACACTCCTGTACAACAGGGTGGCCAAGTGCAGTCCTCAATGGCCAAAAAGAGTGCATGCATTCAGATTTTTCTTAGCAGTGCACAAGATGCTAGAATCATCCATCACCTCTGCAGGTGATGAAATTAGCACCTGACAATGCTAAGGAAGTCCTGAAAACTTGTTTTTCAGACCTTGAGGACTGTAGCGGGCCGTTCCTGCACTAGAAGTCTCTGTGGAAGTAGTCAGGGTATGAGAGGAATCCTTGAGCCCCTTTCACCACAACTGTGGCTCTCCCTGGACTCTCTTAGGCCCTGTGCCCACAATGTGTTGTTTGATGCTTATTTTGACCTAGATTTTGAGAATCTGCATCAAAAACTGAATGTTTATCCTGAGGCCAGCAAAGTGTAGGACAGGGACAGGTCAGAAGTGATGTGCCCACATTGCTTTTTCTTCCTTGCACATGTGGTTCAGTTGTATTTTGTTTGCCCCCAAAATCTGCAAGGGTTATAAACACAGCACTTATGACTCTCATAGACATTGCTGGCTTCAGGATAGACATGTAGATTTTGATTCATATTCTCAAAATCTGCTTAAAGAGAAGCATCGACCAACATGCCGGGGCGCAGCGGATTCCCTGCTGCGTGATACCCGCTGTGTAACCTGCACAACCTCAGCATGCTGAGTGTGACAGTAGGGCTAAAGCTTGCACTAAGTAATATTTTGTAGGAAGATAATGTCTGTGTAAAAAAAGCGGGCTCATTGTAAAATGGTTTGAGCTATTTGGCAGCTTTTGGGCAGCTTTTAAGGAATTTTCAAGGCCCTTGATTTTGCCTCCTATTATTTAATGATGTTCGGATAATCGGCTGCACATTCGAAAGTCTAAGATAGATCAGAAGTGCTGAGCCCATTTTGCTTTTTTTTCCATTGCACATATGGTTCAGATTTCTTTTTTTCTGCCCAAAATCAGCACCAAATCTGCAAGGAAGAAAAAATACTTTGGCACTGCCTTTCTGAACTCTCATAGATTTTGCTGGCTTCAGGATAGACATGCAGATTTAGATGCAGATTCTAAAAATCTGCTTCAAAAGAAGTATGAAACAACATTACATGTGCACAGGGGTCCTTACATCAATATGATGGGGTCACATTCTAGAAATCATCCCCAATATGCTGTGTGAGTAGGCACGCAGGCACTGATGAGAGTTTGACAAGCGGTCTCATCACAAACATTACTCCAGTTAAGGCTCGAGGAGTCACAAGGGTCATACATCTGCAAGTTTCAACTATACTGCACACCCTGATGTGACACACACATGCATTGTCAAACGATACTGGAGATGTATCTGTTATGTCTTGCGCAATATCATAACTCTGAAAAGACAGCTAGTGTTACGAGCGTGATGCCACTGAGGTTTTCTTAGGATCACACAGCGGGATTCCCTGCTGCGTTATTACCCACTCTGTAACCTGAGAAAACCTCAGGGAAGTCATGATGATGTCTGAGGTTCGTGAACGGGCCCGACACATGATGACTGCAGCGCTAAAGCTTGCTAAGTAATAGTGTAGGAAAATAATGTCTCTGCCAAAAAAGCTGGGCTCCACTGTAAAAAGGTTTGAGCTGTGTTTGGCAGTTTTTGTGCCCATTTCAATGTATTTTCTAGTCCCTTTATTTTGCCTCCCATTTATTAGGTTCGGAAGTTCGGCAACATATGCCCATTCGGCAAACCGAATTCGAACTCCAAAACGTTCTCTCATCTCTACTCCTTAGCAGTAATCCATATGAAATATAGACAGCAGCGTAGACTGTAATCAGAAGAGTATAAATAGCCCAACCTAGGATGTGATAGGACAGATACAATAAGCAATTGAAAACACCTGATAATTGCAACCGAATTGGAAAGGAAAAAAAGTGAAAACATCCATCAGCATTAGACAACTAACCAGGGTGTCAGCAGGAGAAGCTGTACCAGCAAGAGGTGACCAGATCAATCAGAACTGAGCAGACAGAACATGTAATCAGTTGAATTGTCTTTATAGGGTCCAACCACCGTCATGGATCAGGCCGTGGGGGTCTTTGTGCCGGTCTGCAGCGTGCTGCCAGCTTCCCGCCCCCCTGTGACATCCCCGCCCACCGCGACCCTCACCTCCAGCACTACGCCGCTCTGAGCTGAGGTCTCTGCCTCAGCTGGTGCGTAGATGTAGAGGGGAGCTGTCGGCCAATCAGTGCAGCAGCCATGCCCTGATTCGCCCGCTACTGCTGTGCTGTTATTGGCCAATGCTTGCTTAGTTGCAACTAAGCAGCTGAGGCAAAGACGTGGCCGAAGTTTCATATCTCGCGCTATTTCCAAGCGCATCATGTGACGCGGGCTGTACATATGGACATACTAATTTTTTTCTAAATAATAATGAATCCAGGTATAAGATATTAACCATAACAAGTACTTTGCAATAAACGTTAGTCTTAGGAACTTTTTGCAATTCATTTCTGTGATTAATTATTTATTTTGTTTTAGCTAATATTTAAAGAATTTAATACAAATCCACTCATTGTTATATACTGTATTTCAGGTCTGTGGACAATATGATGTGAATTGTATCATGGAGTTTAGAAACCAAACTGTTGTTGATCATTTCATCTGATTGGGTTTTCTCAGAACTTTCAGGCTTGTATTCTGCAGTTTGTCATCTTTCTTGTGTTATACGTGTTGTCCATCCTCGGGAACAGTTTCATGATCCTCGTGGTCATTGTCAGTACTCCGTTACACACTCCGATGTATTATTTCCTCTGTAACTTGGCTTTTCTGGATTTATGCTGCTCGTCTTGTTCTATTCCAAAATTGCTGTTTGACTTATTTTTTAAGCAAAGAAGGATTTCGGTCATCGGTTGTCTCATACAAATGAACCTTAGTCTATTTCTTGGAGGAATGGAGTGCATCCTACTTGCAGTGATGGCCTATGACCGGTATGCCGCCATATGCATCCCCTTACATTACACCACCATTATGAGCTTGAAGGTCTGTAGGAACATCACTGTCAGTATGTTCTCAGGAATTGGCATAGTATCTACTGCTCCCACTATGATAAGACCTCTTGTATTCTGTAAAGAGATCACATTGAACCATTATGCTTGTGAAGCTTTAGCTGTTCTAGAGGTGGCATGTGGGGACCTCACCTTTTATAAGCTAATGATAGTTGCTGTTGGGTTTTTCACCTTATTATCCCCAATTGTCTTCATTTTGGCCTCTTATATTTGTATTGTTATTTCTGTATTGAAAATCCGTTCAGTACATGGAAGATGTAAAGCCTTCTCCACCTGCTCTTCCCACCTAACTGTGGTATTGATGTATTTTCTTACACTTTTGACCATGTACATGGGGCAGGCGGGAGGATTCTCATCCTATCTAAAATACATGTCTCTAATTTATGCCCTTTTGACTCCGGTATTGAATCCTCTAATCTATAGCTTAAGAAATAATGAAGTGAAAGGAGCCTTTCAAAAAATGTTGACAGCAGCATCTGTGGAACGCTAAGAGTCAAGATACCCAAACTACTGAGGCAGGGAAAAACCCCGATAGCTTTGTCATGGTTGGTGGCTGTAGCAAATATGTATCGCAGGGACTGGACACTAGACCAGTGAGGGGGTTAAATACCATGCCCATCCAGGAGAGGTCAGGACCTGTTTTATATAAACACACACAAACATAGCAGTCCCACTGACTCTAGTCTCCCCAGGGAGCCATGATGGGAAAAGCAGAGAGTGACAAAAATCACACATATAGAAAGCTTCAAAGAGAAGACCATAGATAAGGGAGAGAAACCATCTCCAATAGTGATCAAAGAGACCCACAGATGGGAAGCAAAATCAGGGCATCTAGTTAGAAGACAAAGACATTTTTAAAACATAATATATGCATGGCTAAATGAGTGAGCGTCCAATCATAGACCCAGAATTAGAATGTTAAACTAGAAGGCCGGTCTAGAATCTGACATCCCCGGCTGGGTCTATATCTGGGCTCACACAGCTACAGGGCCGTGTCACAGTGATGGGTCAGTGAAAGCTGCTGTGATCATCATTCCAAAACTCTGCCCTCCCCATCGGGCAACGGAAGCAAAGTTTAGGTTTCTGTAAGTTTCTCCTTTTTATTTCATTGTTTGCATATGTGTATGTCATTGTATTATTTCTATTTTTATATCGTTTTTATGTAAGCACTGAACTTTTTATATTAAAGCTTTAAACTTTAATAAGCTGAAACCTTGTTGTTCTAAAAGGATTAATAGCCCTAAGTAGTGTGTGATCCTCTTGATTGGCTGACAGTATTATTTCAGGGACTTACCACCCTGTATGTTGGTAAGTGGTGGCAGCGTGTGTGAAGCGGGGTGCACGGTGCGAGTCGGGGAGTGATGATGCTCCCTTTCAGTATAGGACAGAGGTCGAGTGCTGGATTGAGTGAGAGGAGATAGGTTAACCCTTGCAGGTGCAACTCCAGCAGGTACCCACTTATTAGCACGTGACTGTGGCCATTCTCAACTGCTGTGGCCCTGGCTTTACATATAAAGGGGAACTGTACATGGGGTGCAAAGGTTAAAGAAAAGGAAGGTAGAAAGTTTGTGATGCCAGTTGGGAAGTGGCCATCATGCAGGGGGTCCCTGGGATATAGGTAAGCAGTGCAGAAGATTAACCCTTCCCAACTAGGGCTGGCTCCCAGGAAATTTGTAGTTAGTGCAGTGCAGCAGAAGACAGCCTAGTCAACTATAGTGTTTACTGAAAACTCTAGGCAAGTCCTCACACCAGGCCTCCTTTCTGGCTCGTCAGATGGGCGTTTGATTCTCTGCTTTTGCTTTCCTGCTGCTTTTCATTTACAAGGTTTCCGCAACCTGAAAATACAGATACCACCTAACTTCTCTGCAGTGCGTTTCCTCCAGCTGAGCTGGCAACTCGGCTAAAGGCTATGTGCCTGAATCAGGTCCCTGATCCTTTGATGCTGCTGAGCCCCTGAGAACTGCATGTGCTGCTGGGTGTTAGAGACCCACATAGCAATTCATGTTTGTCACCAGACCTTGAAAGTCTGGGTGACGTAGGGAAGGAGATCCCACCATGCAGCTATCCCTTAGGAGACATCCTGGATGTCTCCTTGTCCTCTCTTATTCTCTTATTCTCACCTACTGCTCACTAATGCCTCCTCCTAACAAAAGACTGTGTCACAAGCCCACCCAGGCATCAAGTGCACAGCATCCTAGCAAGGGATCAGGCTTCCTGTGTGAAGGCCTCAGTCCCTAGAAGAGAAATCATTGCTCCATTCAGACCAGCAATACATGTAAAACCATTATGTGGCAACCAGACTCAGGGGTGCAACACATCTGTCAAGCATTGGATGCAATAATTTGCCCAATAAAAGTATAAAATTGTCTCTAAGATTGAAATTTACGGTATTTTTCATTTACTAAATGTGATTGATGGTTGAGGATATGGATAATAAGAAGGTGGGCGGTACCTCTTATATTGTTATGCCCCCTTTAAATGCAAACACATAGAAAAGTGATATTGGTAAGGTGACTGTCATGCCTCGCGACTTAATCTGGTGACCTTGTTTCAGATTCCTTCCTTGGGGAGCCGCAGCCTGGTCAGTCCCTGTACAAGTGCTGATCCGCTATTTACTTTCACCTTTGCATCTCTTCCTATAATGTGTGGTTATCACCTGTTCTCAATTTATTATTATTATTATGATGGGGAGGAGACAGTAGGTTGGGGGTTGCGGCAGCTCTGGTGGTGGTGTACGGGAATAATGGTAGTTAGGTGGACTCGCCAGTGGAGGTGGTGGTGAGGCGGTCGCTCCGGTAATGGTGGTGGTGGAACCCCAGCTCCGGTAGCAGTAAGGTCATTGCAGGCTGTAAGTATTACTGAACAGATGGACTTTCAGGTTCCATCTGAAGGTTCCGTGGGTAGTGGATAATCGGACGTGTTGGGGTACAGAATTCAAGAGGATGGGGGATATTCAGAAAAAGTCTTGGAGGCGATTGTGTGAGGAACGAATATGTGTTTAGGAGAGGTCTTGGGAGGATCGAAGATTACGTGAGGGAAGATAGTGGGAGATAATTTAGGAGATATATAAGGAGGTGTGGTAAACACTTTGTATATAGGTCACTATAATGAGGTACTCACTCAGGTTCCCGGTAGCACAAGGAAACATTTCTCCAGATTAAAAGTTAATTTGGTTTATTCATATCTTCATAAACCAGGCAAGATGCACAAGCTTGAATATTTCTTAACGCTCAACAGCAACACAAACAATGTCGATATAGAGTGTCCACTAGCTTTGGTCAGTCTTGACATAGGGATTTCAGGTCCCTCTCTTTGTCCAGAGCTCTGGGGCACACTCCAAACACACACGGTCTCTCTACCATGTGCTTCAAGGAAAATGGCCACTGCCGCCATTTCCAAACAGCAGCAAAGCTTGTTGACATCAGAGACATGTGACAAGGAAGTGGCCACCTGATATCAGCAGGAACACACCCCTGGGAGGTATGTGGTTAACCAGACCCACTCATCACTTCCTGGTTAACCCTTAACTCCATCCCGAATCACACTATAGAGACTTGTGGAACAACAAGTCTCAGTAATCATACTGGATTAAGATTGCAGCAGATCTCTGTCTCTGCGATACATACCTGTCATTCTTAATATAGCCAGTTGGCACATCACAGAGGGGACAGTTCTCAATTGCTCACTGTCTCTGGGTTATCACTCTTCTGGAAGATCCAGCCGTTTAGTTTGGGGATTTAGGCAAAGACCAGTGTTATTTTCCCATGTGTAGTCTTATTGGCCATTCCTACACCTACCTCTTATTTGCTGCTTGACTGTTGGGACTTTTCCCTTGTAAGCATTTATTATTTCTCATTTATTAATTTGTGCTGTCTTTTATGTTTCCCACATTGAATGCTTGTCTATCTCTGCACAATTGCTTTTTCTTTGTTCGTAATACTTTGCAAACTCCTCTTTAGTGTGTAAGGAAAAACGTGATACAACCTGACGGCCTTGCAGGCAGACAGGTCTGGGTTGTGGCTTTCTAGTATTGCAGCTCTGGATATTACAGCCTGCGCTGGAGCCATTAAGGTGCTGTACAGCAAGGGTTACTAGTCTGTACAGAAACCAGTTAGGGTTCAATTGTGGCAGCTGTGAGATAGATTGTATTTTCCCCTTTGCCCATATAGTATTACATACGTGCATTTCATTATATTCAGCCGATCTAATAGTGTGTGCTGAGGCATCATCAGGGCTTTTGTGAATGTTTTAGTCGCAGAAATTCAAACATTGTCCATTGTTCCAGACATCAGACATCAACTACTTACTGGTCCTAATATCTCAGTGGAACCCAAGGTAAAGTTACCAGACTGCTTCATCAAGGATAGAAGTAAGTTCTCATCTTCTTTGTCAGATCTAAATTGTACTTTTGCCTTCATCCTGTTTCCTCTGGAGATGAGAGTCAATGAGTGGGCATTGTTTTGTCCTTGTTCCATTGGAATCCTCTGGCATTTTCTTCTGTTGAAGCATTTTTACCAATTCGTGCCATAGGTGAATCTAAGATGCGCAGATGGTTTCAGGGAGCTGTAGAATTGAGAACTACTCGTCACTGTATAGACATTTAACAGTAGAGACCTCCTCAAATGATTCTGTGGAGCACTGCGGCTTTAACGCTGCTCCCTGACTAGCAGGCCCTTAGAAGGGGTTAATGTTGCCGGACTGCTAAACCACCAGGGTTAACGAGCCTATCATAGCTCGCTTCCCTTTCATTGGTTCCCGGTTCCGTCCATGTTATAAAAGCAGGGAGCGGCGGCCATATTGCCTCTCCTGCATCTGAATCCCGAGTTCTGCCAGAGACTTACAACTTAGGTTAAGGACATGTTGGCTTAAAGTCCATGCGTGTGGTCCCTGTAGAAAGATATGTCACTGTCTGTTCAATTAGATTGATGCCTAAGGGTACCTTTACACACGGCTACATTTGTAGCTTGTCACCAGGTAACTTACTGGTTGCAGTGAAATCATGGTTACATGATTCCATTTGTACACAGCAACAAGATAGAACCATGTATCCATGATTTCACTGCATCCAGTAAGTTACCTGGTGACAAGCTACAAATGTAGCCATGTGTAAAGGTACCCTAAGAGATAAAGACACATTTGAAGGCTTCGTGTGTTTGCAGCTAGAGTCTTGTCTGCCTGGGCTTACAGACCCCCAGTATTTATTAGCTTTCAGAAAGCAGAAACTACAGACGTTGCAAAAAAGAAGGTAAATTAAAAGACATTACCAGAGATAACACATTTCCATAGCCCAACACAGCTTCCTCGCTATTACTTGAGACTGATGAAACTATGAAAATTGGTGCTTGCTGAAACACCAAATGGGAACTGAACTTGGCAAGAGTGTTAGCAGGGAGGCCACAGAGGAGGAGGTTGCAGTAGTCAAGACAGGAGATGATGAGGGCATGCACTAGTAGTTTAGTAGTTTGCGGGTTGAGGAAGGGATGGATTTTGGAAACATTTTGAGTTGGAGGCGGCAGGAGGTGGCGAGGGCTTGGATGTGCGGTTTGAAGGACAGGGCAGAGTCAAGGATTATTCCGAGACAGCGGACTTCAGATACAGAGCAAAGTGTGATGTCATTTATTGTGATAGATAGATGTGGTAAGGAAGGTGCGCGAGATGGGTGAAAGATGATGAGTTCAGTTTGGTCTAAATTGAGTTTTACTAAGTGAGAGGAGAAGAAGGAGGATATGGCTGATAGACACTCCGTGATTCTGGACAGGACAGAGGGGACATCTGGGCCAGAGAGATAGATCTGAGTGTCATCAGTGTACAGGTGATACTGGAAGCCATGGGACTTTATGAGTTGTCCCAGACTAAGGATATAGATTGAAAAGAGGAGGGGCACCAGGACAGAGTCTTGAGGGCCCCCAACAGAGAGGGGATGAGGCAAGGAGTTCGTGTGGGAGTGGGAGATGCTAAATGTGCGGTTGGAAAGGTAGGAAAAGATCCAGGAGAGGGCAAGGTCAGTGTTACCAAGGGAAGAGAGGATCTGTAATAGGATACAGTGGTCGACTGTGTCGAATGCAGAGGACAGGTCTAGAAGGAGGAGGACGGAAACTGTCTGCTAGCTTTGGCCGTGAGTAAGTCGTTAGTAACTTTGGTCAGGGCAGTTTCAGTAGAGTGGTGAGGGCGGAAGCCGGATTGAAGGTTTTCAAAGAGAGAGTTGGATGAGAGGTGGGATGAGAGTACAGTGTGGACATGCTTTTTGAGAAGTTTGGAAGCGAACGGGAGCAGGGATATGGGCCGGTAGTTGGATGTAGAAGCGGGGTCGAGGGATGGCTTCTTTAAGGCTAGAGTCACACATAAGCCCTTGGTCCGTTTTTGGCATCAGTTTTTGCATTTTTTTTTTCTAAGTCCAAAAACTGATGGAAAAACGGATTATATGTAATACACACCCTATCTGTTTTTTTCTGCACCTAAAAACATTGGTAGGAACGTTTTTTACCCAAAAACGTTGCTCCCAACGTTTTTGGGTGCCGTTTAAAAACGGATCGTTTTTTTAACATGGGGCCCTATGGAAAAACGGATCCGCTTTTTTGGTGCCTTAAAAAATGGATCCGTTTTTTTTTTAGCATTTTTTGGCGAAAAAAAGTTTAAAAAACATTCAGGGGCACAGGAGGCTCAAAAAGCACCAAAAAAAAAGAACGGATTGCTCATGGAAAACACTTCCAAAAACAGATTGCTATGTGTGACCCTAGCCTAAGATAGGTGTAATTGTTGAATGTTTGAAAGCAAAAGGAAAGGTACCAGAAGTCAGTGATAGGTTGAAAAGGTGGGTTAGGGCTGGGATAAGTGTGGTGGTGAGGTTGGGGAGGAAGTGGGATGGGATGGAGTCCAGTGCACAAGTGGTGAGGTGCGATCTGGAGAGGAGGTGTGCAAGTTCAAGTTCTCCTTCAGTGATGGAGGGAAGGAGGGTTAGTGGGGGAGGGGAATGGTATGGTATACATGGGAATTGTGGTGGTAGAGTAGCAAAGACTTGTCTTATCTGTTCAATCTCATTTGTGAAGTGTGTTGCAAAGTCTTCTGCAGAGATATGAGAAGTAGGAGGGAGCAATGGGTGGCGGAGGAGGGAGTTGAATGTGTTGAATAACTGCCTGGGGTTGAGGGACAAAGAGGATATAAGTATAATGAAGTAATTATGTTTAGTGGTGGTGAGTGCTGACTTGACTGTGATAACTGCTTGTTTGCATGCTGTGCAGTCTTCTTGTGAGTGTGTTTTCTTCCAGCGCCGCTCAGCAACCCTAGATGCTCGCTGCAGATTTTTAGTGGTGTCTGTGTGCCAGGATTGTCTGTTGATTCGTCGTGTTCTGCCATAAATGGAGAGGGCAACTGCATCAATAGCTGATGTGAGTGTAGAGTTGTAGAAAGCTGTAGCATTATCTGTGTCATGGAGTGAGGATATGGAGGATAGTGGTAAAATGGTGTTGAAGTGTGTGTGAGTGTGGAGCCCACTGGGACGGGGTACTCGGTACCGGACCGGGGTATCACAGGGGTTATCACGGCGGTCTTGGTCCGGACCGTGTCCCGAGCCCACAAGTAAAAGGGGTTATTTACAGGGATTGTCGTGATGCCACCCACGGGTTGTGGTCAATGGCGACCACCGCTGCTGCTTGCTTCTGCCAGGAGGATGGATGGTGCTGCAGTTGGATGGATGAGGCCGCCATGGGTCGGGCTGCTCCTGACAGGATGTAAAAGTTTAACATGCAGGGAATCATACACGGGAGACTCTGGCAGGGTTCACCGGGTTTTACTTCAAGTTCTTCCACAGTACAGTTCACAAAGTTGTTCCACAATTTAACTCCAAGCTTTCACCATTTGGTTAACCCCACTGCAGCCAGGTTCCTGCCTTAAGACCCTTCTCTTTCTCATTACCATTAAGGTTTTCATCCTCTCGTCTTCCCATGTGTTCTGTATGGTGTTTGACTCGGGTTCTTATGTGGCTTCTCCCTATGTGTGGGTAGCAAGCTCTGAGCCCTATTTGTCACTGCACCTCCTGCACGTGTGTTAGGAGATCAGACTTGGAATCCGAGCTCCTCGGTCACCTCAGAGCCGACTCTCTGGTCCCAGCCTAGCCTTCCAGTGTCCCTATATTTCAGGGGATCACCAGGCTCTTTCCTACCCATGTGACTATGGCGTACATAGGGGATCCTCTCCTTTCAGTCGTCCTCTGGCACCACTGCCGTTCTCCTCGGACCCAGCTGCCCTGGAACGGTGCTCAGTTCTCTTCAGTCTTTACTGCTCGGTCTTTGCTGTTCGGCACCCACTGGCCTACTACTACTACTTCCTGATTTTCCCATTATGTACCCGGTCCGTCACCTTGCTTACGTCCCAACCACTGTGACTGGCCCTACCACCCCTTGCCGCCTAGAGTCCTGGGCTCCGGGTTTGGTATTGCGTCTATGGGTGTGTTTGTCAAGGTGTTTGTAGAAAACTGTCTCCACCTCCCTGGCTGCAGTTCTTACCTGTGGCCACCCTGGTTGCAGGGGCGCCACATGAGCATCAAGTTGTGTGAGGTTTCTGCAAGGGTGTGCGAGTTGGTGGACATGGGTGGCAGATGAGGAGGACAAGGATGAGAAAATGAGTAGATGGTGGTCAGAGAGGGGGAGAGAGGAGAGGGGGAGAGGGGAGGTTATGGGTTTAGTTAGTGGGCAGAGGAGGGTGAAGATGAGATCTATAATGTATATGTATAGTTATTACTGCTGGCCATATTCTCATATGGTTGTCCAGCCATACTGCTCAATATAATACTTGGCTGTGGCACTCCCAATGTGAATCTAGGGTTGTAATCAATTGTGGTACATCTCTAATGTTCACTTGATAGAGGTGAACACAGAGATTATGGTTAGCAAAAATTTAAGTCTCCACATTTACTGTATTTTTCGCTTCATAAGACACACCAGATTATAAGATGCACCCCTAAATTTGGTGAAGGAAAAAAAAAAATGTTTAATGTTAAATGAGATCCCTCTTATAATGCCAGTGTCTGTCATACAATCAGTATATATATTCTTCATCCTGGTACATGACCCCCCATCCTTGTATATATGTCCACATCCTGGTATATATGTCCACTATCCTGGTATATATGGCCCCCATCCTAGTATATCTGTCCCCAAACCTGGTACACGGTCCCCCATCCTGGAAATGGCCCCCTTATCTTACATATGGCCCCCCTGTGATGGCACATGTCCCCCTGTGCTGGCACATGTCATCCTGTGATGGCACTTGTTGCCCTGTGATGGCACATGTCCCCCAGTCCTGAAACATGTCCCCCTGTCCTAGCACATGTCCTCCTGTCCTGGCACACGTCCCCCTGTCCCAGCACATGTCCCCCTGTGCTGGAAAATGTCCCCCTGTCCTAGCACATGTCTCCCTGTGCTGGCACATGTCCCCCTGTCATGGCACATAACCCCTTGTGATGGCACACATAGCCCCACCATCCTGGATATGCCCCACCATCATGCTGTATGCTCCCCATGCTGGCACATGTCCGCTGTCAAACATGTAACCCCACCATCCCGGATATGAGCCCCCCCGTCACATAATATGACCCTGCTGGCCGCACACTGTAAAATAACAAACTCTTACTCACCTCTTCGTTGATCGCTCCATGATTCCAGTTGAGCGTTGATTTCAAGCGTTGGTCCCGGGCATTGGATCATGCGACCGGGGCGCACAATATTGATATCACTGTGCTGTGCTGATCACGTGACCCGTGACGATGGGACTATATGTGTGCCAGCGGACATGTACCAGAACAGGGGGACATATAGCGTGATGACGGGGCACATGTCATATGCGCCGCTCCCCTGTCCATCACCTCGGTGCTGTTTGAGTGACGTCTGGCTTGATTTGTTCACTTCTCATGGTACTGTGTATAAACTAGCTAAAGGTTAACCCACGGCATCTTCCTTCCAAAGACTACTGTACATGCAGGGAGCAAGACAAGAGAGGAGAGGATAGCGAGTAACATATCATATCACTTGTACAGAGATCCGTGCTCACATCCGTCAGACTCATCTAGCCTACATATATTAGAGGTAGAGTAACTGTTGTTGTATAGAAGGGCGGCTACTGATAATTTTCTGAAAAATGTGATATGTATTTAGTACATTTTGAGCCAGTTTTTTTTTTTTATCTCACTTAACACATGAAAATAAACATTTAAGATGGAAAATGTATATTTTTTATTCCGTTACATAATAGGTTAGAACTGCACTTTTATTTTTTACATATTCAGGTCCCATGTTTATTAACCCCTTAAGGACCGAGTCACTTTGCAGCTTAATGACCGGACCATTTTTTGTAATTCTGACCACTCTCCCTTTATGAGGTAATATCTCTGGAACGCTTCAACGGATCCTAGCGATTATGAGATTGTTTTTTCGTGACATATTGGGCTTCATGTTAGTATTAAATTTAGGTCGATAATTTTTGCGTTTATTTGTGAAAAAATAAAAAATTTGGCAAAAATTTTGAAAATTTAGCAATTTTCAAATTTTTAATTTTTATTCTGCTAAACCAGAGAGTTATGTGCCACAAAATAGTTAATAAATAACATGTCCCACATGTCTACTTCACATCAGCTCAATTTTGGAAGAAAAAAAAAAATTTGGTAGGACGTTATAAGGGTTCAAAGTTCATCAGCAATTATTCATTTTTCCAGCAAAATTTACAAAACCAATTTTTTAGTGACCACATCACATTTGAAGTCCCTTTGAGGGGTGTACATGACAGAAAACACCCAAAAGTGACACCATTCCAAAAACTGCACCCCTCAAGCTACTCAAAACTATATTGAAGAAGATTATTAACCCTTCAGGTGCTTCACAGGAACTAAAATAATGTTGAAGGAAAAAATGGACATTTTAATTTTTGTAACAAAAATGTTCTTTTAGCCTCAATTTTTTCATTTTCACATGGGCAACAGGATAAAATGCATCCTAAAATTTGTTGGGCAATTTCTCCTGAGTACACCGATGCCTCATATGTGGTCATAAACCACTGTTTGGGCGCCCGGCAGGGCTCAGAAGGGAAGGAGCGCAATTTGAATTTTAGAGCCAATTTTCCGTTCAAAAAGTGAAATGGCGCTCCTTCACTTCTGAGCCCTGCCGTGCGCCCAAACAGTGGTTTATGACCACATATAAGGTATTGGTGTACTCAGGAGAAATTGCCCAACAAATTTTGGGATGTATTTTATCCCTTTGCCCATGTGAAACTGAAAAAATGTAGGCAAAAAGAATTTTTTTGTGAAAAAAAAGTGTTTTTTTAATTTTTATGAATGAATTTGTGAAGCATATTGGGGTTCAAAGTGCTCACTATGCATCTAGATACCTTCCTTAGGGGGTCTAGTTTCCAAAATGGGGTCACCTGTGGGGGAGCTCCAATGTGGAGACACACACGGGGCCCTCCAAACGCGACATGGTGTCCGCTAACAATTTGAATGGAAAATGAGCTCAAATTGTTAGCTGACACCATGTCGCGTTTGGAGGGTCCCTGTGTGTCTCCGCATTGGAGCTCCCCCACAAGTGACCCCATTTTGGAAACTAGACCCCCAAAGGAACATATCTAGATGCATAGTGAGCACTTTGAACCCCCAGGTGCTTCACAAATTGATCCATAATAATGAAAAAGTAAATTTTTTGTGGGAAAAAAAAGTGCTTTTTCATTTTTACGGATGAATTTCTGAAGCATATGGGGGTTCAAAGTGCTCACTATGCATCTAGATACGTTCCTTAGGGGGTATAGTTTCCAAAATGGGGTCACTTGTGGGGGAGCTCCAATGTGGAGATACACAGGGGCCCTCCAAAAGCGACATGGTGTCCGCTAACAATTTGAATGGAAAATGAGCTCAATTTGTTAGCGGACACCATGTCGCGTTTGGAGGGTCCCCATGTGTCTCCACATTGGAGCTCCCCCACAAGTGACCCCATTTTGGAAACTAGACCCCCAAAGGAACGTATCTAGATGCATAGTGAGCACTTTGAACCCCCAGGTGCTTCAGAAATTCATCCGTAAAAATGAAAAAAGAAACTTTTTGTGGAAAAAAACGTGCTTTTTCATTTTTATGGATGAATTTGTGAAGCATCTGGGAGTTCAAAGTGCTCACTATGCATCTAAATACGTTCCTTCGGGGGTCTAGTTTCCAAAATGGGGTCACTTGTGGGGGAGCTCCAATGTGGAGACACACGGGGACCCTCCAAACGCGACATGGTGTCCGCTAACAATTTGAATGGAAAATGAGCTCAATTTGTTAGCGGACACCATGTCGCGTTTGGAGGGTCCCCATGTGTCTCCACATTGGAGCTCCCCCACAAGTGACCCCATTTTGGAAACTAGACCCCCAAAGGAACGTATCTAGATGCATAGTGAGCACTTTGAACCCCCAGGTGCTTCAGAAATTCATCCGTAAAAATGAAAAAGCACTTTTTTTCCACAAATAATTTCTTTTTTCATTATTACGGATCAATTTGTGAAGCATCTGGGGGTTCAAAGTGCTCACTATGCATCTAGATATAATCCTTTGGGGGTCTAGTTTCCAAAATGGGGTCACTTGTGGGGGAGCTCCAATGTGGAGACACACAGGGGCTCTCCATACGCGACATGGTGTCCGCTAACAATTGGAATTGTTAGCGGACACCTTGTAGGATATGAAGAGCCCCTATGTGCCTAAACATTGGAGCTCCCCCACAAGTGACCCCATTTTGGAAACTAGACCACCCAAGGAACATATCTAGATGCATAGTGAGCACTTTGAACCCCCAGGTGCTTCACAAATTGATCCGTAAAAATGAAAAAAGAAACTTTTTGTGGAAAAAAACGTGCTTTTTCATTTTTATGGATGAATTTGTGAAGCATCTGGGAGTTCAAAGTGCTCACTATGCATCTAGATACGTTCCTTCGGGGGTCTAGTTTCCAAAATGGGGTCACTTGTGGGGGAGCTCCAATGTTCAGGCACACAGGGAGGGGCTCTCCATACCCGACATGGTTTCCGCTAACAATTGGAGCTAATTTTCTATTGAAATTGTTAGCGGACACTATGTCGCATATGGAGAACCCGTGTGCCACCAGCACAAGGGCAACTGGTAGAGTTGGGGTACAGCACCAGAAAATGCCGCCTCTAATGAATGCGCTATTTTCTTGGGTGGCTGTGGGTTGAAATTTGCAGCGTGGGGGACCCACAACATTTGAGTCTCTCCACGCTGAGGATTCCAGTCAGCCAGCTACCAAGTTGTACATGGCTGGCTACAAATACAGCGAAGGCTTTATTTTATTTCTAGAACTAATTCTAGAAAAAAAAATGACGTAGGGCTCCGCCATATTTTTGGTCCAGCCAGGTACAACTTGGCAGCTACAGACTGCCAGCAACCCCCAGCTGCCTCGCTGTACCTGGCTGCAACCAAAAATACAGCGAAGCCCATTTTTTTTTATTTCTAGAACTAATTCTAGAAAAAAAAATGACGTAGGGCTCCGCCATATTTTTGGTCCAGCCAGGTACAACTTGGCAGCTACAGACTGCCAGCAACCCCCAGCTGCCTCGTTGTACCTGGCTGCAACCAAAAATACAGCAAAGCCCATTTTTTTTTATTTCTAGAACTAATTCTAGAAAAAAAAATGACGTAGGGCTCCGCCATATTTTTGGCCCAGCCAGGTACAACTAGGCAGCTGGGGGCTGGAATCCTTAGCATGGAAAGGCCCAAGCGTTCTGGGCCCCCCATGCTGCGAATTGCAGCCCGCAGCCGCTCCAGAAAATGGCGCATTCATTGAAGCGCCATTTTCTGGCGCTGTACCCATGCTCTTCCAGTTGCCCTGGTGCCGGTGGCAAACTGGGTAATAAAGGGGTTAATGCCAGCTTTTTATTGGCAGCTGGCACTAAGCCCGAGATTCATAATATAGGGCCAATGTTAGACCCGCCATTAGGAATCTCTGGTAAATAGTCAGAAAATACACACATAGAAAAATCTTTTTATTTGAAAAAAAAACACAAACAAAATTCGGACTCCATCTTTATTATGAAGATCCGACGTAGTCCACAACGAAGGTCCCACGACGCTCGATTGCCTCCGACGTAGTCCACAACGAAGGTCCCACGACGCTCGATCGCCTCTGCTCAATCCAGAGACTGCAGCAAGGGATCAAGTGTCCTCTTCCTACAGTCTCAGGGGTCAGAGTTATGGTGCACTGTATGACAATGATCAGTTATACAGTGCACCATGACTATGATCCCAGAGACTATAACAAGAGGACACTTGATCCCTTGTTGCACCCATCCATCCACCTATGCACCCATCATCCACGCACGCACATCCACGTACGCACATCCACGCATGCACACATCCACGCACGCATGCTGACATCCACGTACATCCACACACACATCCACGTACATCCACATCCACGTACGCACACATCCACGCACGCACATTCACACACGCACATCCACGTACGCACATCCACGTACGCACATCCACGTACGCACATCCACGTACGCACATCCACGTACGCACATCCACGTACGCACATCCACGCATGCACACAACCACGCACGCACATCCACGCATGCACACATCCACGCACGCATGCTGACATCCACGTACATCCACACACACATCCACGTACATCCACATCCACGTACGCACACATCCACGCACGCACATTCACACACGCACATCCACGTACGCACATCCACGCACGCACATCCACGTACGCACATCCACGTACGCACATCCACGTACGCACATCCACGTACGCACATCCACGCATGCACACAACCACGCACACACATCCACACATGCATATCCACGTACGCACATCCACGTACGCACATCCACGTACGCACATCCACGTGCTGACATCCACGCATGCACACACCCACGCACACACATCCACACACGCACATCCACGCACGCACACATCCATCCATCCATCCACCCATCCATCCATCCACCCACCCATCCATCCATCCATCCATCCATCCACCCATCCACCCATCCATCCACCCATCCATCCATCCATCCATCCATTCATTCATTCTTTCATTCATTCTTTCATTCATTCATACTTACCCAGCGATGAGGAGGAGGAGCCCCTGAGAAGAGGAGGAGCCACACTGCAGAGGAGGCCCGACGGTGCGGGCGGGTGCACCGAGCGTGCAGCCCGCCGGGAATCGGGATAGGTGAGCGGGGCTGGGGACCAGGGATCGGGGGCTGGGGACCGAGTCCCGGGGGCTGGGGACCAGCAGGGAGGAGGAGGGGGCCCTGCAGCTTTGCCGGTGGGCGCAGAAGCCCGCCGGCAAACAAACTGTGCAAGGTGGAGGGCGGGGATGGACGGGAGACAGGGGGGGCTGCACAGGGGACGGGGACAGGACACAGGGGGCTCAGGGCACGAGGGGGGGCTACAGGACACAGGGGGAGCTGGACACAGGGGGCGGGGACAGGACACAGGAGGGGCTGCACAGGGGACAGGGACCGCACACAGGAGGGGCTGCACAGGGGACGGGGACCGGACACAGGAGGGGCTGCACAGGGGACGGGGACAGGACACAGGGGGCTCAGGACACAGGGGGGGGCTACAGGACACAGGGGGAGCTGGACACAGGGGGCGGGGACAGGACACAGGGGGAGCTGGAGCATCAGCTCATGGCCGGCGGCTGCCGTGCATCCCGCCCGCAGATAAGAGTGATTGCGGTGGGGGAGGGGGGTGAAGGGGTTAACAGGGGTGCCCACACCTCTGCCCCTAACCCTTGGCTGTCACTGACAGCTTTTAGATTTGAGCTGTCACTGTTCGTTTAGGAGCAGTGACAGTTCAAAGCCATGACGAGTATACTCGTCATGATGCGGGAACTGACATCTTTTCATGACGAGTATACTCGTCATTGGTCGTAAAGGGGTTAACCTTCTGGATTGACTGACAGCACTGGAGTTGTTGAATAATCAAATTAATAATGATCAAAAATAAAAATTGCCTAATAAGTCTGCACATACTTAAGCATTTATATTAGGATTATCTGACATGATTAGTATAAACTAAATATTCATACTCAGTGATGAGCGAATCTACTCGTCACTCTTCGTTATTTGTACAAATAGCACAGTATTTAG
Source organism: Allobates femoralis (assembly GCA_033576535.1). Classification (NCBI taxonomy): domain Eukaryota; kingdom Metazoa; phylum Chordata; class Amphibia; order Anura; family Aromobatidae; genus Allobates; species Allobates femoralis. Next base: position 23,806,815 of record JARQOC010000013.1, read on the forward strand.
AATACTCATTACTCGGGCAAGAGGAGCAGGGCAAAGCCAGGAATATCAACAGGTTGTAATGTATTGTAAAGATTTATTCAGGAATGTAATAGCTTATTGGAGCACAGACACACTGAGACCAGGTTTAAAGGTGAACTAGACTGTATTAAACACATATGACAGGTAATAAACATGAGACACAGCAAGTGAGCAATTCATCAAACAGGTAACAAACAGGAAAGTCTCTTTAGAAGCAATTCACATCAGAAACAGTGTATGAGTTTGATAACTTCCAGGAAGACCTTGGAAAGGTCGTCACAAGAAAAAGTTCTGAAAGTGAAATTGTGCAATGTAATTTAAGCAAAGTCCCACAAAGTCCAGCAAAAGTCCAGAGAAGCTACAAGTGCAAAAAAACTAACAGAGAAGCTACACAGATTACAGGCACACAAGGCTTACATATCACAGGGCAGGCAGGCTGAAGCCAAGTCTGAAACACATGGCACAGAAGCAAGTTTGCAAGAGAAGCAATGAGCAGGTGTGTGAGATGGAGAAGGACTGCAGAGACAGGAAAAGCCACAGTGGAATTGCCAGAGGAGATTCACTTGAGGATCACAGAAAGCAGGAAGCCAGTGATTAAACTGAATACTCCAGCATGGCTAGACGGCAGACTGAGGTTTATAAAGGCAGAGAAGAAGATCACATAAACAAGAGCGAAGCAGCAGACACCATCTTGAAAAGGAGCAAGACGCGCAGAATGCCAATAGAAAATCTAAAGTCCTAACACAGACATGTTGTAGAAGGTTTTGTAAAGTGCTGGGAAATATGTTTTGTCCTATCTAAATAACATTTATGAACGAGAGAGGGATCTCGAAAATGTATGGTAGAGGGCCACCCGACATCCTTCCCAAAACTCAGGTTTCATGCCACCATATAACCCTCTCAAAATTTGAAGTGAGGGCAATGATTTTGTGGAAATGGTGGAAGAGGAAGGAGGCAAAGCCCAAAGTCCTGATGGGCCTTTATAGCTGCTATTGTGAAGTGCTGGGGAATATGTTTTGCCCTATCTACATAAAAATGATTTATGAGGGAGGGACCTTCTAAATGTAACAGGAAAATCACAAGCAAAAACGTATGAACATTCGGTTAAGGGGAGGGTTTTTTCCTTTGCTTTATTTCGCCTTATATACAAGTGATTATACAGGAAAGACCTTTTTGGCCTGTTAAATGTGATTTAGGTGAGGTTTGGTAGTTGTTCTTATATATCTGTAACAGTGACGTAATCCTGTGACAAACTTATGCCCACAAGCCATATGTGAGTCAGAAAGGCCTGCTGGCAGATTCTCCAGGCTCTCCCCATTCTGTGTCATCACTTTCCCTCCATTTCAGCCTTTTCCCCAGGCCTCCAGACCTCTTCGTCGGGTCCAGCATAGATTACTTGTGTTTCCCATTGACTTGCGTTGGGTTTGTTTTTTGGTGCCAGTACACAAAAATGAACAAGTATTCGGAACAGATAATCCGGATCCGAATATTTGTTATTTGATCATCACTATTGGTTGTGTCATCTCCTCACCTGTTCTGTCTGGCCTCTTGAACTTTGTATCCTGTTGTTAAATTCTTAACAAATTACATTATGCTATTGCTGGACCTTTCAAAGTGACCACAGTGCCCTGGTTTTGTTAATTAGAGGATAAATATTAATTAATTGTCAGTTGTCTGTGTTCATTTTTGTATATAAATAAAGTTTTACATTTTGCACGGTTATGTAGGTACAAGTATAATTTTTTTTAAATTAAATTAATTTGGCTAATGTGTAATTTGTAGGATATTCGACCTGCGTCCCTCATTAGATGGCAAGGAAGGATCTCAAAGTAACCCACCTCCAGTTTGGCTGCTGCATAATGTAGTTCATCACCCCATTACACTGCTCATACAGATTCTCCAACTTGTTCAGCGGCAAATGCTAGGGAGTTACAATTTGCTAAATAGGTTTCACCGTGATAGACAGTTCCAGTTTTCCATAGTAAAGAGGTCATGATTTGCCTAGTAAGAAAAGAGCAGCCACTTTCCTGGCCATAGCCACCAACTTCCTCAAGTGAGTATATTTCTTAAAAGGTTTTTTTTGCTCAGGAGCATGGATACTAGTCACTACACAGATAAGTGATGAGACAGGATATTCATACATTCCAGGGTCAGGTAACAGGAAGGCATGTCAAGATTAAAGGGATAGACAAAGGCATAGTCAGGTCATGGTCCAGAGTCAAATTACTGGGAGGGAAGTTGATCAGAACAGAGAGACAAGATAAAAGGTTGCTCAAACACAGTCAATGGTCAGATACAAAATGTCACGCTGGGAGCGGGAGAGACACCCAGCGTAGGACAACGACGGGGGGGGATAAGGAGTCCCTAAAGCTATGGGCACAAGAGGGAGAGGGTGACCCCTAGTCTTCCTGGGGCTGACCCTGTCTGCCCTGACGTCCCTATACAGTTTCCTCAACTGTCGCCGACCACGAACCTCGTCCCTCTCTGATCCTAGCACTACCTTATCTAAGGATCAGATGGGGAGGTTCACTAGACCCCTCCACTAACAACTAAAGACAACACAAGGAAAACAGACAATGGGGAAAGAAAACACTTATCTTGCAGCAGAGCACAGCAACCTCCACAATCTCAGCTTCTGCTTGGAGCAAGGATAATGAGTCCACAAGGAAATATCACCTGCACCGAGGGAGGGCAATGAAACTCCTTATAAAGGAGGGAAGAACCTGCTGGGTCCTAGAGACCCAGAATACTGGTGTAGAAACCAGACCGAGCACAAGACCTTCCCAGCCGTCCTCCCATGATAGGGAGATCTTATCATACCTTCTCTTTATCTACACAGAAGGTAAATGCCCCTGAAAGACGGACCGTCCTCAAACCTTATGGCTGATTGGCCAAACGCTGGGACCGTCTGCGCGTGGCCTCTACCCTGTCATCCGTGCCACCCGTGACACAAGACCCCAACAAGTGCTGAATGTGAGGCGGTGCGGTGGACGGGGTCTCATTGTAGGTTGTAGGCTTGTCGGAAGAGGTGGGTCTTCAGGCTTCTTTTGAAGGTTCCCAGGGTAGGTGTTATAGAGGGTGGCAGCATCAGCTTCATGTGAGGAAGCTAAGTCTTTAAGAAGGAACAAGGGACTCAGAGAATGAGTCGAAATCAATAACCTTAAGGTTACGGTGGGGATGAGTGAGTTTCCGGAGGGGGGGGGCAGTGTGGTAGGAGGGGTGAGGGAGGAGAAAGACAGCAGATTGTGGTTGTATAGAGGGAGGGGAGACATTGAGAGGTCAGTGAGGGAACAGAGGCGGGTGAAGACAAGTTCGAGCATGTGGCCATCTTTATGAGTGGCTGAGGAGGAACATTGGGAAAGCCCAAAGGAGGTGGTCAGTGATAATAGTTTGGAGGCAGCGGGGCGGGGGTGTCAATGGGTATGTTGAAATCGCCCATGATGATAGTGTGGATGTCGGAGGAGAGGAAGTGGAGAAGCCAAGTAATGAAATGCTCGAGAAAGGTGGGAGTAGATCCTGAGGGATGGTAGATGACAGCCAGCTGAAGGTTGCAGGGGGAGAAGATGCAGATGGAGTGTACCTCAAAGGAGGGGAGGGAAGCAGAGGGCGGCGATGTAATTGGGGTGAAGGAGCAGCTGTCGGAAAGAAGCAAGCCAACACCTCTGCCACGGTTGTTGCTAGGCCGGAGGGTGTGGGAAAGAGTGAGTCCGCCAAAGTAGAGTGTAGTGGGGGAGGCTGTGTCACAGGGGGTGAGCCAGGTTTCAGTGATGCCAAGGAATGAGCGTTTGTTAGAGATAAAGAGGTCGTTGATGAATGGGAGTTTGTTGCAGACTGAGCGGGTGTTCCAGAGTGTGCCAGGTAGAGGGACTGGGGGAGCAGAGGCTAGAGGAATGGGTCTGAGGTTGTTGAGGTTGTGAAGGTTAGTGATGGGTCGTGGGTATGGGGTAAAAATGACTGTAGGAATGTGATGGGGGGACCAGGATTAAGGGAAATGTTTCCAGCAAGTAGGAGGATGATGCACTAAATGCACTAGATGCACTAAAAGAATAAACTAAAAGAATTATGACAATGTGTAGAATTAGTGATGAGCAAATACACTCATCACTATTCAGTACTTGCACAAATATGACAGTATTTGAGTACTCTGTACTCTTGACCCATCTAAAAATATCAGCTTGGTATAAAATATTTTCCACATATCACTTTGATACAGGGAATTTCTATATACCAGCTCTGTGAGTGTATGCCAAATACAGATCACATATGCAGCCACGAATTGTTTCTGCGTACCACATCTAATATATAGAAGCCGAAGCCACTTCCGTCTTCAAGGCACAAAAATGACGTCACAGGACGGAAGTGGCTTCGGCACTACACCCGCTCAGGGTAATCCAAGATGGGGGCGAGCGATGGCGCTTTAGCGCCCACCGCGAGTCGCTATGAAAACGCCATGCCAGGGGTGTACTCACTTCCATCCCTGCAGTGACGTCTCTCCACCACATCACACGTCTCTGCAGTGACGTCCTTAGTCCTGGCCCCTGACTGCAGCACTGTGCCGGCCTCTCCTCCAATCCCCGGCCGGGGGTGTACATGCTGCGACCCTGAGTGCCATCTGCAGACAGGAGGGCACATGCCGACCCCCGGGCTCTCCAGCACTAGGTGCCGGCTGGGTGTCAGACGATGGCAGGCTGCCGGCCGGCACTATGAGCCCGGGCATTGTGTGCAGGATTGAGCGGGCACTGATGGGTCACTGCTCCAGGACACCGCTCGGGCACTGACATCACACTGCAGTCAGCTCTGTGTTATCACTCATCACTATGGCGAGCACCAGGAGCATCGAGCTGGAGCATTTCGAGGAGCGGAAGAAGAAGCAGAGACAATCCCGAAAGGGCGGCGGCGGTACGGGCTCCGGAGCCAGGGGCAATGGCCTGATCCCCAGCCCGGCACACAGACCCTTGAGCGCTCCCCTGTCCTCTGTGCCCTCCAGCCTCCCCTGTCCTCTGTGCCCTCCAGCCTCCCCTGTCCTTTGTGCCCTCCAGCCTCCCGTGTCCTCCAGCCTCCCCTGTCCTCTGTGCCCTCCAGCCTCCCCTGTCCTCTGGTGTCCTCCAGCCTCCCCTGTCCTCTGTGCCCTCCAGCCTCCCCTGTCGTCTGTGCCCTCCAGCCTCCCCTGTCCTCTGTGCCCTCCAGCCTCCCCACTCCTGACCCCTCCTCACCCCTCCAGCCTCCGCACTCCAAACCCCTCCTCACCCCTCCAGCCTCTGCACTCCTGACCCCTCCTCACCCCTCCAGCCTCTGCACTCCTGACCCCTCCTCACCACTCCAGCCTCCGCACTCCTGACCCCTCCTCACCCCTCCAGCCTCCGCTCTCCTCACCCCTCCAGCCTCCGCTCTCCTCACCCCTCCAGCCTCCGCTCTCCTCACCCCTCCAGCCTCTGCTCTCCTCACCCCTCCATATGCAATGTACAGTATATGTATATATGTGTGTATGTAATATAATTTGTGAATGATGTGTGTGTATGTATATATATATTTCTACATCTTTATAGATTTGCATGTGTGTACATATAATGTGTGTATCTAATATATAAAATACCAAGGCACTTCCCTCACTTTGTTCGTACTCCCGTCACTTTGTTCGCACTTCCGTCACTTTGTCCGCGCTTCCGTCACTTTGTCCACACACACACACACTCCGCTATAGTTACCACCGGCCCTACGTCCGCCGCCTGGATCCTCAGTCAACATGTCGCCCCCGAAATTCTGGATCCAATATAGCGTCCAGGAAGGCTTGCCAAACTTCCTGGATGCCATATTGGATCCAGTCGTCCGGGGCAGCGACATGTTTTCTCAGGATCCAGGCGGCGGGGAAGACACAGGGCCAGTGGTAAGTATAGCGGAGTGTGTGTATGTGTGTATGTGTGTGCTGACCCCTCTGCCCACGGCGCTGCGCTGACCACGCGCACCACGCTGCCCATGGCGCTGCGCTGACCACGCTGACCACAGCGCTGCGCTGACCACTCTGCCCACGGCGCTGCGCTGACCACTCTGCCCATGGCGCTGCTCTCACCACTCTACCCACGGCGCTACACTGACCACTCTGCCCACGGCGCTACACTGACCACTCTGCCCACGCCACTGCACTGACCACTCTGCCCACAGCACTGCACTGACCACTCTGCCCACAGCGCTGCGCTGACCACTCTGCCCACGCTGCTGCGCTGACCACTCTCACCGCACTAACTGCTAACCACTGAGCCACCGCACTCACTGCTAACCACTGAGCCACCGCACTCACTGCTAACCACTGAGCGACCGCACTCACTGCTAACCACTGAGCCACCGCGCAGTGCTAACCACTTAGCCACCGCGCAGTGCTAACCACTGAGCCATCATATAGTGCTAACCACTGAGCCACCATACAGTGCTAACCACTGAGCCAATGCACAGTGCTAACCACTGAGCCACCGCACAGTGCTAACCACTGAGCCACCACGCAGTGCTAACCACTGAGCCACCACGCAGTGCTAACCACTAAGCCACCGCGCAGTGCTAACCACTGAGCCACCGCGCAGTGCTAACCACTGAGCCACCGCGCAGTGCTAACCACTGAGCCACCGCGCAGTGCTAACCACTGAGCCACCGTATACTCTGCTACCCACTGAGCCACCTGTATACACACAATTAATTTCACCGCACTCCCCTAACTATTAGTAAATAAACTATATATGGATTCTAGACTACCCGATTCTTTAGAATCCGGCCGCCATCTAGTTCAATATATAAAAGGATGACGTTAAGGGACGTGGTGCTGGCGGTGGTGCTGGTCATGGCCATGTGACAGGTCACATGATCATTTTATCTCATTATAGCATCCGGTCACAATCTCCAGGTTCACACGGTACAACACTGTTGGAGCCGGAACAGTAGAAGCAGGTTCTGACTTGGATGGCACACAACTCCACCCTCCAACCAGAAGTAGGGTCTGCTCTATATGGGTCTCTTCCACCATGCACTCTCTGATTGGAGTTTGGAAAGTGTTGGATGGGTGGGGATTTCTCAGCAGAGTGATCTTCACCTCCCTCCAGACATGATATTACACAGAATGTTAAATGCATTACCACTTTTGCAGCCAGCCCGCAGGGGCGCCACATCTATGTAGTAAAACTGTTGTTACTTGCATTCAGTATAGGAATAGCTGGTGGAGGAGGGATAATTTTGGGTTAGAGCAGACTTTATCACCTTACAGTCCTTTTGTACACCTGCGTGGTGTCGAATCAAATCGGCCGGGTTAATGCCAAATTTGAAATTGGCGATCATGTTCGCGCAAAATTTGCTCATCAGTAGCCCTAAAGATCAGGGTGAACCTAGCCTCTCTGTTGCCTGTGGCAAACTCTAAAACACCACCCTTCCACCAAAAGAATGTCAGCGCCATTGCATGCACATAGAAGAACCACACAGAAGAATCCAGAACAATTATCATTAATGGCAATGGCAAGCTTGACACAAGCCTGTGGTCCTGTAAGCAAACACAGCCCTGCATACTTATAGCATACACACAGGAGTCTGGCACTGATTGCCAACCTATTATCTCTGGCACACGCCTACAAAGCTCTGAGCAGCACCAATGTGGCGGCTGCCTGGCACTAACTGGTCAGACATGCCCACCATGCGGCACCATCCACATACAACATGCAACGACCTGCAGTATGAGCATCAACAGGCCACCAATGCACTAAGCTGGTAAAATGGCGTGTTTTCCCCAACAGACCATACCTCCTTGTCCTGATATGCTTAGCCAATCACAAGCACTGCACATGGGGTTGTCCGGAGCTAATAGCAGGGGCCTTCCAATTTGGTTGAGTAAGAGATGTTGGAGTGGGGAGGGGAATGAGCGCCACCAACCAATCTCCGGTCTGGAGAAATATGGCTGGATTCCTGTATGTACTGGGGGGCAGCATTGGACATGGTGTGTAAGTTATGGCCAATCAGTCCTGAAGCAGAAGTGTATGTGAAATGGACAATGCATCCTGCACTGAGGGCGCACATATGGGCCCCATATCAGGAGTTCTAATTGGTCCCCACCAAATAAAATATTTGGCTGGGTCACATAATAACATATCTCACATCTTTGCAACCCTTACAAAGTAATTTTCCTACTACTGAAGCCCCTAGTTTCCTCTTTCATTGCCCCCAAAAAGTGTGATGCCAATAAATTTGCCCCATTAAAACTGTATGATCTCCCCACAGGGATTTCCTCCACATGACCCTCCACACACACAGTTTGATAACCCTACTGTAACCCCCTTCAACTTCCCCGGCACAGTATGATCCACAACTATGACCCCCACACAGCCCTCCATACAGTATAATTGTGTCGCCCCAGGGTGTGGGATACTCGGGTATCAGGCGGCAGAAAGGTTAACGGTGTCACGGGGAATGGTGGCCGTGCCTGATCCCGTGCCCTGGAGGACGGTTCTTTTGAAAAGGGGATGATGTACAAGGGATTATTTACAGTTTTAGTCGGCGTGACGCCACCTGCAGTTTCTGGTGAAGTAGCACCAGCGCAGCCAAAGTCCTCCAGAGGTCGGTGATATTGCGGCTGAGATGTTGTAGTCCTCCGCAGGCAGGACTGGGACATCCAGGGCAGCAATCCTGTGAAAGGAATAAGTTCATGGAAAGAAAATGCAGCAGAGTCAAAGTCACTTCACTTCAGGTACTTTACTGGAACTTTAGCAGCAATGGTTACAGTTCTGTGCTGTAAGATGTTAAACGGCAAGTAGATAACGGGTGGCTGCAAGCGGACCACAGTCTCACAGATTACCATTAGTAACACTCTACATTGTCATGGATTAAAATTCTGAAGGGCACAGAAAGTTCCCCTTCTCATGCCTGCACATGTTCAGGCCCGTTTTCAGTTCACTATTGACCATCTGGATGATCCAGAGGGGGTATGGGAGAAGGTCTTTTGGTCAGAGGAGGCATGGGAGAAGATCATGTGATCAGAGGAGGCATGGGAGAAGATCATGTGATCAGAGGAGGCATGGGAGAAGATCATGTGATCAGAGGAGGCATGGGAGAAGGTCATGTGGTCAGAGGAGGCATGAGAGAAGGTCAAGTGGTCAGAAGAGGCATGGGAGAAGGTCATGTGGTCAGAGGAGGTGGGAGAAGGTCATGTGGTCAGAGGAGGCATGGGAGAAGGTCATGTGGTCAGAAGAGGCATGGGAGAAGGTCATGTGATCAGAGGAGGCATGGGAGAAGGTCATGTGGTCAGAGGAGGCATGAGAGAAGGTCAAGTGGTCAGAAGAGGCATGGGAGAAGGTCATGTGGTCAGAGGAGGTGGGAGAAGGTCATGTGGTCAGAGGAGGCATGGGAGAAGGTCATGTGGTCAGAAGAGGCATGGGAGAAGGTCAAGTGGTCAGAAGAGGCATGGGAGAAGGTCATGTGGTCAGAGGAGGTATGGGAGGTCATGTCGTTAGATGAGACCAAAATAGAACGTTTTGGTATCAACACCACTTGCCGTGTTTAGAGGAAGTAGAAGGATGAGTACAACCCCAAGAAGACCATCCCAATCTTAAACCATGGGACTAGAAACATACTTCCTGGGTGCTTTTCTGCAAAGGACACAGAATGACTGCACCGTATTGAAGGGAGTATGCATGGGGTCATGTATCACCTTACCATATACAGATTTTTTTTACTTTCTTTGGACTGGTAGTGAGACTATATAAGAGGTACAATACCTCCCACCATCCTTTTATCCAAATCCTCTCCCATCAGGTGCACTAAATAAATGAGAAATACTGCAAGTTTCAATCTTAGAGTCAAATTCATACTTTTATTGGGTAAACTATGTCATCCTATGTTTTGCAGATGCTGCTGTCAAAATATCTCGAAAGGCTCCTTTCACTTCATTATTCCTCAAGCTGTAGATTAGAGGATTCAATACAGGAGTCAAGAGGGCATAAATTAGAGTAATGTATTTCAGGTAAGATGAGAATCCTCCCGCCTGCCCCATGTACATGGTCAAAAGTGTAAGAAAATACATCAATACCACAGTGAGGTGGGAAGCGCAGGTGGAGAAGGCTTTACATCTTCCATGTACTGAACGGATTTTTAATATAGAAATAATGATACAAATATAAGAGGCCAAAATGAGGACAATTGGGGATAATAACGTGAAAAACCCAACAGCAATTATCATTACCTTATAAAAGGAGAGGTCACCACATGCCACCTCTAGAACAGCCAAGATCTCACAAATAAAATGGTTCAATGTGTTTTCTTTGCAGAAAATGAAAGGTTTTACCATAGTCGTAACAGTTGATACAATGAAATTTCCTGCCCAAATACAAACAGTGATGTTCCTACAGACCCTCCAACTCATAATGATGGTGTAATGTAAGGGGAAGCATATGGCGATGTACCGGTCACAGGCCATCAACGCCAGTAGGACGCACTCAGTTCCTCCTAGAATTATACCAAGGTTCATTTGTATGAGACAACCGATGACCGAAATCCTTCTTTGCTTTGAAAATAAATCAAACAGCAATTTTGGAATAGAACAAGACGAGCAGCATAAATCCAGAAAAGCCAAGTTACAGAGGAAATAATACATCGGAGTGTGTAACGGAGTACTGACAATGACCGCGAGGATCAGGAAACTGTTCCCGAGGATGGACAACATGTATAACACAAGAAAGATAACAAACTGCAGAATACAAGCCTGAAAGTTCTGAGAAAACCCAATCAGGATGAAATGATCAATAACAGTTTGGTTTTTAAGCTCCATGTTACATTTCACATCATACTGTGGACAGTCCTGAAATACAGTATATAACAATGAGTGGATTTGTATTAAAACTTAAGTTCTTTAGATAAATACTATTATGCACAATGCACATAACAACTCAAAAACACAGGTAACGGGACAGAGGCATAACTACAACAGGTGCAGGGGTTGCAGTCGCATCCTGGCCCTGGAGCCTAACCTATACAAAAAGACTAATGCCATTAAAGCTTTGCAATAATTGGGAGCCCAGTTGGAGCTTTTGCATTGGAGTGCATGAGCTTCAAGGTACGCCCCTGTAAAGGGAGAATAGAATACCAAACCTCTGATACGATACCCACACCCTACTGGTTCCAGTATAGGTTAGCTGTCCCTTGCCACACAACCAGAAACAACAGCTCAGACCTGACTTCCTAAAAGGCCATTAGGCTTTTCCTCATTCTGTCTGAGGAATCAGAAGAGAGGTAGCTATGCACAACTAACCAAATAGAGAAAGTGTGCAGAGATAGAACGGGACCCAAGGTGAGCTAATGTAAAATTATGTGCACCAGGTAAGAAGGGAGGATAATAAATGCAAGCAAGGAAATCCTCTTTCTAACCTAACAGAAAGCAGGTGGAAGGAATAGGAAAGGAAAATGAGAAAACCTAGAGAAATACAACAGAGGTCTCAGCCTACCAAGCAAAATGCCTAAGCAGCAGGCCTGGACCTCCTTAGCAGAAATCCACATAGAAATATGGCCAGCAGAGAAAGCTGGTGAAAGGAGAGTGTAAACAGCCCCACCCGAGCTGTGATAGAGCAAAATATGAAAGTGAGAACACCTAACTAGCATCCAAGCAAGGGATGAAAGCCAAAGATAAATGAACCATCAGTAGCTTGAGAAGGAAACCAACCAAGGAGCAAGAAGCCACCACATTGATGACAAAGACCAAGATATGACAATATCTGTTAAAAATTAAATTTTCTTTGAATATTTTAAAATAATAATAAATAAATTAAGCAATAAATTTCTAAATGTTTCTAGGATTAACATTGACTGCAAAGTAATTTAACATTTTGTAAATCTAAACTTAATATATTTAGTTTTCTACAAGAGGAAAACATTGGACTATTCTGAATTGGCTTCTATGAGCCCGGACCTAAATCCTATTTAGTGTCTTTGGAAAGAGCCGATCAGACAAATGTCGCCTGGTTTTGATTTTACAGCATTGCTCTAAAGCCAGGCGACATTTGTCTTATCGCCGCCAAATTCTCAAAATACACGCCGCAATTAGGAGGCAATTTGGCAGCGATCATTCCAGGACGAAATATCGCCACCAAAAATGTCTCCCGCGGTTGCGGCGTTAGAAGGTACCCTACTCTTAGGGGTTTTTCTTTCATTAAACGAGGGGGAACAACAATTTTGACCACGTGTGTAAATGCTTGTAATTTTATTCACTATGAAATGTTACAATAGAAAATATTCATAATTAATTAATAAGTAATTAATTAAAATGAACATCTTTGAGTCAGTTAAAAAAATAATGATTAATAAACCGAAATCCAAAAGTTTAACAAATGATGAAAACTGATTGGGTCAAAAGAAATGTAACAATTTGAAAAAAAAAAAAAAAAAAAAGACAATTGAATTAAAAAAGGAAACAAAAAACAGAAACGAGTAACGCAGGCGACTTTTACATCAAATCCGGAAAAAGACCGCCTTTTTTCAACAAACCGGATCCGGCAATATTGGGTTCTGTATATTGCATTTTCAATGCAGTTCTGGAAATGTCATTTGACTTGCGGTTTTCTCTGGATCTATCAAATCCGGCACTTCCGACTTGTTGTAAAACTGCAGTTAGCAGTGGTTTCTGTCTGAAGCCTGAAGTGCTGGATTTGCCAGATCCGGATGAAACCGCAAGTCAAATGACATTTCCGGAACTGCATTGAAAATGCAATATACAGAACCTAATATTGCCGGATCCTTTTTTTTTTCAAAAAAGGCAACATTCTTCCGGATTTGAAAAAACTCTGATGTGAAAGCAATTAAAAAACCGGAAGTTAAAAAGTTCAGGTTTTAACTGAAAAACCTAAAATCCGGCAGATGTGACAGTAGCCTTATCCTGCATCCAATTTCTTTTAAAAACAAAGTTTAATTCTTTACAAAATTAAAACGTATCCAAGGTATAAATCACCCCATAAAAAACAAGCAGGAGACCTCCGTCCAGGTGCCACCGTCCGTGCTACACAGACATGTTTCGGATTGAAGACTTTTTCAATGTGTATAACTCAACTCACCATTTCGGCGTCTTACGTTAGTCGACTTTTTTGTACCTAAAATAATAGAAATGGCTGGAATTTTGCTAGAAAAAAATATAGTGTACTGGAAGAAAATCCTTGGCTATGTGTGTAGCAATATGTATAGCTGAAAAATTCCAAACAAAGCATGACCTGATAGAACATCAGCTGAAATGAAAACTAAGATCTGACTATCAAGAAAACAGTGAGACTTAGAACAAGACATTCCGAAGACTAACATTAGCTTCGTCTTTTACGGTGAGATTGCAATGTAAAATATACAAAAAAGGGTCCACAAAGGTGTGAAATATGTTTTATCAGACTACTGCGGACATCAATCTCAACATGATTATTGGGTCATAAACTTTGTATGTTATGAAAAGATAAAAAGCAGAAGCCTCCGACAATGACTCTTGACATAATCTTCAACATGACCCCAGACAATGACCCCCGACATGTGCTGCCTGTGACTGTAGAGACTGAACTCAGGAACGATTAGGCAACACGAGGTGGTTACTGTGTCGTTTCCCCTCTTTAAGCTTCTTATATAAATTATTGTACCGGTTAAGAAACAAAAACAGCGTGTGGCGGTGAAATTCCCCAACGTGAAGCAATGTCTCCAGGTGGAAGTGCCAACACTCCAGACACGTAATCATTTCTATACTAAAAAAAATACATGTTTTAGAGATTAGAGGACTGGATTTGAGTCCAATTGTCATGTTGGGTATAGGAAAGTATCTCATGTACAGCAAAAGGGAAATTAATCCCAGAGTCTAGGGAAGGAGGAGATGGTGACCCCTAACCAAACCTTCTGGTGGCCCCTGGCTCCCCTGACCACCCTAGATAAGTTCCGCAACAATGCGGCAAGCAGGATACCTGACCCTGGTAGACCCTGATCTGGGGCCTAGGTGTGGAACGGATGGGATGAGCGCTTAGTCAACCCCACTAACACTCAGGGGGCACAAACATGGAAAGTACACAAATAACTTATCTCCTGGAAGACTCTGGGACATGAACAGCAACAAACATCCAAGATTCTTTAGATAAATACAAGCCAACTGTTTGTATCCAAGGACTGAATAGGAATATAACACTATCACCAGCAAACACCAAGGAGAAATGTGAGAATTTAGGGAAACAAGTGATGATGATTAACTGCTGAAAGGTGAAGAATAGGGATGAGTGAGTAGCAAAATATTCATAATCACTTTACTTGTACTGAGTACTTTGTAATAATCACGTGTTCATTCCGAATAGCAGAGCAAGTATGTGCGAAGAAGAGATAAGAGTGAAGTAGAGAAGGAGATCTTGAGAGGATCACAGGTTGCTTGTAGGTAAGTGCCAGGAGACCATGTCAGAGATGTATGGAGGGGACAGGTTGTGGATGGCTTTGCATGTCATAGTTAGGGTTTTGAACTGGAGCCTCTGGACAATAGAAATCAACTGAAGGGCTTCAAAAAGAGAAGAGGCTTGGTTGTAGACCCGTAGAAGCTCAAGTGAGCAAAATGAACGTTGTCCTTGTCATATGAGCCTGCCCGCATTTCACGTTTGCCTCATTGGAAATAAATATGACAAGTCCACCTGCGGCGAGTACATCCTTTCTTCTAAGTGCTGTAGTAGAGGATGGCAAATAGTTTAGGATAGATTGTAGTGGTGCAAGAGTGCTAGAGGGGGGGCCCAAGAGTAAGAGGTTGCAATAATCAAGGCGGGAGATGATGAGGGCATGCACAAGTGTTTTTGCAGTTGACTGGTCAAGGAATGTACGGATTCGAGTAACATTTTTGAGTTGAAGTCGGCAGGAGGTGGCAAGGGCTTCAATAAGCATTTTGAGAGAGAGGGTAGAATTGAAAATTACCCTGAAGCACCGAGCATGTGGGACTTGGGAAAGTGAGCAGCCATTGACTTTGATGGATAGGTCTGGTGGAGAGATAAAGTGAGATGGGGGAAAGATGATGAACTCTTTTTTGTCCATGTTCAGTTTTAGAAAGAATGCAGAAAAGAAAGATTAAATAGCGGACAGACAGATATTGTGGGAATTTGGTCAGTAAGGAGGTGATGTCAGGTCCAGAGAGGTAGATCTGAGTTTCATCATCATCATAGAGATGATACTGAAAACAATGGGACTCTATGAGCTGTCCCAGGCCAAAGTGGTGGATGGAGAAGAGTAGAGGTCCTAGAACTGAACCTTCGGGAATACCGGCAGACATGGGGAAAGATGAGGAGGTGGTGTGGGAGAGGGAGAAGCTGAATGTCTGCTCTGTTAGATATGACGACATCTAGGAGAGGGCCAAGTCTGTTATGCCAACAAATGAGACCATCTGTAGCAAGAGTGAATGGTTTATAGTATCTAAGGCAGAAGACAAGGACAAGGAGGACAGAGTAGTGTCACTTCCTCTTGGCAGTTAGTAGGTCATTAGTAACTGTAGTTAGGGCAGTTTCAGCTGAGTAATGCAGTCGGAAGCCAGATTGTAACTGGTCAAAGAGGGAGCAGGAGGAGAGATGGGAGGACAGTTCACGATGGCCAGCAGTTTTGAGGCATATGAGAGAAGTGATATCAGGAGATAGTTAGACACAGAGGAGGGGTCGAGGGAGGGTTTTTTGAGGATGGGTGTGATTGAGACATGTTTGATGGATGAAGGGAAGACACCATTTGTTAGTGAAAGGTTGAAGAGATTTGTTAGGGTCGGGATGAAGACTGTGGTGAGGTTAGGGTTGAGGTGAGATGGGAGAGTGTCAAGCCTGCAGGTGGCGAGATGTGATCTTGATGGTACCTTTACACGCCGCGACGGCAGGCTGGATACATCCCGCTACTTCACATGCACGAGCACACTCAAACGGCTACAAACGCTCAACGCATCACCTTTACACGCCGCCACAAGGTGCGCTACGCCACGCTACATCTATAGCTAGCTACATCGCCGGGTGTCTCAAGTAGCCATCTGTAGCTCATTTACACACCGCTACAACCAGCTACTATGGGCGTACCTGGTGCAGCAGGGACAGCACATAGGCGTGCTCAAATTGTGGATTACGAGACGTCCGTACGCTGATAGGACAAAGCAATAATACCATGATTGGCCAGGCATCGCAGGAGGCTGATTAATACTTGACGCTCGAGCAATTGTGTAGTGTGACTGGTCAGCTCCTTAAATATGCTGCCCTGTGCGGCGACAACCAATCGCAACGCAGGAGCTTCCACCAATGATCGCAGATGGGGCGCTGTAACACGGAGCCAGGGTCACGCCTTAGCTACATTGCAGCTACATCGCAGGCTGTCCCGAGTTCCCATCCGTTGCCTCTTTACACGCCGATACAGCTCGCTACCATCGGCGTTGTAGCCATCAGTTTTCGAGCAGAGCTAGGAAACAGATGTATCTGTTGCCGGCTGTAGCGTCACGTCTTCAGACGCTGCTACGACGGGCTACATTGGCGCTACAAGCTACATTTGTAGCCTGTAGCGGGATGTATCCAGCCTGCCGTCGCGGCGTGTAAAGGTACCATTACAGAAGAGAGGAGAGCTGATTTTCTGTCATGGTTTAGAAGCAGCTTTGGAAGAACAGGGCTGACCAGTGATGAGGAGGGGCATTTAGGGCTGCAGGGCATAGCTTTCTCTGATGTTATCAATCTTCTGTTTAAAAAAAGAGGCAAAATCTTCAGCTGAGATGAAAGGAAGGAGGTGCTGAGGGACTAAGGAGAGAATTGAAAGTGTTGAATAGCTGTTTAGGGTTTTGAGACAGGGAGGATATGAGAGATGAGAAGTTTGTTTTGTGGCAGTGAGCATGGACCTGAAGTTGGGGATGGACTGCTTGTTTGCAACAAAGTGCAATGGGATTTCTTCCATTTCAGCTCAGCGGCCCTGGAAACCTGTCTCAGTTCTTTGGTCAGGCTGGTCTGCCAGGAATGTCTGTTAATTGTGCTAGTTTTGCTATGCATAAGGGGTAGCCGAATCAAGCGCTGTTGTTATTTTCATTTTACATAAAGTGGCAGCAGCATCTGTGTCATGTAAGGAAGCTATGTCTGTGAGAGAAGGGACTCAGAGGATGAGTGTAAATCCAGGTGATTGAGATTTTTGATTTCTGCAAGAATGATTGAGTTTGTGGAGTGGGTAGGATGCATCATGTTCCAATCATCCACCAGGCTTACTCAGTGTGCTGTGACAGAAATTTATCGTCTCTGTCCACAATGACTTGTCCCTGTGTCTGTTGTTAGGTGGACCTTCCTATTACGGCGTTGGTGAGAGCACGGTTGAGATTGTTTAACATTTGCTTGTGTAATGTGGGGACGGCACACTGGGCAAAATAGTGCCAGCACGGAATAGAATATTGTGGGGCAGCCACAGCCCAGAGGTCATGGAAACACTGTGTTCCAACAAGCTGAAATGGTGACTCACCGAGGCCGGCGGACTCCGGTTGATACAGGCGATTCTTCTCCTTCCTTGTCACGGGTGGACCGCGCCTGCCGGTAGTGGGGCCCGGTGTAGTGCAGATCAAAATTTAGGACGTCTTACGGGAACAGATTAAAAGGGGTTTTTAATTTGTTTTCTTCGTGACGCCACCTATGAGTAGATTCGGTAAGGGCTACCGACGCTGCGGAACCTCCCGGGGTGATGGACAGCAGCAAGATGTTACGCTCCCCACAGGCTGAGCGGTGATCCCCGGGGGCTGGAGCTGCTCAAGATGTTGTGCGGCAGCTGCGGTTACCTTTAGTTCATGACGGACAGTTCATAAGGAGACACGGACACATATAGTCTCTGCAACGGTTCTTTACTGTAACCAGCAGGCAGTACATGGCTTACAGTGGTTGAGTAGAAGACCGGGTGGACTTAGCAGTGATAGTGCTCCTCAGAGATCCGCAGTGTACCTCCTTTCTACCTCCTTAGCTTCTCTTGCCAGCGTCGCCCAGGAATACCAGGTCGGGTACGGGGAGGCTGCTTCAATGCCCTATCCATGATGTACGTTCTGGATTCTTTGGGGAGCCTTGGGTCCCTCAGTGGGTACACCGCTGGTTAGACGACTGGAAACTGGCTGGTGGTGGGGTGCTCCTATAAAGCTGCTCCTCCACGGGGCTGGTTCGCGTGGCAGAGGTGAACTGCTGCCAGCTTCGGTACCAGTGAACCGGCTGTAAGTTGTGGGCACGGGAGTCTTTTGGGAACCCGTGTAGAAATGCCCATTCCCGGTAGTTAAGGCCTCAGGTGCTGACACCCGACCGGTGACGGCCCAGGGGCCCGCACGGGGTGCGGAGCCCCCGCTCCTCTCCAAGTTCTAGTCTGCTCTCTTCAAGTTCTAGACTATTCTCTGTGTTCTCTTCACTACCCTAACACTCCACCCACCAGGACCTAGGATTGGTCCTCTGTTCTAGGTGTTGTATGTTGGGTTGGATCTCAGAGTTAACTATTGCACTGCTTTGTCAAGAGAATATTGCGGCTGCAATACTCCCTTGTGACGCACTCGTTGCGGGGCGCCACACTCCCCCTTGGTTAAATCAGCTTGTCCCCAAGCGTCAAACTACTCACATTACAGAGGTTTTTACATTTTTATACATATATGACACACTTTTATTAAAATAGAAAACAGGTAAAGATATGCTTTGGTGATATAAGCAAAGAAAACAGGTAATCACTTTGTGCGGACCCGGCGGGCGGTCGGCTGTACTTTAAACTAGAGTCCAGGCTGTAGCCGCGAGATCACACAGTCAATGATTAACGGGAACAGAGTCATTGATGAAGTTCAAGTTTTAAAGTCACTGGCTCTGAGGGTGATGGCGCACCCGGATAGCGAACCACCCATCTGCACAAGCATAGCGCTCGTAGGTGATAATATCGCCCCGGTATAGGTCGCGATCGGGATGTCCTCTTGGCAAGTTTGACTCAACGTCCCGACGCCCCACAAACACCTCCTCATTCAAACCCACCTCCCAAGCGAACCCCCACCCGGTATGTAAGTTAAAGGTGGAAATTCTACCTTCACGGCGGAGTTCATCAGGCAGCGGCGGCTGGCGGCGAGCCTCGGCACGGGCCTCCATGTTGGCGCGTTCTCGGGCTTGCCACTCCTCTCGTCGTCTCTGGCGTACATCTCCGTCGTTACGGCTCGGGGTGTAAAGATGAGTAATGGAGCTGGTGGTTTGGCGGGAAGCTTGAACTTGGCGGGCTGTCTGTATCGGAACCCGGTGGAACGGCACAGGGGAAGGTGTCGGCAGTGCACCCGACCAGTGTACCCGAGCTGTGTGCCCGGAAGGAAGTTCTTTGTTGTCTCCCCAAGCGAACCCGGTGTCGAAATCCTCAGCGGTGCTGTGGGTCTCGTCGTCATCCTCTCCGACCTCTTCCTCGATGATCACATCAGGCTGCTCGATGATGAGAGATGTTGAAGCTTGTTCCGTTGTACAACAGGGCGGTGGTGCTGCGGATCCTTCCGTAGGGACGTCCTGCAGGGCTTCCAGGCTGCCTGCCTCTTCATCTGTTTCCGCAGGTAAAGGTGTTTCAATCCCGGTTACCAGGTAGGCCTCTGTAGTTGCAGAGGAGGCCTCCGGTTCAAGGGAGAAACAAGCGACAGTCTCGGTAGTGTGGAAACTAGTCGCGGGTTCCGCAGGTGGAACCTGGTAGAGATCGAGTTCTTCCATGGAGCGTGTTATGAGCTCCGGCTCAAGAACGGAATCGGTTGCGATGTTGGTCGCTGGAACGGGTCGAGTTGCGGCCTCCACCGGAATGACACAGTCTATTGGCTCAGGTGACGGAGCAGGACAGGTGGTAGGCGAGGGTGAGGCGGTCGAGAAGCTGGTGACGTCGTCTGGGCTTGGAGAAGCTGCACCCGGTCGGCTCTGCTGCATCGCATGGTGTAGTCGTCTGCCTAGGGTCGCGCTCCAGCTACGGATCGTCCATTCCACTGTCTCTAGTAACCGCACCAGGAGGTCTTGTAGAGCCTCTAGCCAGAAGTCGGGACTGCCGTCTATGGTAAAGGCAGGATCCGGACCCGGTTGGCTGATGGCTGCTCTGGCCTCCGCCTCGACCTCCCGCATCAGGTCTTGGAGTCTCATGCTGGCCATTCTTCTTGGAGGGAAACCACACCCGATCAACCGGTAAGACGTTCTGGTAGAGCTGGTGAAGATGTCTTCTCTCTCTGTCGGTGTGTCTATGTATGACACTCCCATTTCCGCTGGGCTTTTGTAGTCCAATCGTGGGAAAAGTCTTTGGGGTCCGCCCCCATGGTTGATTCGAGCAATCAGGGCGGACAAAGAGTTTGGCGCCTTTTGTCTTTAGCCCTCCCACAGTGAGGGGGGGGTTGACTCACTCCTGGGCTTCACGTGGCGACTTCTTGTGGCGGGAACGCCATCTTGGGCGCCATCTTGACCCAATGGTGTAAAGGCGGGAAAGTTCTTTTAGGGACGAACAAAGTCCAATTGTAGACAATAAAGTCCAGTTTAAGCACAACATACCCGTTGGTAACGGGCCTGCTCGTATCCTGTTCGTGACGCCAAATTCTGACTCACCGAGGCCGGCGGACTCCGGTTGATACAGGCGATTCTTCTCCTTCCTTGTCACGGGTGGACCGCGCCTGCCGGTAGTGGGGCCCGGTGTAGTGCAGATCAAAATTTAGGACGTCTTACGGGAACAGATTAAAAGGGGTTTTTAATTTGTTTTCTTCGTGACGCCACCTATGAGTAGATTCGGTAAGGGCTACCGACGCTGCGGAACCTCCCGGGGTGATGGACAGCAGCAAGATGTTACGCTCCCCACAGGCTGAGCGGTGATCCCCGGGGGCTGGAGCTGCTCAAGATGTTGTGCGGCAGCTGCGGTTACCTTTAGTTCATGACGGACAGTTCATAAGGAGACACGGACACATATAGTCTCTGCAACGGTTCTTTACTGTAACCAGCAGGCAGTACATGGCTTACAGTGGTTGAGTAGAAGACCGGGTGGACTTAGCAGTGATAGTGCTCCTCAGAGATCCGCAGTGTACCTCCTTTCTACCTCCTTAGCTTCTCTTGCCAGCGTCGCCCAGGAATACCAGGTCGGGTACGGGGAGGCTGCTTCAATGCCCTATCCATGATGTACGTTCTGGATTCTTTGGGGAGCCTTGGGTCCCTCAGTGGGTACACCGCTGGTTAGACGACTGGAAACTGGCTGGTGGTGGGGTGCTCCTATAAAGCTGCTCCTCCACGGGGCTGGTTCGCGTGGCAGAGGTGAACTGCTGCCAGCTTCGGTACCAGTGAACCGGCTGTAAGTTGTGGGCACGGGAGTCTTTTGGGAACCCGTGTAGAAATGCCCATTCCCGGTAGTTAAGGCCTCAGGTGCTGACACCCGACCGGTGACGGCCCAGGGGCCCGCACGGGGTGCGGAGCCCCCGCTCCTCTCCAAGTTCTAGTCTGCTCTCTTCAAGTTCTAGACTATTCTCTGTGTTCTCTTCACTACCCTAACACTCCACCCACCAGGACCTAGGATTGGTCCTCTGTTCTAGGTGTTGTATGTTGGGTTGGATCTCAGAGTTAACTATTGCACTGCTTTGTCAAGAGAATATTGCGGCTGCAATACTCCCTTGTGACGCACTCGTTGCGGGGCGCCACAATGGCAACATCTCCACAGCTAGCAAATTAGTAATGTGCAAGTTTAGTACTTGTGCCTATGGGTGCATTGTTGGGTATTCATGCTTCCTCTCCAAGCTCTCAGGCATGGACAACTGGATGCTTCGCTGGGACAAGGAAGTGGATGTGGTTGATGTTTGCTGTGCAATCCCAGTTTGTGGGCAGGATTGCACAGCTTTTTGGACAGCAGATTATGAAGGACATAACACAGGCAACATGGCAGTGGCTTGACCCACAGACACAGATTTGGTAACCTGGTGTTATGCCCGCCTACTGGGGTGCTTGGCTGCCATGTAGCTTTGCATACTGTTGGTGCTCAGGTTGCTTTTCCCCTGCCTCTGCTCAATTTGGTATGGCAGATGCTACAGATTACAATGTATTTCTCTGAAGGACTTTCAGAAAAAAATTTCCACCCCCTTGGCCTGACTTTGGGCACAGCGGGGGTGCTTTTGGGAACATTTGACCCAGTTCTTATTCTGGTCAAACCACTACCACTTGGTGCCTGTGTTGGTACTACAGATCCATCTTCCTCTGTGCTGCTGCAGCAGACCGAGTTTTATTGGTGCTTTTGCAAAAATGCATAGCTTCAAACGCATTGCACTTTGGCAATACTTTTTTTGCACGGGAGCCTATTATGGGTGCGTTAACGCTAGCATTTTTCTACATTTGCACATCAAAACAATGCTGACGTTTAGCGCATGCATGTCGCTAATGTGACCCTAGCCTATGTGTAATGATGTGCTATGTGCCCTGACCTCCTAGGTTGCAAAAACGTAAAACGGCAGCTGGTTTCCCTGCTCTCATCTTTTATAGTGCCTGTCTGTTATCCACCTGATTAGCTAAACTACAGTGTGTTATGCGATGTGAAAACTGATTTTCCTCAATATTTTGCATATTTGAGTTTTACAGCCATAGAGTTCATGTTGCTCAAGCATAAATCTGATGAACTCAGAGAGACGTTAGGAGAAGGAAAGGTTTAGTTGTGAGCAATAACAATTCTGCATAACTGCGGTGAATGGCAAAAGTAACTCTTATCAGATCAGATAGTGACCGCTTTACCCTGCAATGCTTGTCTACTTATCAGACAGAAGGTGCAGCCGCCGTCCACTGCTGTCATATTCCAGGATGTCTCCAAACCCACAGAAGCACAAAACATTATTATTATTTATTTATATAGCGCCATTGGTTTCATGGCGCTTTACATGTGTAAGGGCAGAACAAGGACGAGAACATAAATAACGACGAATAAATCATACAGGTACATTAGGGCAGAGATCCTGACCACAAGTGCTCACAGTCTATAGGGGATGGGTGGGGGACAGTAGGAGGTGGAGAGGTGAGATGGTGCAGCGGATTAGGTCTCAGTGTGTGTTGTAGGCTTGAAGGAAGAGGTGGGTCTTCAGGTTTTTCTTGAAGGTTCCCAGGGTAGGGGAGTGCCTAATGTGGTGTGGAAGAGAGTTCCAGAGTATTGCGGATGCATGAGAGAAGTCTTGTATGCGGTTGTTGGAAGTGGAGATGCGGGGGGAGAAGAGAAGGAGTTCTTGAGAGGAGCACAGATTGCGTGAGGGGTGGTATCGGGAGACCAAGTCGGAGATGTATGCAGGGGACAGGTTGTGGATGGCCTTGTATGTCAGGGTTAGGGTTTTGAACTGAGATCTCTGGGAAGTAGGGAGCCAGTGGAGGACTTGGCAGAGGGGGGAGACGGGGGAGTAAAGGGGTGACAAGTGGATGAGTCGGGCAGCGGAATTGAGGATCGTTCGGAGGGGTGCAAGGGATGAAGCGGGGAGGCCGGTGAATAGGAGGTTGCAGTAGTCGAGGCGGGAGATAATGAGGGCGTGGACAAGCGTTTTGGCAGTGTCATGGTCAAGGATGGAGCGGATTCGTGAGATATTTTTAAGCTGGAGGTGGCAGGAGGTGGCGAGGGCCTGGATGTGTGGCTTGAAGGAGAGGGCAGAGTCGAGGATTACACCGAGGCACTTGGCGCGGGGGACAGGTGACAGTGTGTAGTAATTGACAGTGATGGTTAGGTCGGGTAGGGGGGAAGAGCGACTTGGGGGGAAGACGATGAACTCGGTTTTATCCATGTTGAGTTTGAGGAAACGAGCGGAGAAGATGGATGAGATGGCGGACAGACAGTGTGGGATTTTGGATAGCAGGGAGGTGATGTCAGGGCCAGAGAGGTAGAGCTGGGTGTCGTCGGCGTAGAGGTGGTATTGGAGGCCGTGGGACTCGATGACCAAACATTCACATGACTCTTGTTGAGACCTTCATCAAGGATCAGCTCCAGAAGCTTTGGATGAGGACAGTCTTGAAGACTTTTTCCCATTTTTAACCTTGCTAAAATGATTAACACTCGGTGTGAATGTCAGCCCACAGCTCACAAGCAATCAAGCACGCAGCTCGTTATCCTCGCCGGCATGACTAACCCTAGAATGCATGATGTCTGTATACACTTTCACATGACCCCGGGCTTTTTAGGCCCTTGTGCAAATCATATGAAGGATCTCAAATAACTTTTGCAAGTTTTTCTCAAAATTCCAAAGTAAGATATGAAAAATGCCCAATATAGTAATTATGTTTCAGGAAAATATCAAAAAAGGAAGTATATGGGCCTAGTGCATTCAATGTGATGAATCCTGTAAGGAATAAGGCAATTTTCCCCCGGAAGCCTTTTTGTTCAAGGCCACCATAATTCCCTCCATGGAGAGGCCCCCACCTTTTCGCCTAAGGCAGTATGTTAATTAGCCTGAGGATGCTAATTACCTAGCCGACTGGCCATACCATGGATGCTTTCTGATGAATGCAGGGAGATGACACTTTTATACCTAGAGTCATTGTACAAAGGCAGACCCTCTATTCCCCCCCCCCCCCCGGTGTTACTGCAGACTCCTGTAGAAACGAATGCTTGGGTTTATTGAGGGCTTCTATCGGTGACGGGGTGGTGGTTATTATATATGCTTTGGCCAGCACTGGAAGGCATATTCCACACTTACTGAAAGGTTCCTTAATAAACCAGCACTGACAGGGCAGCTGTGGTCCTTGTTTTGTCCTCAGGTAGTTCCCTGACTAGCCTGAGTTCAACAAGAGGCGCTACAGAGCTGCCAGGTTCGGTGGCCGATTCATCACAAATCCTTTTTATCATTTAACAATTTTATTTTCAAACAAAGGCATGAAAAGCACACAAACACTGGTATATAAATGTTGAAGTAAATGAGCTGCAGCTACATTTCTTTTTCAATGTTTCCTTTTCAATTATAATGCTCTTCCGCACAATTTACACATTTTCTTTTCTGAAGAATGTTCTTTACAGACATTTTCTCCACAGATGGCACAGTAATGCTCAGTTTTCCTGTCTTTGTTTGTTAAACAAATAAAACAACTCTTTTGTTTTCTTTCTCCTTGCTGTGGAATTGCCTGAAAACATACGCCACACCTTTTCATAGCTTCTTTAGTTTGCTTTGGCAAGCATTTTATGTTGCTTCACTGCATCATGTGAGGCATTACAACTTCATGGCAAAGGTCCTTCAAGAATAGGCATCTCCTGTCCTTCCTTCTGGCAAAGAAATCGTGATTGGACAAGGAAGCAGAGTCATTTTCTGGTGGTAGTTACTCTTCTTTAGACAAAGAAAGTTTACTTTCATCATCACATTCAAACACGATTGCTTCAATTTCTTGGTCAGTCAAACTCTTGGAAGCAGACAGTGCCATTCTTGACTTAGATGTCAGCAAACTAAAGGAAAAATCAATGAATACAATCAAAGTTGTCCACTCTTTCCTAGTATGTGACATAAGGGTAAAGTGCTTCCCTCCCCCTCCTTCTCTTACCCTCAGCAGCTCTTTTAGACTTTCTTCTAGGTGATGCACAATATTTTGGATTTTTGTGGTTCACAAGGTATACACTTTGCAAGGTTCTTCTAGAAGCAAAGAGGATGAGAAAGAGGCTGCATCCTTCCTCTCAACATCACTTGGCAACATTACAGGTCCTTCAGCAATTAGCTCACAGTGTATGCTGTCCTCCTGATGCTCATTACTGTGTTCAGAAGGACCTGCGATGATGTCATGGCCTTAGGATGTTGTAAAGGAGGGGTCAGTTTCCCTCCCAAAATCCCTTGGCCATTGCATCATCACAGGTCTTTCAACATGCAGGCATGTCCTCCCGACCAGCAAACCTACCAGAGATGTAGCTGAGCTGTGCACCTGTGGGAAAGTTCATGTGAGTTCATGCAGAGCGATGTAGCAGTGTGGAGATTGCCTTTTGGGACTATGTCGGACGGAAGAGGATTTTTGAATAATTAAAGATGGAGTCTAAGTGACTTTTTTGTTTTATTTCTAAGAAAATATTTTTTCAGTGTGTTGTGTTTTTTTAAAAAAAAATTCACTGGAAATTCATGGGGATCATGTCTAATATTGGTGTGACCCCATGAATTTTGGGCTTAGGTCCAGCTGATAACACAAAGATGGCCCTAACCCCTTTATTACCCAGTGAGCCATGGCACCAGGGCCCTGGATGAGCTGGATACAGCGCCAGTGGGGGTGCCCAGAAAGCATGGGCCTCCCTGCGCTGCGGATTCCAGCCCCCAGCTGCCTAGTTGTACCTGGCTGGACATAGAAATAGCGCGGAGCCCCACACATTTTTTTAATTTTATTATTTCATGAAATTCATGAAATAATAAAAAATAAGAGCTTCCTTCTATTTTTATTTCCAGGCAGGTACAAATAGGCACCTGGGGGTTGGGGGTAGCCCGTTCCTGCATGCTGTACCCGGCTGGCCACAAAAATAGGGCAAAGCCCACGTCAAATTTTTTTGGGAAAAAATCATTAAAAAAATAAAATAACATTTAGGGACTGCATCTTTATTAACCCCTGGAGGCCGGATCGCTGCGGCATTGTAAGGGGTGTTAACTCAGGTCACCTGAGGACAGCTCAGGTCATGCCACCTGAGCTGTCCTCAGGTGACCTGAGTTAACCCCCCTTACAATGCCGCAGCGATCCGGCCTCTAGGGGTTAATAAAGATGCAGTCCCTAAATGTTTTTTTTAAATGAATTTTTCCCAAAAAATTTGACGTGGGCTTCGCCGTATTTTTGTGGCCAGCTGGGTATAGCGGGCAGGAACGGGCTGCCCCCAACCCCCAGGTGCCTATTTGTACCTACCTGGAAACAGAAATATAGGGAAGCCCTTTTTTTTTAAAATTATTTCATGAATTTTATGAAATAATAATAAAAAAAATGCGTGGGGCTTCACGCTATTTCTGTGTCTAGCCAGGTACAGCTAGGCAGCTGGGGGCTGGAATCCGCAATGCAGGGAGGCCCAAGCTTTCTGGGCACCCCCTGCTGTGAAATGCAGGCCACAGCCACCCCAGAAGATGGCACGTTCATTGAACCGCCATCTTCTGGCGCTGTATCCAGCTTATCCAGGGCCCTGGTGCCATGGCTGACTGGGTAATAAAGAGGTTAGGGCCAGCTTTGTGTTATCATCTGGCCCTAAGCCCGAAATTCATGAATATTAGACATGACAGCCATGAATTTCTAGTGAATTTTTTACAAAAAAACACAACACAGAGAAAAAGTATTTTATTACAAATAAAACAAAAAAGACACTTAGAGACTCCTTCTTTATTATAAATCCTCATCCTCTTCCGTCCGACGTAGTCCAATCCAGGGTTCTTCTTTAGCTCTGCTACATCTCTGGTACAGAACCTCCACCAGAGATGTAGCTGAGCTGTGCTCCCGGGCATAGGAAAGTTCATGTGAGTTCATGCAGGCAAGCATGAGCTCACATGAACCCTGCCAGCACTGCGCTACTTCAAATGAACAGCTGACCTAAGTCAGCTGTTCATTTGAAACTACAGGCAGGAAAAAGCAGTGAGACTTCACCGGCTTTCCCGGTCTGTGCTGCGCTCCCCGCTCACTGATGCCCCCTCTGCGCTCACTGATGCCCCTTCCCCACCTGATCCTAAGTTCGGACCGGGAGGGGAGCAAAGCACCAGGCAGCGGGGAGGGGGCATCAGTGAGCGGGGAGCGCAGCACAGACAGGGAAAGCCGGCGGTGAAGTCTTCTCACCGCCAGCTTCCCCGCCCGACTCCTGCGCTCCCCGCTCACTTGTGCTGCACTCCCCGCCCAGATCCTACCTAGGATCAGGTGGGGAGGCGGCGGGGGGAGAGGAGCATTGGTATGGGAGGCTGCGGGGAAGTGAGTAGGGGGCTTAATGATTGTTTAAAACCAGGCGGCCTTTTACCGCCGGCTTTTAAACAATCATGTGGCCATTGCAGCCTTTTCCTCTGCTGCTAGACCTCTTTATAGGGTCTGGCAGCAGAGGAATTACTCGCATTTCCCATTGACTTACATTGTACTCATCGGCGAGTACCGAATAGTAACGAGTATACTCGCTCATCCCTAGCCTTTACACACACAAATTACTTAGAAAAGGGACAATGTGCTGAGCTCTGTAAGGCTGGTTTCACACTGCAGTTTTTTCCCTGATCAAGTTCCATCCGGTTTGTGTGCCAAAACCAGGAGTGTCTCCAAAACACAGAATAGGTGTCAATCTTTCAATTATACTTTTTATCTGCATGTTCCTCTCCTGGTTTTGGCACTCAAACCTGATGGAACCTGATCAGGGAAAATACTGCAGTGTGAAATCAGCCTTGGACATATCTAGGCTTAGAGAAGAGCTTGGTATATGTATCTAGTCTTGGATAAGATGCTGGTGGACTTATATAACCTTGGAAAATACCCTAATAGACTTAACTAGGCTTAGAGAGGACCCTAGTGGACCTATCTAGGCTTAGAAAAGACCCTGGTGGGCCTATCTAGGCTTGGAGAAGTGCCTAGTGGACTTATCTGTTAGGTCCCCTAGCACCGCTCCCCAGCTCACCTCTCCCGGCTCCGCGTCCTCTGCTCCTTTGCCGACCGGGCATCCGGCGTCCAAGCATACTGTGTCTCGGAGCCGTCGCTGAGTTCCCTTCCTGTCAGCTGACCACCGGGCTCACACATGAGCACATTACAATGGTCGTGTTCATGTTACCAATCAGCGGTGCACTAGATGCACTCCTCCCCTGTGACTCTAGGGGCCAGCACGGTCCAACCTGACACTCCCCTTGACCAATAGCTGCTCTTCCTCTGGTAGATCAGGCCACCTCCACTGATGGGAGGTGCCTGATTATTAAGGCAGTTTGCTTCTGCCTTGCTGACTGTTGGTCAGGCCTTCCTTGTATCCTGTTACCTTGAACCCTAGCTGTGCTCTTCCCCAGTAGCACCATTCCTGCTCGCCTAGCTTTGTACTATTATCCGGAATCCTTAGCTGTGCCGTAGCATAGGCTAACCTTACGAGCCACCCCCTGGTACTAGCAGCTGTGGTATTTAGACCCCCTGGACTTACCCCTGACAATCCCTGCATAGGGGTTGGTTATACTAGGTCAGCTCACCCAGGGAAGTTTGGTACCACGGCCCAGTGGGTCCACTCTAGGGCGCCTTCCCCTGGAAGCGTGACATTATCTTAGCTTGTACAAGATCAATCTTCCTACAGAGCGTTCATCCATCAAGTTGCCATGGCTCGAACGCGAGCTGAAGGTTGTTAATAATAGTATTATTGTAAAAACCTCCTAAAATTTTTCCACCAGGATCCTCATCATCTCTTCTGATCTCTCCAGCTTCTTTAAAGCACAACTTAGGCCCCTTTCACATCAGCGTTATTTTTAAATCGCGGCAGATGCGGTGAAAAAAAACGCATCTGCCGCGATTAACGCATAATTGCGACACCTGCGGCACAGTTGCGGCAAGCCCCATGCAATGTCTATGGGGCTTGCGGTAAGGGTGCGGCAGGTGCGGTATCGGCACTTGCGGCCGCAAAAAAACCGCGGCTGACCGCGTTTTTTTTCGCGGCCGCACCTGCCGCAAGTGCCGAAACCGCAGTTGCCGCACCTGCCGCACTCTTACCGCAAGCCCCATAGACACTGCATGGGGCTTGCCGCAACTGTGCCGCAGGTGTCGCGGTTATGCGTTAATCTCGGCAGATGCGTTTTTTTCACCGCATCTGCCGCGATTTAAAAATAACGCTGATGTGAAAGGGGCCTTAAGCAGTATTTTTTTTCAGTTTGAAAGGAATCATGTACGCAACTGTAATGCTTGTAGTCATCTAGTCACACTCCAGTAGCCGTCTTCCCTCATTTTCAGTCCCCCTCCGAAACCACATGATCTTCCCAATGCAAATCTAGCGAAATTTAAAGCAAGGCTATACAATCTCATTATAGATCCCAGAAATTTATATTGAGAAAAGTGACTTTTATAAACACACAGCGATCCATTACCTGGTGCCGGAGTGACCGGAGTGGAGATGATAATAGATGAAGACTAGGGATGAGTGAAAAAGAACTGTAAAGTTTGGGGGTCGTTCGAGACACCTAGTTTCCAATGTTGAAGCCCAAACACAAACTTCAACTATACGTTCATGTTCCTGTTTGGGTTTGCCATCCAAATAAAGATTTTTGAAAAGCTGCAGCCTATCAACTTTTCTAGTGTGGGAACTTCCGGCCCCAACACAGCTGTGTCAACTATTGGCATGGCTGTGATTGGCCGGTGCACCACTTGAAAAAGCTAAATAAATAATAAGAAAAAACAACATTGGCTCCCATCTATTTTTGATGACCAGCCAAGGTCAAGCAGACAGCTGGGGGCTGGTATTATCAAGTTGGGAAGGTCGATGCTTATTTTCCCCATCTCAGCCTAAAAATATCAACACCTGCCACCCAGAATTGGTGCATTGCGTTAGCTGTGCCATTTCTGGCACTCTGCCTGGCTTTTCCTGATCACCCTAGTGAAGTGGCAACCAGGTAATAGTTAATTGGGTTGATTTCAGCCCAGAGGTTAATAATTTATGGGCGTCCCCCATTACTAACCCAGCAAGTGAATGGTTAAACAAACACACAGGAAATATACTTTATTTAATTATAGATTCCCACACTGCACCAGGGCAATCGGGAGGAGCAGGGGTGAAGCGCCAGCATGGACACATTTAATGGATGCACCTCTTCTGGGTCCACTGTAGGCTGCTATTTATAGGCTGTGAAGGGCAAAATAAATATGGGCCTACGGTAGTCAGCCATATAATACAAGCTACCAGTGGGCTGCTTTACCTTGGCTGGTTATCAAAAATAGGTTGGAGCCTAATTAACTAACTATTTACATAACTTTAACCCCTTCTCCACCCAGCCTATTTTGACCTTACTGACGTGGCTATTTTTTGCAATTCTGACCAGTGTCCATATATGAGGCAATATCTTCGGAACGCTTCAACGGATCCTAGCGATTCAGAGACTGTTTTGTAACATTTTGGGCTTTATGTTAGTTGTAAATTTAGGTCAATAATTTTTGCATTTATTTGTAAAAAAAATCCGAAATTTGGCGAAAAGTTTGAAAATTTAGCAATTTTCAAATTTTTACATTTAATTCTGTTAAAGGGAACCTGTCAGCTGTTTTAGACCTTCTAACTTATCCCTACCTGTCCCTGCAGCCACATACTACTGTCCTAACCATCCCTTTCTGACCAATCTTGCATTTATAACAGTGGTATTGAACACTTTTTAAACTTACAAAATCTCTGACGATGGGGCATTCCAGACGGGTAGGCGGTGTCTCCAGGGCCGCGCTCCCGCCCCGCACTTCCTGGTGTATGATGAGGATGCCGGCTGCCGCGGCACGCCGTGTCGTGCCCAGACATGCGCAGTGCGCCGAGTGTGCAAAGCTTGGGAATCCTTGCCTGGCGACCTTGCGCCGCACAAGGCCACCTTCAGCTAATGCACAGATCGCATGTTGAAGACGGCCTGGGCGTTCTACACCCAGTGCACTGCGCATGCCCGGGTATGACACGGCATGATGCGGCGCCCAACATCGCGTCATACACCAGGAAGTGCGGGCAAAGACATTTAAATCAGGACATCGGTCCTGAAGGAATGATGCCGCCCATCAGGGTGTCATTAGAACAGTGAGGCGGGGGGAGCGCGGCCCTGGAGACACCGCCTACCCGTCAGGGACACCCCATTGTCAGAGATTTTGTAAGTTTAAAAAGTGTGCTATACCACTGTTATAAATGCACGATTGGTCAGAGAGGGATGGTTAGGACAGTAGTATGTGGCTGCAGGAACAGGTAGGGATAAGTTAGAAGGTCTAAAACAGCTGACAGGTTCCCTTTAAACCAGAGAGTTATGTGACACAAGATAGTGAATAAATAACATTTCCCACTTACTTTACATCAGCACAATTTTGGAAAAAAATTTGGTAGGAAGTTAGAAGGGTTCAAAGTTCATCAACAACTTCTCATTTTTCCAGCAAAATTTACAAAACCATTTTTTTGTGAGCACATCACATTTGAAGTCCCTTTGAGGGGCCGATGTGACAGAAATGACCCGCCCAGGGGTCTATGGGAACTCGAAGCACCATTTTCTGGCACTGTACCCAGATTCTTCCAGTTGCCATGTGCTGGTGGCAAACTGGGTAATAAAGGACTTAATGGCAGCTTTTTTATTGGCAGCTGGCACTAAGCCCAAGATTCATAATGTCGGGCCAATGTTAGACCCGGCCATCAGGAATCTCTAGTAAATATTAAAAAAAATACACCACACAGAAAAAAATCTTTTTATTAGAAAAAAACACTAACAAAATTTGGACTCCATCTTTATTATTATCCGACGTAGTCCAAAAAGATGGCCCCACGACCCTCGATTGCCTCTGCTACATCCAGAGACTGCAGCAAGGGATCAAGTGTCCTCTTGTTGTAGTCTCTGGGGTCATAGTGATGGTGCACTGTATGGCAGATCATTGGAGGACACTTGATCCCTTGTTGTAGTCTGGTGTCAATGATTGTCCACTCTATGGCAATGATTTACCATACAGTGCACCATCACCGTGACCTCAGAAACTACAACAAGAGGACACTTGATCCCTTGTTGTAGTCTGGCGTCATTATGGTGCAGTGTATGGCAATGAATTTCCATACAGTGCATCATCTCCATGGCCCCACAGACTATAACAAGAGGACACTTGATCCCTTGTTGTAGTCTGGCGTCATTATGGTGCAGTGTATGGCAATGAATTTCCATACAGTGCATCATCTCCATGGCCCCACAGACTATAACAAGAGGACACTTGATCCCTTGTTGTAGTCTCTGGGGTCCCGGTGATGATGCACTGTAAGGCAGATCATTGCGATACAGTGCACCATCACTGACTCCAGACACTACAGCAAGGGATCAAGTGTCCTCTTGTTGTAGTTTCTGGGGTCACGATGATGGTGCACTGTAGGGTAAATCATTGCCATACACTGCACCATCACTGTGAAAATCCAAGAGTCAGAGACCACATGTTCTTTGAGGCTTGGGTCAGGTGACCCAACATTACCATGGCAGGCAGAGTGAGAGAGTGACAGAGCTTCTGCTTGCGCCCGCTGCTTCTCTGCAGCCCGATGTCCCTGCATGGATATTGGACTACAGAGAAGCGATTTGACACCCAGGCCCAGCGATCCGCTGTACCCAGCTGTCAGATCGCTTCCCTGCAGCCCACTCGGCATGCAGAGAGTTCTGGCTGCAGAGAAGGATCTGACAGCAGGGTATAGTGATCACATAGCGGACCTCTGTCCCTGTTGTCAGATACTTCTCTGCAGCCCGATCTCCTTGCAGGGACATCAGCTGCAGAGAAGCAGTGGGCACAAGCAGGCAGCAGGTGGGCACAGTGCCCTGCATGGCCGCCATTCTTCAGATGATGGGGAATGATCATCAGATCACTCCCTATCAGCATGGAGGGGAGGATACCCACTTCCCCCAGCACTCAGCCTATGGTAGGGTCTATGACAGCCCCTTCCATAGCTGGAGACAGAGAATAACTGTGATTGGCCACCGGGAGAGATTTCAATGAGATCGGCAGCATTCTCCTGCGCTGTCATGCCGAGGACACAGCAGATCCATTGACTTCAATGCATGGTTTGTGTGCTTGCGGGCGCTTGCAGATAAAACTAGCGCCCGCGAGCACACAAAAAATGCAACATGCTGCGTTCGGAGTGCGGTCGGAGGGCGCACAAATTATGCGCATCCGAACGCAAACGCAACCGAACGCAGCCAAATGCAGGCACATTCGTTCCCATGTTAAACATAGGAATGCACTGCGCATGCGTTTGGCTGCGTTCAGTACGCTGCGCTTGCAAACGCAAATGTGAAGTCAGCCTTAATGTGTCGGACTGCTGTGTTGTCTTCAGGGAAACTTGTTAAGTATACTTTTTCTGCTCTTACCCCCATTTTTCTTCCTTTTGCAGCCCCCTAGCCCTTAGTACGGCCATTTTCCTGCCATTTTTCAGCACAGACATTCGGGTCCCCATTGACTTGTACGGGGTTTGGAGTCTGGGGTGAAGTTCAGGTCAAGTCTGGTTCCCAAACCAAACTTTTTAAAAGTCTGGGCGAACCTGGAAAAAACGAAGACCCATGGATCCGACCATCTTTAATGAAGACGCCAACCAGTAAGTAATGACATGCTTTACCCTTACATACAGGACCCTTAAGAATGGAATAAAAAGACACAACAAATGCTGGAGTGGTGCCTTCACTGTAACGCCCTGGCAGAAGCTGCTGGCATGTGCTGACTTGAGCACCGTACACCGGCTGTGACCCTGCCCGGGATAGGGGGGGGGGGATTTGTTCAGCTGTTACCAAGAATGTATTTAAGATAAGGAAAACAAGAATGTATGATAAGGAAACTTTAATGAGAAAAACACATGAAACCTCCTTTCCACAGAATCTCTTTATTCTGCAATAAGTGACTAATTAATGATTAATAATAGTGAGTGCACACCCCGGACACAGCAATATAAATGTGGAGATCACAAGAAACTGCAAACCTAAGAGGAGAAAGCACCAAGGAGCCGCCACCAACCCCAAACCGGACATTACAGGTGGAGTATGGAGCAGGGGTCAACATTCATGATCTAGAGCAGGGGTCAACATTCATGATCTAGAGCAGGGGTGTCAAACTCAGCTCGGCTGGTGGGCCGCACATAGAAAACATTGATATCGGGGGGCCGCATTACTAAGTGACATTTTTATTTTTCGCTCAATGTAGTAATGTACAAATCCTGATCTTCTTGTAGTAATGTCCCCACCGTGGTTCCCTTCTTGTAGTAATGTCCCCATCCTGGTCCCTTCTTGTAGTAATGTCCCCATCCTGGTCCTCATCTTGTGTAATGTTCTCATCCTGGTCGTCCCTTGTAGTAATGTCCCCATCCTGGTCCTCATCTTGTAGTAATGTCCCCATCCTGGTCTTCCCTTGTAGTAATGTCCCCATCCTGGTCCCTTTCTTGTAATAATGTACTCATACTGGTCCCCATCCTATATTAATGTCCCCATCCTGGTCCTCATCTTGTAATAATGTCCCCATTCTGACCCTTATCTTGTAGTAATGTCCCCATCCTGATCCCCATCTTGTGTAATGTTCTCATCCTGGTCGTCCCTTGTAGTAATGTCCCCATCCTGGTCCACATCTTGTAGTAATGTCCCCATCCTGGTCCTCATCTTGTAGTAATGTCCCCATCCTGGTCCTCATCTTGTAGTAATGTCCCCATCCTGGTCTTCCCTTGTAGTAATGTCCCCATCCTGGTCCCTTTCTTGTAATAATGTCCTCATACTGGTCCCCATCCTATATTAATGTCCCCATCCTGGTCCTCATCTTGTAATAATGTCCCCATTCTGACCCTTATCTTGTAGTAATGTCCCCATCCTGATCCCCATCTTGTGTAATGTCCCCATCCTGGTCCTCATCTTGTAGTAATGTCCCCATCCTGGTCTTCCCTTGTAGTAATGTCCCCATCCTGGTCCCTTTCTTGTAATAATGTCCTCATACTGGTCCCCATCCTATATTAATGTCCCCATCCTGGTCCTCATCTTGTAATAATGTCCCCATTCTGACCCTCATCTTGTAGTAATGTCCCCATTCTGACCCTCATCTTGTAGTAATGTCCCCATCCTGGTCCCCTTCTTGTAGTAATGTCCCCATCCTGGTCCTCTTCTTGTAGTAATGTCCCCATCCTGGTCCTCTTCTTGTAATAATGTCCTCATTCTGACCCTCATCATGTAGTAATGTCCTCATTCTGACCCTTATCTTGTAGTAATGTCCTCATTCTGACCCTCATCTTGTAGTAATGTCCTCATTCTGACCCTTATCTTGTAGTAATGTCCTCATTCTGACCCTCATCTTGTAGTAATGTCCTCATTCTGACCCTCATCTTGTAGTAATGTCCTCATTCTGACCTTCATCTTGTAGTAATGTCCCATTCTGACCCTCTTCTTGTAGTAATGTCCTCATTCTGATCCTCATCTTGTAATAATGTCCTCATTCTGACCCTCATCTTGTAGTAATGTCCTCATTCTGACCCTTATCTTGTAGTAATGTCCTCATTCTGACCCTCATCTTGTAGTAATGTCCTCATCCTGACCCTCATCTTGTAGTAATGTCCTCATTCTGACCTTCATCTTGTAGTAATGTCCCTCATTCTGACCCTCTTCTTGTAGTAATGTCCTCATTCTGACCCTTATCTTGTAGTAATGTCCTCATTCTGACCCTCATCTTGTAGTAATGTCCCATTCTGACCCTCATCTTGTAGTAATGTCCTCATTCTGACCCTCATTCTTGTAGTAATGTCCCCATCCTGGTCCTCTTCTTGTAGTAATGTCCTCATTCTGACCCTCATCTTGTAGTAATGTCCCCATTCTGACCCTTATCTGTAGTAATGTCCCATTCTGACCTCATCTTGTAGTAATGTCCCATCCTTCTCCTCTTCTTGTAGTAATGTCCTCATTCTGACCCTTATCTTGTAGTAATGTCCTCATTCTGACCTCATCTTGTAGTAATGTCCTCATTCTGACCCTCAGCATGTAGTAATGTCCCCATTCTGACCTATCTTGTAGTAATGTCCTCATTCTGACCCTTATCTTGTAGGAATGTCCTCATTCTGACCCTCATCTTGTAGTAATGTCCCCATTCTGACCCTTATCTTTAGTAATGTCCTCATTCTGACCCTCATCATGTAATAATGTCCCATTCTGACCTCATCATGTAATAATGTCCCCATTCTGACCTCATCATGTAATATGTCCTCATTCTGACCTTATCTTGTAGTAATGTCCTCATTCTGACCTCTTCTTGTAGTAATGTCCTCATTCTGACCTCATCTTGTAGTAATGTCCTCATTCTGACCCTCTTCTTGTAGTAATGTCCTCATTCTGACCCTCATCTTGTAGTAATGTCCCCATTCTGACCTCATCTTGTAGTAATGTCCTCATTCTGACCCTTATCTTGTAGTAATGTCCCATTCTGACCCTCTTCTTGTAGTAATGTCCTCATCCTGACCCTTATCTTGTAGTAATGTCCTCATTCTGACCCTCATCTTGTAATAATGTCCTCATTCTGACCCTCATCATGTAGTAATGTCCTCATTCTGACCCTCATCTTGTAGTAATGTCCTCATTCTGACCTTCATCTTGTAGTAATGTCCCCATTCTGACCCTCTTCTTGTAGTAATGTCCTCATTCTGACCTTATCTTGTAGTAATGTCATCATTCTGACCCTCATCATGTAATAATGTCCCCATTCTGACCCTCATCATGTAATAATGTCCCCATTCTGACCCTCTTCTTGTAGTAATGTCCTCATTCTGACCCTTATCTTGTAGTAATGTCCTCATTTTGACCCTCTTCTTGTAGTAATGTCCTCATTCTGACCCTCATCATGTAATAATGTCCCCATTATGACCTCATCATGTAATAATGTCCCATTCTGACCCTCTTCTTGTAGTAATGTCCCATTCTGACCCTCATCTTGTAGTAATGTCCTCATTCTGACCCTCATCTTGTAGTAATGTCCTCATTCTGACCCTCATCTTGTAGTAATGTCCCATTTGACCCTCTTCTTGTAGTAATGTCCTCATTCTGACCCTTCATCTTGTAGTAATGTCCTCATTCTGACCCTCTTCTTGTAGTAATGTCCTCATTCTGACCCTCATCTTGTAGTAATGTCCTCATTCTGACCCTCATTCTTGTAGTAATGTCCTCATTCTGACCCTCATCTTGTAGTAATGTCCTCATTCTGACCCTCATTCTTGTAGTAATGTCCTCATTCTGACCCTCTTTGTAGTAATGTCCTCATTCTGACCCTCATCTTGTAGTAATGTCCTCATTGTGACCCTCATCTTGTAGTAATGTCCTCATTCTGACCCTTCTCTTGTAGTAATGTCCTCATTCTGACCCTCATCTTGTAGTAATGTCCTCATTCTGACCCTCTCTTGTAGTAATGTCCTCATTCTGACCCTTATCTTGTAGTAATGTCCCATTCTGACCCTCTATCTTGTAGTAATGTCCTCATTCTGACCCTCATCTTGTAGTAATGTCCTCATTCTGACCCTCATCTTGTAGTAATGTCCTCATTCTGACCTTATCTTGTAGTAATGTCCTCATTCTGACCCTCATCTTGTAGTAATGTCCCATTCTGACCCTCTATCTTGTAGTAATGTCCTCATTCTGACCCTCATCTTGTAGTAATGTCCCATTCTGACCCTCATCTTGTAGTAATGTCCTCATTCTGACCCTCATCTTGTAGTAATGTCCTCATTCTGACCCTCATCTTGTAGTAATGTCCTCATTTGACCTTCATCTTGTAGTAATGTCCTCATTCTGACCCTCATCTTGTAGTAAGTCCCTCATTCTGACCCTTATCTTGTAGTAATGTCCTCATTCTGACCCTCATCTTGTAGTAATGTCCTCATTTGACCCTATCTTGTAGTAATGTCCTCATTCTGACCCTCATCTTGTAGTAATGTCCTCATTCTGACCCTCATCTTGTAGTAATGTCCTCATTCTGACCCTTATCTTGTAGTAATGTCCTCATTCTGACCCTC
Source organism: Allobates femoralis (assembly GCA_033576535.1). Lineage (NCBI taxonomy): Eukaryota > Metazoa > Chordata > Amphibia > Anura > Aromobatidae > Allobates > Allobates femoralis. Next base: position 23,845,392 of record JARQOC010000013.1, read on the forward strand.
ATCTTGTAGTAATGTCCTCATTCTGACCCTCATCTTGTAGTAATGTCCCCATTCTGACCCTCATCTTGTAGTAATGTCCCATTCTGACCCTCTCTTGTAGTAATGTCTCATTGCACTTCATCTGTATAATGCCTCATTGACTCTTGTAGTAATGTCCTCATTCTGACCCTCATCTTGTAGTAATGTCCTCATTCTGACCCTCTATCTTGTAGTAATGTCCTCATTACTATCTTGAATCCATCCCTCTCTTGTAGTAATGTCCTCATTCTGACCCTCATCTTGTAGTAATGTCCTCATTCTGACCCTCTTCTTGTAGTAATGTCCTCATTCTGACCCTCATCTTGTAGTAATGATTCCCCATTCTTGACCTCATTCATTCTTGTAGTAATGTCCTCATTCTGACCCTCATCTTGTAGTAATGTCCCATTCTGACCCTCATCTTGTAGTAATGTCCTCATTCTGACCCTCATCTTGTAGTAATGTCCTCATTCTGACCCTCTTCTTGTAGTAATGTCCTCATTCTGACCCTCATCTTGTAGTAATGTCCCATTCTGACCCTCATCTTGTAGTAATGTCCCATTCTGACCCTCATCTTGTAGTAATGTCCTCATTCTGACCCTCTATCTTGTAGTAATGTCCTCATTCTGACCCTCATCTTGTAGTAATGTCCTCATTCTGACCCTCATCTTGTAGTAATGTCCCATTCTGACCCTCATCTTGTAGTAATGTCCTCATTCTGACCCTCATCTTGTAGTAATGTCCTCATTCTGACCCTCATCTTGTAGTAATGTCCCCATTCTGACCCTCATCTTGTAGTAATGTCCCATTCTGACCCTCATCTTGTAGTAATGTCCCCATTCTGACCCTCATCTTGTAGTAATGTCCTCATTCTGACCCTTCTTGTAGTAATGTCCTCATTCTGACCCTCATCTTGTAGTAATGTCCTCATTCTGACCCTCATCTTGTAGTAATGTGTAGTAATGTCCTCATTCTGACCCTCATCTTGTAGTAATGTCCTCATTCTGACCCTCATCTTGTAGTAATGTCCTCATTCTGACCTTATCTTGTAGTAATGTCCTCATTCTGACCCTCATCTTGTAGTAATGTCCTCATTCTGACCCTCATCTTGTAGTAATGTCCTCATTCTGACCCTCTATCTTGTAGTAATGTCCTCATTCTGACCCTCATCTTGTAGTAATGTCCTCATTCTGACCCTCTATCTTGTAGTAATGTCCCATTCTGACCCTCTCTTGTAGTAATGTCCTCATTCTGACCTCTCATCTTGTAGTAATGTCCTCATTCTGACCCTTATCTTGTAGTAATGTCCCATTCTGACCCTCATCTTGTAGTAATGTCCCATTCGACCTCTTCTTGTAGTTAATGTCCTCATTCTGACCCTTATCTTGTAGTAATGTCCTCATTCTGACCTCTCTTGTAGTAATGTCCCTCATTCTGACCTCTATCTTGTAGTAATGTCCTCATTCTGACCCTCATCTTGTAGTAATGTCCTCATTCTGACCTTCATCTTGTAGTAATGTCCTCATTCTGACCCTATCTTGTAGTAATGTCCTCATTCTGACCCTCATCTTGTAGTAATGTCCTCATTCTGACCCTCATCTTGTAGTAATGTCCTCATTTGACCCTTATCTTGTAGTAATGTCCTCATTCTGACCCTCATCTTGTAGTAATGTCCTCATTCTGACCCTCATCTTGTAGTAATGTCCTCATTCTGACCCTCATCTTGTAGTAATGTCCTCATTCTGACCCTCTCTTGTAGTAATGTCCTCATTCTGACCCTCATCTTGTAGTAATGTCCTCATTCTGACCCTCATCTTGTAGTAATGTCCTCATTCTGACCTCATCTTGTAGTAATGTCCTCATTCTGACCCTCTTTGTAGTAATGTCCTCATTCTGACCCTCATCTTGTAGTAATGTCCTCATTCTGACCCTCATCTTGTAGTAATGTCCTCATTCTGACCCTCATCTTGTAGTAATGTCCCATTCTGACCCTCTTCTGTAGTAATGTCCTCATTCTGACCCTCATCTTGTAGTAATGTCCTCATTCTGACCCTCTATCTTGTAGTAATTGCCCTCATTTGTAGCCCTTCTATCATTGTAGTAATGTCCTCATTCTGACCCTCATCTTGTAGTAATGTCCTCATTCTGACCCTCATCTTGTAGTAATGTCCTCATTCTGACCCTCATCTTGTAGTAATGTCCTCATTCTGACCCTTATCTTGTAGTAATGTCCTCATTCTGACCCTCATCTTGTAGTAATGTCCTCATTCTGACCTCATCTGTATATGCCTTCTGACCCTTATCTTGTAGTAATGTCCCTCATTCTGACCCTCATCTTGTAGTAATGTCCTCATTCTGACCCTCATCTGTGTAGTATATGTCCTCATTCTGACCCTCATCTTGTAGTAATGTCCTCATTCTGACCCTCTATCTTGTAGTAATGTCCTCATTCTGACCCTCTTCTTGTAGTAATGTCCTCATTCTGACCCTCATCTTGTAGTAATGTCCTCATTCTGACCCTCATCTTGTAGTAATGTCCTCATTCTGACCCTCATCTTGTAGTAATGTCCCATTCTGACCCTCTTCTTGTAGTAATGTCCTCATTCTGACCTCATTCTTGTAGTAATGTCCTCATTCTGACCATCTCTGTAGTAATGTCCTCATTCTGACCTTATCTTGTAGTAATGTCCTCATTCTGACCCTTATCTTGTAGTAATGTCCTCATTCTGACCCTTCATCTTGTAGTAATGTCCTCATTCTGACCCTCATCTTGTAGTAATGTCCTCATTCTGACCCTCATCTTGTAGTAATGTCCTCATTCTGACCCTCATCTTGTAGTAATGTCCCATTCTGACCCTCTCTTTGTAGTAATGTCCTCATTCTGACCCTCATCTTGTAGTAATGTCCTCATTCTGACCCTCTATCTTGTAGTAATGTCCTCATTCTGACCCTCATCTTGTAGTAATGTCCCCATTCTGACCCTCTTCTTGTAGTAATGTCCTCATTCTGACCCTTATCTTGTAGTAATGTCCTCATTCTGACCCTCATCTTGTAGTAATGTCCTCATTCTGACCCTCATCATTGTAGTAATGTCCCCATTCTGACCTCATTCTTGTAGTAATGTCCTCATTCTGACCCTTATCTTGTAGTAATGTCCTCATTCTGACCCTCATCTTGTAGTAATGTCCTCATTCTGACCCTCATCTTGTAGTAATGTCCTCATTCTGACCCTTTCTGTAGTAATGTCCTCATTCTGACCCTCATCTTGTTTAATGTCCCATTCTGACCCTCATCTTGTAGTAATGTCCTCATTCTGACCCTTATCTTGTAGTAATGTCCCATTCTGACCCTCATCTTGTAGTAATGTCCTCATTCTGACCCTTATCTTGTAGTAATGTCCTCATTCTGACCCTCTATTTGTATAATGTCCTCATTCTGACCCTCATCTTGTAGTAATGTCCTCATTCTGACCCTATCTTGTAGTAATGTCCCATTCTGACCCTCATCTTGTAGTAATGTCCTCATTCTGACCCTTATCTTGTAGTAATGTCCTCATTCTGACCCTATCTTGTAGTAATGTCCTCATTCTGACCCTCATCATGTAATAATGTCCTCATTCTGACCCTCATCTGTATAATGTCCTCATTCTGACCCTTATCTTGTAGTAATGTCCTCATTCTGACCCTCTTCTTGTAGTAATGTCCTCATTCTGACCCTCATCTTGTAGTAATGTCCTCATTTGACCCTCATCTTGTAGTAATGTCCCATTCTGACCCTCATCTGTAGTATGTCCATTCTGACCTCATCTGTATAATGTCCTCCATTCTGACCCTCATCTTGTTTGTAATGTCCCATTCTGACCCTCATCTTGTAGTAATGTCCTCATTTGACCCTTCTATCTTGTAGTAATGTCCTCATTCTGACCCTCATCTTGTAGTAATGTCCTCATTCTGACCCTTATCTTGTAGTAATGTCCCCATTCTGACCCTCTCTTGTAGTAATGTCCTCATTCTGACCCTCTATCTTGTAGTAATGTCCTCATTCTGACCCTATCTTGTAGTAATGTCCCTCATTCTGACCCTCATCTATGTAGTAATGTCCTCATTCTGACCCTTCATCTTGTAGTAATGTCCTCATTCTGACCCTCTATCTTGTAGTAATGTCCTCATTCTGACCCTCATCTTGTAGTAATGTCTCATTCTGACCCTCATCTCTTGTAGTAATGTCCTCATTTGACCCTTATCTTGTAGTAATGTCCTCATTCTGACCCTCTCTTGTAGTAATGTCCTCATTCTGACCCTCATCTTGTAGTAATGTCCTCATTCTGACCTCCTATCTTGTAGTAATGTCCTCATTCTGACCCTCATCTTGTAGTAATGTCCCATTCTGACCCTCTCTTGTAGTAATGTCCCATTCTGACCCTTTCTTGTATAATTCCCATTTGACCCTCATCTTTAGTAATGTCCCATTCTGACCCTTCTTGTAGAATGTCCTCATTCTGACCCTTTCTTGTAGTAATTCCTCATTTGACCCTTTCTTGTAGTAATGTCCTCATCTGACCTCATCTTGTAGTAATGTCCCATTCTGACCCTCATCTTGTAGTATGTCCTCATTCTGACCCTCTTCTTGTAGTAATGTCCTCATTCTGACCCATCTTGTATAATTCCCATTCTGACCCCTTCTTGTAGTAATGTCTATTCTGACCCTCATCTTGTAGTAATTCCCATTCTGACCCTTCTTGTAGTAATGTCCCATTCTGACCTATCTTGTAGTAATGTCCCATCTGACCCTCTCTTGTAGTAATGTCCCATTCTGACCCTATCTTGTAGTAATGCCCCATTTGCCCTCTTCTTGTAGTATTCCTCATTCTGACCCTCATCTTGTAGTAATGTCCCATTTGACCCTATCTTGTAGTAATGTCCCATTCTGACCCTCTCTTGTAGTAATGTCCCATTCTGACCCTTCTGTAGTAATGTCCATTCTACCTCATCTTTATAATGTCCTCATTCTGACCTATCTTGTAGTAATGTCCCATTCTGACCCTTATCTTGTAGTAATGTCCTCATTTGACCCTCATCTTGTAGTAATGTCCCATTCTGACACTCTCTTGTAGTAATTTCCTCATTCTGACCCTTATCTTGTATAATGTCCTCATTCTGACCCTCATCTTGTAGTAATGTCCCTCATTCTGACCCTCATCATTGTAAATGTCCCATTCTGACCGTCCCATTCTGACACTCATCTTGTAGTAATGTCCCATTCTGACCCTCTTTGTAGAAATGTCCCCATTCTGACCCTCATCTTGTAGTAATGTCCCATTCTGACCCTCTTCTTGTAGTAATGTCCCATTCTGACCTCATCTTGTATAATGTCCTCATTTGACCTTTCTTGTAGTAATGTCCTCATTCTGACCCTCATCTTGTAGTAATGTCCTCATTCTGACCCTTTCTTGTAGTAATGTCCTCATTCTGACCCTCTTCTTGTAGTAATGTCCTCATTCTGACCCTTATCTTGTAGTAATGTCCCATTCTGACCTCATCTTGTAGTAATGTCCTCATTCTGACCCTTTCTTGTAGTAATGTCCCCATTCTGACCCTCTTCTTGTAGTAATGTCCTCATTCTGACCCTTATCTTGTAGTAATGTCCTCATTCTGACCCTCTTCTTGTAGTAATGTCCCTTCTGACCCTATCTTGTAGTAATGTCCCCATTCTGACCCTCTCTTGTAGTAATGTCCCCATTCTGACCCTCTTCTTGTAGTAATGTCCCATTCTGACCCTCTTCTTGTAGTAATGTCCTCATTCTGACCCTCATCTTGTAGTAATGTCCTCATTGTGACCTTATCTTGTAGTAATGTCCTCATTCTGACCCTCATCTTGTAGTAATGTCCTCATTCTGACCCTATCTTGTAGTAATGTCCTCATTCTGACCCTCATCTTGCAGTAATGTCCCCATTCTGACCCTCATCTTGTAGTAATGTCCCATTCTGACCCTCATCTTGTAGTAATGTCCTCATTCTGACCTCATCTTGTAGTAATGTCCCATTCTGACCCCATCTTGTAGTAATGTCCTCATTCTGACCCTCATCTTGTAGTAATGTCCCATTCTGACCCTCATCTTGTAGTAAAGTCCTCATTCTGACCTCATCTTGTAGTAATGTCCTCATTCTGACCTTCATTTGTAGTAATGTCCTCATTCTGACCCTCATCATGTAATAATGTCCTCATTGTGACCCTTATCTTGTAGTAATGTCCTCATTCTGACCCTCTTCTTGTAGTAATGTCCTCATTCTGACCCTCATCTTGTAGTAATGTCCTCATTGTGACCCTCATCATGTAGTAATGTCATCATTCTGACCCTCATCATGTAGTAATGTCCTCATTCTGACCCTCTTCTTGTAGTAATGTCCCCATTCTGACCCTCTTCTTGTAGTAATGTCCTCATTCTGACCCTCATCTTGTAGTAATGTCCTCATTCTGACCCTCATCTTGAAGTAATGTCCTCATTGTGACCCTTATCTTGTGTAATGTCCTCATCTGACCCTTATCTTGTAGTAATGTCCTCATTCTGACCCTCATCTTGTAGTAATGTCCCATTCTGACCCTCATCTTTTAGTAATGTCCTCATTCTGACCCTCATCTTGTAGTAATGTCCTCATTCTGACCCTCATCTTGTAGTAATGTCCTCATTGTGACACTCATCATGTAACAATGTCCCCATTCTGACCCTCATCTTTTAGTAATGTCCCCATTCTGACCCTTATCTTGTAGTAATGTCCTCATTCTGACCCTCATCTTGTAATAATGTCCTCATTCTGACCTCATCTTGTAGTAATGTCCTCATTGTGACCCTTATCTTGTAGTAATGTCCCCATTCTGACCCTCATCTTGTAGTAATGTCCCCATTCTGACCCTTATCTTGTAGTAATGTCCTCATTGTGACCTCATCTTTTAGTAATGTCCCCATTCTGACCCTTATCTTGTAGTAATGTCCTCATTCTGACCCTCATCATGTAGTAATGTCCTCATTCTGACCCTCATCTTGTAGTAATGTCCTCATTGTGACCCTTATCTTGTAGTAATGTCCCCATTCTGACCCTCATCTTGTAGTAATGTCCTCATTCTGACCCTCTTCTTGTAGTAATGTCCTCATTCTGACCCTTATCTTGTAGTAATGTCCTCATTCTGACCCTCATCATGTAATAATGTCCCCATTCTGACCCTCATCTTGTAGTAATGTCCCCATTCTGACCCTCTTCTTGTAGTAATGTCCTCATTCTGACCCTCATCTTGTAGTAATGTCCTCATTCTGACCCTCATCTTGTAGTAATGTCCTCATTCTGACCCTCTTCTTGTAGTAATGTCCTCATTCTGACCCTCATCTTGTAGTAATGTCCTCACTGTGACCCTTATCTTGTAGTAATGTCCTCATTCTGACCCTCTTCTTGTAGTAATGTCCTCATTCTGACCCTCATCTTGTAGTAATGTCCCCATTCTGACCCTCTTCTTGTAGTAACATAGTAACATAGTAACATAGTTTTTAAGGTTGAAGGAAGACTTTAAGTCCATCTAGTTCAACCCATAGCCTAACATGTTGATCCAGAGGAAGGCAAAAAAAACCCCATGTGGCAACACTAATCTCCACATTGGGGGAAAAAATTCCTTCCTGACTCCAGATACGGCAATCAGACTAATTCCCTGGATCAACGCCCTATCAAAGAATCTAGTATGTATAACTGGTAATATTATAGTTTTCAAGAAAGGCATCCAGGCCCCTCTTAAATGTTAGTAGTGACTCACTCATTACAACATCATGTGGCAGAGAGTTCCATAGTCTCACTGCTCTTACAGTAAAGAATCCGCATCTGTGATTATGATTAAACCTTCTTCCCTCCAGACGTAGAGGATGCCCCCTTGTCCCAGTCTCAGGCCTAAGAGTAAAGAGATCATTAGAAAGGTCTCTGTACTGCCCCCTCATATATTTGTACATTATTATAAGATCACCCCTAAGCCTTCGTTTTTCCAAGCTAAATAACCCCAAGTTTAATAACCTGTCTTGGTATTGCAGACCCCTTAGTCCTCTAATAACTTTTGTCGCTCTTCTTGGACCCGCTCTAGTTCAGCTATGTCTTTCTTATACACCGGAGACCAGAATTGTACACAGTATTCTAAGTGTGGTCGCACTAGTGACTTGTATAGAGGTAAAATGATGTTCTCCTCATGAGCATCTATGCCTCTTTTAATACATCCCATTATTTTATTTGCCTTTGCAGCAGCTGCCTGACACTGGCCACTAAATGTGAGTTTGTCATCTACCCATACACCCAGGTCTTTTTCAGTGATAGTTTTGCCCAGTGTTTTATAATGAAGCACATAATTATACCTTTTGTTTCCTCTGCCCAAGTGCATGACTTTACATTTATCCCCATTAAAGCGCATTTGCCATTTAGCAGCCCAAGCTTCTAGTTTACATAAATCCTCCTGTAATATAAAATTGTCCTCCTCTGTATTGATTACCCTGCAGAGTTTAGTGTCATCTGCAAATATTGAGATTCTACTCTGTATGCCCCTACAAGGTCATTAATAAATATATTAAATAGAAGCGGGCCCAACACTGACCCCTGTGGTACCCCACTGTTAACTGTGACCCATTCTGAGTGTGTTCCATTAATAACCACCCTTTGTTTCCTATCACTAAGCCAGTTCTTAACCCACTTACACATATTTTCCCCTATCCCCATTGCCCTCATTTTATGTATCAACCTTTTGTGTGGCACCGTATCAAAAGCTTTTGAAAAGTCCATATACACCACATCCACTGCATTTCCTTGGTCCAGTCCAGAACTTACTTCTTCATAGAAGCTTATTAGATTAGTTTGACAGGAACGGTCCCTCGTAAAACCATGTTGATAATGGGTCATGAGGTTATTTTTGTTCAGATACTCCAGTATAGCATCTCTTAGAAAACCCTCTAGGATTTTACCCACAGTAGAGGTTAAGCTTACTGGCCTATAATTTCCAAGTTCAGTTTTTGTCCCCTTTTTGAATATTGGCACCACATTTGCTATACGCCAGTCCTGTGGTACAGACCCTGATATTATGGAATCTTTAAATATTAAAAATAATGGTCTATCTATGACAGTACTTAATTCCTGCAGCACTCTGGGGTGTATCCCATCTGGGCCCGGGGATTTGTCAATTTTAGTGATTTTTAGACGATGCCGTACTTCCTCCTGGGTTAAGCAGGTGACGTTTAATTGAGACTTTTTGTTATCACTGATCATATTGTCTGTCATGGGATTTTCTTGTGTAAATACTGTTGAAAAAAAGTCATTTAGCATATTTGCTTTTTCCTCATCCTCATCCACCATTTCACCCAGACTATTTTTAAAGGGGCCAACACCATCATTTTTTAGTTTCTTACTATTTATGTAGTTAAAAAATATTTTGGGATTCTTTTTACTTTCTCTGGCAATGAGTCTCTCTGTCTCAATCTTTGCTGCCTTGATTTGCTTTTTACAAATGTTATTTAATTTTCTGTATTTATTTAATGCTTCATCACTACCTACTTGCTTTAATTCCCTAAATGCTTTCTTTTTGTCACATATTGCACTTCTTACCGCTTTATTTAGCCATAGTGGTTTCCTCCTATTTCTAGCATGCTTATTCCCATAGGGTATATATTGTGCACAGGTCCTATTCAGGATGCTAATAAACATCTCCCATTTGTGTTGTGTACTTTTATGTCTCAGGACATCGTCCCAGTTTATTGCACTAAGATCATCTCTCAACCGTTGGAAATTTGCCTTCCTGAAGTTTAGTGTCCTTGTGGCCCCTCTACTACACGTCTTAGTAAAGGATACTTGAAAGCTTATTAAGTTATGATCACTATTACCCAAGTGACCTCCAACCCGTATATTTGATATGCGGTCTGGCCTGTTGGTTAATATTAGGTCCAGCAGTGCCCCCCTTCTTGTTGGGTCCTGAACCAGTTGTGAAAGGTAATTGTCTCTTATAGTTTTCAAAAACTTATTACCTTTGCTAGAACTGCAGGTTTCTGATCCCCAATGTATTTCAGGGTAGTTGAAGTCCCCCATAATAATGACTTCTCCCTGAGTCGCTGCTTCATCTATTTGCTTTATGAGGATATTCTCCTCCACTTCCATTATTGTTGGGGACTTATAACAAACCCCTATCAGTAATTTATTATTTTTTCCCCCTCCCCTTATCTCCACCCACAGAGACTCTACATTTCCATTAGATTCACCTATATTATCACGCAGGATGGGTTTTAAGGATGATTTTACGTATAAACATACACCTCCTCCTCGCCTATTTGTACGGTCATTTCTGAACAGACAATAGCCCTGTAAATTAACAGCCCAGTCATGACTCTCGTCCAGCCAAGTCTCCGAAATCCCCACCATGTCATAATTATTTTCCAACAAAATCAATTCTAATTCCTCCATTTTGTTGGTGAGGCTTCTGGCATTAGTGAACATGCACTTTATGCATCTCTCTTTACCTCTATTCCTTCCTACTAGATTGACTGTTCTAACCCCACCCCCCATGCCACCCCCACTTTTATTACTTGTGCCCAGGTTACTGCTTACACTATCTTCCCCTCCTATACAATGAATACCCTCCCCCCCAATCCCTAGTTTAAACACTCCTCCAACCTTCTAGCCATTTTCTCCCCCAGCACAGCTGCACCCTCCCCATTGAGGTGCAGCCCGTCCCTAGCATAGAACCTGTAGCCAACAGAGAAGTCGGCCCAGTTCTCCAGGAACCCAAACCCCTCCTTCCTACACCAATTCCTGAGCCACTTATTTATCTCCCTAATCTCCCGTTGCCTCTCTGGTGTGGCACGTGGTACAGGCAGTATTTCAGAGAATACTACCTTGGAGGTCCTTGCCTTAAGCTTGCAGCCTAATTCCCTGAAATCATCTTTAAGGACCTTCCACCTACCTCTAACTTTGTCATTTGTGCCAATGTGCACCATGACCGCTGGGTCCTCACCAGCCCCTCCCAGTAATCTGTCAACCCGATCAGCGATGTGCCGGACCCGAGCGCCAGGTAGGCAGCACACTGTTCGACGATCCCTGTCTTTGTGACAGATTGCCCTATCTATTCCCCTAATAATTGAGTCCCCCACTACCAGCACCTGTCTGGCCTGCCCTACTCTCCTGTTTTCCCCCTTACTGGAGCAGACACTCCTCTGGCTTTCAGAGGTCATGCCCTGCTGCAGCAGTGCTGTACCTGAACTCACACCCCCCTCATCTGCCAACATAGCAAATTTATTGGGGTGTGCCAGATCAGGGCTAGCCTCCCTGGCACCCTTCCCTCTACCCCGCCTTCTAACTGTCACCCAGCTAGCTACCTCATGGTCCTGAGGCTCCATAGTACCATCCTCCCCCACATCTATCCCATTGAGCAGCTGTTCAGTGAGCAGCAGACTCCTTTCCATATTGTCTATGGATCTCAGCGTTGTCAGTCGTTCATTTAGATCCAGTATCTGGGCTTCCAAATGCACAACGTACTCACATCTCACACAGCAGTATGCACCCTCGGCCGGCTGGTCAAGGAATGCATACATGTGGCAAGATGTACACTGGATGGCATTGCCAATCATGGAGCTCATTTCCTAATGGGGATTGCACCAGACAGAAATGATAAGTAAAAAGAAATGCAAAGTATTAATAAAATACAACCAGCAATTCAGTAAGTCCTCCCTTCCAAACTCCCTGAATCCAAAGTCACTGAATCACAAGTCACACACTTACTTCTGTCGCACTTGCTCTGTCACACAAAGCTCGCGGTCACACTCGCTAGAGAATCAGATATAAAGAGGTTTTTTTTTTTCTTTTTTTCCCTTAGCAGCAAATCAGCCTGTATCTCAGTGCACTTCCAAAGGACTGGAAGCCCCAACCAGCTGCTTCTTATAAACCCTTAATTATGCACCCCCACCCTTAATTAACCCCTTGTAAGTATAGCTACACCACAGGTTTTAAGTGCAAGTAGTTAACCCTTTAACTTACAGGTAGTAAAATAAGAGACTATAAACTTGTAGAGAGAAAAGAAAGATAAGAAAGCCCAATAAAATTAAAAGGTGAAAAAAAACAAAAACAAACAGTCAGCAATTCACACAGGTATTTGTTGCAGGATTCCCAAACACCTCCTCACTGAATCACAAGTCACACACTTACTTCTGTCGCACTTGCTCTGTCACACAAAGCTCGCGGTCACACTCGCTAGAGAATCAGATATAAAGAGGTTTTTTTTTTCTTTTTTTTCCCTTAGCAGCAAATCAGCCTGTATCTCAGTGCACTTCCAAAGTAATGTCCTCATTCTGACCCTTATCTTGTAGTAATGTCCTCATTCTGACCCTCATCTTGTAGTAATGTCCTCATTCTGACCCTCATCTTGTAGTAATGTCCTCATTCTGACCCTCATCTTGTAGTAATGTCCTCATTCTGACCCTCATCTTGTAGTAATGTCCTCATTCTGACCCTCATCTTGTAGTAATGTCCTCATTCTGACCCTCATCTTGTAGTAATGTCCTCATTCTGACCCTCATCTTGTAGTAATGTCCTCATTCTGACCCTCATCTTGTAGTAATGTCCCCATTCTGACCCTCATCTTGTAGTAATGTCCTCATTCTGACCCTCATCTTGTAGTAATGTCCTCATTCTGACCCTCATCTTGTAGTAATGTCCTCATTCTGACCCTCATCTTGTAGTAATGTCCCATTCTGACCCTCATCTTGTAGTAATGTCCCATTCTGACCCTCATCTTGTAGTAATGTCCCCATTCTGACCTCATCTTGTAGTAATGTCCTCATTCTGACCCTCATCTTGTAGTAATGTCCTCATTCTGACCCTCATCTTGTAGTAATGTCCTCATTCTGACCTTCATCTTGTAGTAATGTCCCCATTCTGACCCTCATCTTGTAGTAATGTCCTCATTCTGACCCTCATCTGTATAATGTCCTCATCTACCCCATCTGTATAATCCCCTTCTGACCCTCATCTTGAGTAATGTCCATTCTGACCCTTCTGTAGTAATGTCCTCATTTGACCCTCATCTTGTAGTAATTCCTCATTTGACCCACTTGTAGTATGTCCTCATTCTGACCCTCATCTTGTATATGTCCCATTTGACCTCTTTGTGTAAGTCCATTCTCCTTCTTGTATAATGTCCATTCTGACCTTACTTGTAAAGTCCATTCTGACCCTCTCTTGTAGTAAGTCCTCATTTGACCTCACTTGTAGTATTCCATTCTGACTCATCTGTATAATGTCCTCATTCGACCTCATCTTGTAGAATTCCTCATTCTCCTCATCTTGTGTAATGTCCTCATTCTGCCCTTCTTGTAGTAATGTCCATTCTGACCCTCTCTTGGTAATGTCCCATCTGACCACTGTAGTAATTCCCATTTGACCCTATCTTGTAGTAATTCCTCATTCTGACCTTTGTGTAGTATTGTACAACCATTGACCTCTCTGTAGAAGTCCTCATTTGACCCTTACTGTAGTAAGTCCTCTTGACCCCTTCTTGTATAATGTCCTCATTGTGACCTTCATCTTGTAGTAATGTCCCATTCTGCCTCTTGTAGTAAGTCCCCATTCTGACCCTCATCTTGTAGTAATGTCCTCATTCTGACCCTCATCTTGTAGTAATTCCTCATTTGACCATCTGTAGTAATGTCCCATTACCCTATTTGTAGTAATGTCCCATTCTGACCCTCTCTTGTAGTAATGTCCCATTCTACCCTCATCTGTAGTAATGTCCTCATTCTGACCTCTCTTGTAGAATGTCCCATTGTGCCCTCATCTGTAGTAATGTCCTCATTCTGACCCTCATCTTGTATAATTCCCATTCTGACCTCATCTTGTAGTAATGTCCATTCTGACCTTTCTTGTAGTATGTCCTCATTCTGACCCTCATCTTGTAGTAATGTCCCCATTCTGACCCTCATCTGTAGTAATGTCCTCATTCTGACCTCATCTTGTAGTAATGTCCATTCTGACCTCTCTTGTAGTAATGTCCCATTCTGACCTCATCTTGTAGTAATGTCCCATTTGACCCTATCTTGTAGTAATGTCCCATTCTGACCCTCTCTTGTAGTAATGTCCCATTCTGACCCTCATCTTGTAGTAATGTCCTCATTCTGACCCTCATCTGTATAATGTCTCATTCTGACCTCTCTGTAGTATGTCCTCATTCGTAGTAATGTCCTCATTCTGACCCTCATCTTGTAGTAATGTCCTCATTCTGACCCTCATCTTGTAGTAATGTCCTCATTCTGACCCTCATCTTGTAGTATGCCCATTTGACCCTCTATCTTGTAGTAATGTCCTCATTCTGACCCTCTATCTTGTAGTAATGTCCTCATTCTGACCCTCATCTTGTAGTAATGTCCCATTCTGACCCTCATCTTGTAGTAATGTCCTCATTCTGACCCTCATCTTGTAGTAATGTCCCCATTCTGACCTCATCTTGTAGTAATGTCCTCATTCTGACCTCTATCTTGTAGTAATGTCCCCATTCTGACCCTCATCTTGTAGTAATGTCCCATTCTGACCCTTATCTTGTAGTAATGTCCTCATTCTGACCCTCATCTTGTAGTAATGTCCTCATTCTGACCCTCATCTTGTAGTAATGTCCTCATTCTGACCCTATCTTGTAGTAATGTCCCATTCTGACCCTCATCTTGTAGTAATGTCCCCATTCTGACCCTTCTTGTAGTAATGTCCTCATTGACCCTATCTTGTAGTAATGTCCATCTGACCCTCTCTTGTAGTAATGTCCTCATTCTGACCCTTATCTTGTAGTAATGTCCTCATTCTGACCCTCATCTGTAGTAATGTCCTCATTCTGACCCTCATCTTGTAGTAATTCCTCATTCTGACCCTCTATCTTGTAGTAATGTCCTCATTCTGACCCTCATCTTGTAGTAATGTCCTCATTCTGACCCTCTTCTTGTAGTAATGTCCTCATTTGACCTTATCTTGTAGTAATGTCCCATTCTGACCCTCATCTTGTAGTAATGTCCCATTCTGACCCTCATCTTGTAGTAATGTCCCATTCTGACCCTTCTTGTAGTAATGTCCTCATTCTGACCCTCTCTTGTAGTAATGTCCTCATTCTGACCTCATCTGTAGTAATGTCCTCATTCTGACCCTCATCTTGTAGTAATGTCCTCATTCTGACCCTCATCTTGTAGTAATGTCCCATTCTGACCCTCTTCTTGTAGTAATGTCCTCATTCTGACCCTATTTTAGTAATGTCCCATTTGACCCTTTCTTGTAGTAATGTCCCATTCTGACCCTCTTTGTAGTAATGTCCCATTCTGACCTCTCTTGTGTAATGTCCTCATTTGCCCTATCTTGTAGTAATGTCCCATTTGCCCTTCTTGTAGTAATTCCTCTTCTGACCCTCATCTGTAGTAATGTCCTCTTTGACCCATCTTGTAGTAATGTCCTCATTTGACCCTTCTTGTAGTAATGTCCCATTTGACCCTCATCTTGTAGTAATGTCCCCATTCTGACCCTCATCTTGTAGTAATGTCCCATTCTGACCCTCATCTTGTAGTAATGTCCTCATTTGACCCTCTCTTGTAGTAATGTCCTCATTCTGACCCTCTCTTGTATAATGTCCTCATTGACCCTATCTTGTAGTAATGTCCTCATTCTGACCCTCATCTTGTAGTAATGTCCTCATTCTGACCCTCTTGTATCCTCTGCCTCTTGTAGTAAGTCCTTGCCTTTGTAGTATGTCCTGCCCTTCTGTATAGTCCCTTTACCTCTTAGTAAGCCATTGCCCTTTGTATATGCCATTGCCCCTTTGTGTATTCCCATTTGCCACTGTAGTATGTCCATGACCTTGTGTAATCCATTGCCTTTGTAGAATGTCCATTTGACCCTCTTGTGAAGTCCATTCTGCCTTTGTAGTAATGTCCTTGACTCATTTATCCATTGACTATCTTGTAGTGCCTCATCTGCTTATAGTCCATGACCTACTTAGAAGTCCATTTGCCTCTTTGTAGATGCCATTCTCCTTGTAGTAATTCCATTCTGCCTTTTAATCCTCGACCTCATGTATTCCCTTGACCCCTTCTTGTATAATGTCCTCATTCTGACCTATTGTAGTAATGTCCATTGACCTTCTTGTAGTAATGTCCCATTTGACCCTTCTTGTAGTAATGTCCATTTGCCTCATGTATAATGTCCATTTGACCCTCATCTTAAGTCCCATTTGACCTCTGTAGTGTCCTTCTGACCCTTTGTAGTATCCTCATTCGCTCTCTGTAGAGCCATTTGACCTCTCTTTATAATGTCATTCTACCTTGTAGAGCCATTTGACTCTTGTTAATGTATTGATTCTTGTAAATGCCCCTTCTGACCCTCTTTGTAGTAATGTCCCATTCTGACCTCATCTTGTAGTAATGTCCCATTCTGACCTTTCTTGTAGTAATGTCCCATTCTGACCTCTCTTGTATAATGTCCCATTCTGACCTCATCTGTAGTAATGTCCCATTCTGACCCTCATCTTGTAGTAATGTCACCCATTTGACCCTCTTCTTGTAGTAATGTCCATTCTGACCCTCTCTTGTAGTAATGTCCTCATTCGACCCTCTCTTGTAGTAATGTCCCATTCTGACCCTCATCTTGTAGTAATGTCCTCATTCTGACCCTCATCTTGTAGTATGTCCCCATTTGACCCTCTCTTGTAGTAATGTCCCATTCTGACCCTATCTTGTAGTAATGTCCTCATTCTGACCCTCTTCTTGTAGTAATGTCCTCATTTCTGTCATATGCCTCTTGTGACCTCTTTCTCTTGAGTATTCTCATTCTGACCTCATCTTGTATAATGTCCCCATTTGACGTCCCATCTTGTAGTGAATGTCCTCATTTGACCCTCATCTTGTATATGTCCTCTTTGACCCATTTGTAGTAATGTCCCCATCATTCTGACTTCCTCATTTGTAGACATTCCTTTATGCCTTCATCTCCTTGTGTATGTCCAATTCTGCCTTCATTGTAGTAATGTCCCCTTCTGACCCCATTCTGCCATTCTTGTAGTAATGTCCTCATTCTGACCCTTATCTTGTAGTAATGTCCCCATTCTGACCCTCATCTTGTAGTAATGTCCTCATTCTGCACCTTCATCTTGTAGTAAGTCCTCATTCTGACCCTCATCTTGTAGTATGTCCATTCTGCCCTCTTCTGAGTAATGTCTCATTCTGACCTTCATCTTGTGTATTCTCTTGTAGTACTCCTCATTTGACTATCCTCATTTGACCTCATCTTGTAGTAATGTCCTCATTTGACCCTCATCTTGTATAATGTCCCCTATTCTGACCCTCTTCTTGTAGTAATGTCCTCATTCTGACCCTTTCTTGAGTATGTCCTCATCTGACCTCTTCTTGTAGTAATGCCTCATCTCTTTGTAGTAATGTCCCCATTCTGACCCTCATCTTGTAGTAATGTCCTCATTCTGACCTTCATCTTGTAGTAATGTCCCCATCCTGACCCTCATCTTGTAGTAATGTCCTCATTCTGACCCTCATCTTGTAGTAATGTCCTCATTCTGACCCTCATCTTGTAGTAATGTCCTCATTCTGACCCTCATCTTGTAGTAATGTCCTCATTCTGACCCTCATTTTGTAGTAATGTCCTCATTCTGACCCTCATCTTGTAGTAATGTCCCCATTCTGACCCTCATCTTGTAGTAATGTCCTCATTCTGACCCTCTTCTTGTAGTAATGTCCTCATTCTGACCCTCATCATGTAGTAATGTCCTCATTCTGACCTTCATCTTGTAGTAATGTCCTCATCCTGATGCCACTTTGTAGTGGTGTCCCAACCTGGTCTCTCTTCTTTTTGCGTACACACACACACACACACAGTCTCTCATACAGACTCACACACACGCTCATACACACTCTCATACACGCACATGCCACATACACACTGACACACACACACTCATACACACACACGCTCTCATACACACTCACACACATACACACTCTCTCATACATACTGTCATACACACAGATACAAACACTCTCATACACACACACTCTCTGACACACTCATACACATATACTCTTACACACTCACATACACGCACTCATACATACACACTTATATACACATTCACTCTCATACACACATGCTTTCTCATACACATTCACATACACACACACTCATACACACCCTCTCATACGCACTCACACTCACTCATACACACACACTTTCTCATACACACTCACATACTCTTACACACACACACTCTCATACAGACACTCATACATACACTCATACACACACTTTCTCATACACACTCATATATACACTCATACACACACACACACACACACACTGTCTCATACACACTCATATATACACTCATACGCACACACACAGTTTCTCATACACACTCACATACACGCACTCATATACACACACACTCTCATACACACTCTCATACACACACACACTCATCTACACACTCATATACACACACTCTCTCATACGCACAGTCACACTCTCTCTCTCTCTCACACCCACACACCTTAACGATGCCGGGATCCACTGTGCAGGGGGCCTCCACGGTGTACTGTGTAAGGGGCTGCCACAGTGCCCTGTGTAAGGGGCTGCCACGGTGCCCTGTGTAAGGGGTTGTCGTGGTGCCCTGTGTAAGGGGCTGCCGCAGTGCCCTGTGTAAAGGGCTGCCACGGTGCCCTGTGTAAGGGGCTGCCACGGTGCCCTGTGTAAGGGGCTGCCACGGTGCCCTGTGTAAGGGGCTGCCGCAGTGCCCTGTGTAAGGGGCTGCCGCAGTGCCCTGTGTAAAGGGCTGCCACGGTGCCCTGTGTAAGGGGCTGCCACGGTGCCCTGTGTAAGGGGCTGCCGCGGTGCATTGTGCTGGGGACTGCGGCTTTATTATCTCTTCCTGTGGCCGCTACAGCAAGCTCCGAGCCTCCTTCCCTCAGCTACATCAATGGAAGCTGGCGGGCCAATCAGATCGCAGACCCGCAAGTGACGTCGGTGTATGACGTCACTTGAGGTTTCTGATTGACCGACGTCACTTGCGGGTCTGTGATCTGATTGGCCCGCCAGCTTCCATTGATGTAGCTGAGGGAAGGAGGCTCGGAGCTTGCTGTAGCGGCCACAGGAAGTGAGAATAAAGCCGCAGTCCCCAGTACACTGCACCGCGGCGGCCCCTTACACAGCGCACCAAAGCGGCCCCCTGCACAGTGGATCCCGGCGTCCTTATGTTGTCCACGGAACCGCAGGCCGCATGCGGCCCCCAGGCTGCGTCTTTAAGTCCCCTGATCTGGAGAGTCACAGAAGAGTCATCATTAGTAATAGATTACAAATATAATAATAATATTCGTAATATACTGCACTAAGTGGTGCATAGGACTGCAGGTGACATCTACTACATTATCTGTACTCAGAGATATCACTGTGTTATCTGTGGTGTTACATAGGACTGCAGGTGACATCTACTACATTATCTGTACTCAGATATCACTGTGTTATCTGTGGTGTTACATAGGACTGCAGGTGACATCTACTACATTATCTGTACTCAGAGATATCACTGTGTTAACTGTGGTGTTACATAGGACTGCAGGTGACATCTACTACATTATCTGTACTCAGAGATATCACTGTGTTATCTGTGGTGTTACATAGGACTGCAGGTGACCTCTACTACATTATATGTACTCAGAGATATCACTGTGTTATCTGTGGTGTTACACAGGACTGCAGGTGACATCTACTACATTATCTGTACTCAGAGATATCACTGTGTTATCTGTGGTGTTACATAGGACTGCAGGTGACATCTACTACATTATCTGTACTCAGAGACATTGCTGTGTTATCTGTGGTGTTACATAGGACTGCAGGTGACATCTGTTACATTATCTGTACTCAGAGATATCACTGTGTTATCTGTGGTGTTACATAGGACTGCAGGTGACATCTACTACATTATCTGTACTCAGAGATATCACTGTGTTATCTGTGGTGTTACATAGGACTGCAGGTGACATCTACTACATTATCTGTACTCAGAGACATTGCTGTGTTATCTGTGGTGTTACATAGGACTGCAGGTGACATCTGTTACATTATCTGTACTCAGAGATATCACTGTGTTATCTGTGGTGTTACATAGGACTGCAGGTGACATCTACTACATTATCTGTACTCAGAGATATCACTGTGTTATCTGTGGTGTTACATAGGACTGCAGGTGACATCTACTACATTATCTGTACTCAGATATCACTGTGTTATCTGTGGTGTTACATAGGACTGCAGGTGACATCTACTACATTATCTGTACTCAGATATATCACTGTGTTATCTGTGGTGTTACATAGGACTTCAGGTGACATCTACTACATTATCTGTACTCAGATATCACTGTGTTATCTGTGGTGTTACATAGGACTGCAGGTGACATCTACTACATTATCTGTACTCAGAGATATCACTGTGTTATCTGTGATGTTACATAGGACTGCAGGTGACATCTACTGCATTATCTGTACTCAGAGATATCACTGTGTTATCTGTGGTGTTACATAGGACTGCAGGTGACATCTACTACATTATCTGTACTCAGAGATATCACTGTGTTATCTGTGGTGTTACATAGGACTGCAGGTGACATCTACTACATTATCTGTACTCAGAGACATTGCTGTGTTATCTGTGGTGTTACATAGGACTGCAGGTGACATCTGTTACATTATCTGTACTCAGAGATATCACTGTGTTATCTGTGGTGTTACATAGGACTGCAGGTGACATCTACCACATTATCTGTACTCAGAGATATCACTGTGTTATCTGTGGTGTTACATAGGACTGCAGGTGACATCTACTACATTATCTGTACTCAGAGATATCACTGTGTTATCTGTGGTGTTACATAGGACTGCAGGTGACATCTACTACATTATCTGTACTCAGAGCTATCACTGTGTTATCTGTGGTGTTACATAGGACTGCAGGTGACATCTACTACATTATCTGTACTCAGAGATATCACTGTGTTATCTGTGGTGTTACATAGGACTGCAGGTGACATCTACTACATTATCTGTACTCAGATATCACTGTGTTATCTGTGGTGTTACATAGGACTGCAGGTGACATCTACTACATTATCTGTACTCAGATATCACTGTGTTATCTGTGGTGTTACATAGGACTGCAGGTGACATCTACTACATTATCTGTACTCAGATATATCACTGTGTTATCTGTGGTGTTACATAGGACTTCAGGTGACATCTACTACATTATCTGTACTCAGATATCACTGTGTTATCTGTGGTGTTACATAGGACTGCAGGTGACATCTACTACATTATCGGTACTCAGAGATATCACTGTGTTATCTGTGATGTTACATAGGACTGCAGGTGACATCTACTACATTATCTGTACTCAGAGATATCACTGTGTTATCTGTGGTGTTACATAGGACTGCAGGTGACATCTACTACATTATCTGTACTCAGAGATATCACTGTGTTATCTGTGGTGTTACATAGGACTGCAGGTGACATCTACTACATTACCTGTACTCAGAGATATCTCTGTTATCTGTGGTGTTACATAGGACTGCAGGTGACATATGCTACATTATCTGTACTCAGATATCATTGTGTTATCTGTGGTGTTACATAGGACTGCAGGTGACATGTACTACATTATCTGTGCTCAGAGAGATATCACTGTGTTATCTGTGGTGTTACATAGGACTGCAGGTGACATGTACTACATTATCTGTGCTCAGAGAGATATCACTGGTATTTGTGGTGTTACATAGGACTGCAGGTGACATCTACTACATTACCTGTACTCAGAGATATCTCTGTTATCTGTGGTGTTACATAGGACTGCAGGTGACATATGCTACATTATCTGTACTCAGATATCATTGTGTTATCTGTGGTGTTACATAGGACTGCAGGTGACATGTACTACATTATCTGTGCTCAGAGAGATATCACTGTGTTATCTGTGGTGTTACATAGGACTGCAAGTGACATGTACTACATTATCTGTGCTCAGAGAGATATCACTGGTATTTGTGGTGTTACATAGGACTGCAGGTAACAAACACTAAACCGGTGCTTAGAGAATTATCAATGTTAGTGTTTCAACTCAAAATGGCGATGACCTGCAGTACTAGTTAATGTCCACTATACACCGCACACTTTTGCTCTATTGATGAGGTTGTCATGGGTCAACTGAGAACAATGTAATATTAAAGACCTTTTCTTAGTGACTCACCGTTGCCGGGTTCTCAGGCCTCAGGCGATGGCTTCCTCGTCACGGTTCCACGCCGAAGCTGTGGGGGCCTGGTGGTCAGATAAAAGGGGATAAAGGATACGGATAAGTCTTGATTGTCGTGACGCCACCTGTGGGAATCCGGTGATGGCACCGGAGCTGCTTGGGCCTGCGGGGGATGTGCGGCAGCTAGATGGGATGCTCCCTACAGGATGAGCAGGAGTCCCCGGGGTCAGGAGCTTTTCTGGATGGAATACGGCAGCTCAGGTAGTTGGATGAGCAATGGTTAGTAACAGTTCTGGAATAAATGTGCTGACACAATACTTCTCTGTAATGGGTCTTTACTGAAAGCTTCGTACACGGTACACGGTGTCACAGTCTTTAAGGTAACGGACCGGGTGATCCTAGTGATGGATGGCCTTAGTCCAGAGCTCCACAGTGTTCCTCCTTTATCTAACCGTTCTATTTTAGTTGCCTTGCTGCCTTAGTGCACCGGGTCGTGTACTGGGAGGACTTCAACTCGGTCACGTTAACCAACGGAGAGTCCTGGGTCCCAATGTGGGGGTACCTCGCCGGTAAGACTGCTTATTTGAGCTGTAGTGAGGCGCTCCTAGAAAGCCACTCCGGTTTGCAGAACAGCGGTGAACGTCTGTTTGCCTCGGAACCGGCATCCGGTGAGATTGGGCACGGGTGTCTTTTGACCCGATGCTTAGTCGCTTCAGTTGCCCAGTTTACGGTCTGGGTCACTGCTTGATGGTGCCCTCCCGGTTAAGTCACTTGTTCCAGGGCTGCACGGCACTGTGCAAGCTCCCGGTTCATCTCCTGTCTCCCCATGCTCTCCTTCTCCTCAGCTCACTTCCCCCACACTGCACCTCACACTCCTCCCACCAGGACCTGATTGGCCCTCTACCTCTGGTGTGTTGTGTGGTGCATGGAGCTCTGGGTTTAACCATGTCATCGCTGAGACGGAAGATATTACATCTTCATTCCGGGATGCAATACCTTCCTGTGACGCACTCGTTGCCGGGCGCCACACTAGTGTCTGCAATCATTATCATAAGCCTGATAGACCTCTTTATTTCTGTGTTGTTACAGGTGAGGATGGGCCCCGCTATCCTGGCCGCTCTCTGCCTGTGGAGCTGTATACTGACGGTGACTCCACTAAATCAAGAACAAGTGGGACGAGCGACAGCGTACATTCAACAGCACCTCACTAAGTATTATTATTATTATTTATTTATATAGTACCATTAATTCCATGGTCTGTACATGAGAAGGGGTTACATACAAAATTATAGATCTGGTTTACAGTAAACAAATTAACAATGACAGATTGGTACAGAGGGGAGAGGACCCTGCCCTTATGGGCTTACATTCTATGGGGCAATCGGGAGGAAACAGTAGGTCCGGGTTGCAGCAGATCTGGTGGTGGAGAGGTGGTAGCTTTGGTAACAGTGGGGCAGCAGCCTCAGTGGTGGTGGGGCGGTGGCTCGGTCATTGCAGGCTGTAGCTTTCCTGGAGAGATGGGTTTTCAGGTTCACAGACTCTAATCGCGTCATATCCGGCTTTACCACGTCAGTACACTCATCGCGGATGCGCACTCGGCATCGCGAGGTCGGCAGTACACCCTAATGGGTGTACTGACATGGTAAAGCCAGATATGACGCGATTAGCATCATAGCGGCTTTACCGCCCCTTACATGACGAGCACTGTCTCTGCTCTGTAGCACGCTCAAAGGGGCGTGGATAAATGACAAGCAGGCCCAGAAAGGAACGCCTTTTGCGGCTTCTCAAATAATGAGAAGCCGCAGATTATAAGGTATCATAACAGCTTTTCTAAACTTTACTAAACCGATTTCTTCTGTTTTAAAGGTCTTTTGAGGCCCTGGAGCATAATAAGAAATGTGTAATTCACATCAACTTCTCTGTGAATAAAATTTCACTGTAAAATAAAAACGATTTAAGAGATTTGAACCTCGGCAGAATCGATCATCTCCTGTGTTTAAGGAGTCAATAAAGTATCAGGATCAGGATTTTTTAGGAGAAAACTTCATGCCTTCTGTGAGGAATCAAAAGTGCAGATGCAATTTCACCTTCCAACAGGACAATGAACTCGGCTCTTCACAGTCCACCAAGGCTTAGGTTCAGAAGCCCTCAAAGATTTTAGAGTGTCCATAAGTCAGCAGTTCAGAATCTTTGGATGCATTTGAACAATGATGTCATGCAGCACACAAAGAGAATATTAGGGACCTAGAGGTCATTGAACATGAGGAATGAACTAACATACCTAAAAAACATAGATCGAAACTGGCGTCTGACTATGTATCACATTTGCAGCAGGTCATAACAGCCAGAAAGGTTCTACGAAATACCCAAGACAATGGTAATGAGTAGTGATGGGTGTGTAGACACAGGGGTCAGTGGTTGCTCTTGTCCACTGGTCTGGGCACCTTTTGAAAGACTACATGGACAAGGGATCATCGCAACTGAATGTCCAAACTCCTTAACCATGGGTGTAATACTAAGACAACACAGAGTGAGGAAATAGAACAATCACTTTATTGGATCATCAACAATCAAAGGCATGTAACATATAACCAAGCACCACGCACAATGTAACAGGCAACTGGTTCTGACCCTTATGCTGGCTCACCAGGGTTTAGAATGTTCGTTCCTTTGGGGCTTCCAGGGCCAATGCAGCATTACCCCACTTTTAGCAGGCACCCACGGAGAAAGGAATAGCGACAAGCTTAGAAACCTGACCGAGCACAGCAATGTCTGTAGTCTGGTGACCGAATCATCCTAACCTGGGCATCTTCCTTACATAGTCTCTTGATATTTCAGCCAAATCCTAGTATCCCAGGCTGAAGTCCATATAATAATATAATCCAGGTTCTGATCTGACACCGAAGTTCCTAGTCTGGGTATTGCATCATCTAATCCAGGTTCTTATCTCCTAGCCTGCACCAAAGTGCCTAGGCTGTGTCATGCCTCATCTCCCACTGGTGACTGGATAAAGTCCCTTTTTATATCCCAAGTCTACACCTCAGAGTATATTGTGTTCTTACAAGATTGGTGGGATAAGGCTGTGATCTTATTGGCTGGATTTCAAGCCGCATGCTTAATTCTCCTTTAAGTGATGACTGAATTTCTGACAGAGGGGGTGAGGGGGTCAGGTAATTTACATTAAATTAGCAATACACAAACTTGGACAATGGGAGACTCTGCATAGTTTAGCAATAAACAATGACTCAGTAAACATGAGATAACAAGCAAAAGGTCAATATGTCTGGCCAAATGAAGAACACTAACCCCAGGCATGCACTGAGAAAAGCTGTGTCTTCACAATCAGCGAACCCAAACTGTAAAGTTAAGGGTCCTTCCTGAACGCCTACTGTTTGGGCACAGACCCTGAACACACACTTCCCTCGGAAGTTGGTGCTACAGTTTGAGTTTGGTTTGGGGCCGAGGGCTGTAAAAATAAAGAAAATAGTTATTAAATGGCAGCATTATACTTATTGCATCTAGCCGCTGTACTTCCGGACTGCTCATTAACTTCCTGGATATTCACTGCAGAGTGCCCCGACAGCCAATCACAGATGCAGTCACAGAAAGTGGGCATCTATGACCATCTGTTGGAGTAATATGGAATCAGCCCGGACATTCTAGTATGGTAGATGCTAGAATGTATGAGCTGGTTTCAGGTTACTGCAGCAGCCAATTACAGATGCCCATTCTCTGTGACAGCGTCTTTAATTGGCTTTTGGGCCCCTCACCCATTGACTGAACTCATAGTACTGTAAAAATAAATAAATAATTAAAAAAATGACGTAGCACTTAATAATATTTTTGATTCTCAGCACAGATATCTATGGGCTGCCACTCCCCGCTGCCTGGCTTTAATTTGGCTGGCAATAAAAATAGAGGGTATTGCCCGACATTATGAATATAGGTTTAGTGCTAGCTGCCAATACAAAGCTGGCATTAACCCCTTTATTACCCAGCGTGCCACCGCCACCAGCGCTGCTGTAAGAGCTGGTAAAGCATCTGAAAATAATGTTATGAAAGAATGCACCATTTTTAGGGGTGACTGCAACCTGCGATTTTCAGCGTGGGGGGCCCAGAACACTTGGACCTTACCATGCTTTGCAACCCAGCTACTTGGGTTTTACCTTGGCTTGAAGTCAAAAATAAGGTGAAGCCCATGCATTCTTTTAATTTTATTTAACTAATCAACAAAAAAAGAATGGGCTTCCTTGTATTTTGATTGCCAGCCAAAGTAAAGCCGGTGGCAGCCCATAGCTGTCAGCTTAAATGTGCTGAGAATCAAAAATACAGGAAAGTTCTATGTCATTTTTTATAAATTATTCATTTGTTTACAGTATTATGATGTTAGTCAATGGGTCAAGGACCCAACAGCCAATCACAGATGCTGTCACAGAGAATGGGCATCTGTGGTTGGCTGTTGGAGTAACCTGAAAGCAGCCCATACATTCTAGCATCTACCATACTAGAATATATGGGTTGATTCCACATTACTCCAACGGCCAATCACAGACGTCCACTCTCTGACACCGTCTGTGATTGGTTGTTGGACCCCTCTGCAGTGAATATCCAGGACGTTAATGAGTGACCCGGACGTAAAAGCGGTGGGGTGCTGGTATGTATAATGCTTATGGGTAATCGCTTTCTGCTTTCTTTTTACAGCCCCTCACCCATATCCCATAACTTTAAAGTCCAAGTTCGTGGTTCTGAGTCAAGTTCAAGTCACATACAGCCCCAAACTCAGGCTTAAAAAAAAGATTGGGCGAGTCCGCCGAACCCGAACATTGGTGGGTTTGCCCACCACTAGTAATGAGGTGGTGAATGAGACTGTATTAATCAGGAAAAGTGGCATTTTATGACCAATCACATGTTGCGCTATGTACATTGCTCTTGTTTCAGTGGTTTATGGCAAACAGGAGATAGTTTGCACATTTTGCTAAAAGACCTCATTTCCCATTTGGTGAGTGCTGCTGATTGCAGCTGGACATGTTTCCCTTTATCTATTATCTCTGGTCGCTCGTGTTTTATTTTCTAGAGAAATATTGTTTTACCCAAAATCCATGTGTGCAACTTTTTAGTATTTCTTTTTTATGTTCCTCTCTTTTAGGGATTTTGATTATGAGTTTGCCTACTTTGTCAAGTTCACTGAAAACGAATGCAACAAAGGCTTAACAATCCAAGATCTCAAGGACGCCCTCAAGGAGGAAAACGCAGACGTCATATTTCAGAAAGTAAATGATTTTGAGATCTATAGGGGAAAACGAATGGTGGCTTGTTCATACCAGAAATATTACAAGGGCAAAAAGGAGTATAGCATTCATGCAGAATATCGCTTGTTAGATGGAGGCATGAATTCCCCGATCAGCGCTCTGATGTTTGAAAATCCTCCCGGTCATTGTGGCATTCTTTATTCCTGGTACTCTCCATGTGTATCCAAATGTTTACTTGAGTCTGGAACATATAACATCATTGACAAGATGTCCACTGTCATACTTCCCCAGGATAAGGTATTTGCTTTTACGGATGTGTGGCATGAAGACATTGGGCATGAGCAGCAGGTTTGGCAATCCTGGAAATCGCTCAATAGTTACATTCCTCTGTATCGCTGTACTGGAAATAACTGTCGTCAATGCTTTATCAATGGTGTTCAGCAAAACCAATGTTATAATGGTTAATTGCAATAAAGATCTCCAGCTTACACGCTTTACATCCAATTTTGCCTCCCCCATTCTCCAAATCCCACCCACCAAAAAAAGCCGAGCAATCATATAAAGCTGAGCAATCATATAAAGCTGAGCAATCATATCCTATCAATAAAGCCTATCATCATATTCATTAAATGGACTTGAGTCATATTTTATTTTTTATGAAATAAAGGCCGCTGTCAAATATTGCATAATCGTGGTTGACTTCTTCCAAAAATTGCCCTTTACCAGATTGTGTCTGATACTACAGTTCAGCACTAGGGATGAGCGAGTATACTCGCTACTATTCGGTATTCGCAGAATAGTAGCGGTATTCGGCTACTTATGTGTACTCGGGAGTAGCGAGTAGTCCTAATACTTTCGCAGTGTATCTATAGATACACTGCC
Organism: Allobates femoralis; assembly: GCA_033576535.1. Classification (NCBI taxonomy): domain Eukaryota; kingdom Metazoa; phylum Chordata; class Amphibia; order Anura; family Aromobatidae; genus Allobates; species Allobates femoralis. The sequence goes on from JARQOC010000013.1 coordinate 23,873,875, forward strand.
AAAGTATCCTAAAAGTGAGTAAAAGTTGTTAAAAATAATAAACTTACATACTCACCTTCCGACACCTGCACCGGGACCGGCAGAAAAGCCATCCGATTGCTGGACAAGGACCTGTGACTACCAGCCAATCAGATAGCCGGTAGCAATTTGGCCAATCAGATAGCGCCACGTCAGAACCACGTGATCGCTAGCGGCCACCTGATTGGCCTGTTAGCAAGGTCCTAGATGTACTGTCAGGACCTTGCAAACTGGCCAATCAGGTGCCGCTAGTGATGACGTGGTTGTGACATGGCGCCATCTGATTGGCCAAATCGTTACCGGCCATCTGATTGGCTGGTAGTCACAGGTCCTTGTCCAGCGATCGGATGGCTTCTCTGCCGGTCCCAGTGCAGGTGTCGGACAGGTGAGTATGTAAGTTTATTATTTTTAACAACTTTTACTCACTTTTAGGCTACTTTCGCAGTGTATCTATAGATACACTGTGAAAGTATTCATACTCACTATACTCGCAACGAGTAGTGAGTACTGGTACCTACTCGTTGCGAGTATAGCGAATACGAATATTAATGTACTCGCTCATCCCTACTCAGCACCATTCACTTTCACCCCTTTACCCAAGAGTATTGTTTGCACCTTAACGACCGGGCCATTTTTTGCAATTCTGACCAGTGTCACTATGAGGTAATAACTCTGGAGCTCATCGGATCCCACCAGAGATTCCAAGATTGTTTCTTCGTGACATATTGGACTTTATGTTAGTGGAAATTTGGCGAAAAAATTGAAAATTTAGCTGTTTTCCAAATTTGAGTTTTTACACCATGAAACCAGAGAGATGTGTCAAACAAAATAATTAATCAATAACATTTCCCACATGTCTACTTTACACAGAACAATTTTGGATACATTTCTTTTTGTTAGGAAGTAAGAAGGGTTCAAAGTTCATCAGCGATTTCTCATATTCCTATCAAAATTTACAAATACACTTTTTTTTAGTGACCATCACATTTTAAGTCCCTTTCGGGGCCTATGTGGCAGAAAATACCCAAAAGTGACACCATTCTAAAAATTGCACCCCTCAACCTACTCAAAACCACATTCAAGAAGTTTATTAACCCTTCAGGTGCTTCACAGGAACTAAAGCAATATGAAAGTAAAAAAATGAACATCTTCCTTTTTTTCCTGAAAAATGATAATTTAGCACCAAGTTTTGCTTTTCCACCAGGCAAACAAGAGAAAATGGACCCCAAAAATTGTTGTGCAATGTATCCTGAGAACACCAATACCTCATATGTGGTGGAATAGCATTGTTTGGGCGCATGGCAGGGCTTGGAAGGGAGGAAGCATCATTTGACTTTTCAATTTTGGCTTGAATAGGAAGGGGATGTAATTTCACATTTGGAGAGCCTCTGATGTGCCTGAACAGTGGAAACCCCCACAACATTTTGGAAACTAGATCCCTTAAGAAACTTTTCTGGATGTGTGGTGAGCACCTTGAAACCCCAGGTGCTTTACAAAATTTTAAAATGTTGAGCCATGAAAATAAAAAAAATCACGTTTTCTCCACAAAAATGTTCTTTGTGCTTAAATTATTTTAATTTTCACAAGGATAGAAGGAGAAAAAGGGACCCCAAGTGTTGTTGGGCAGTTTCTCCTGAGTATGCCGATACCCCATATGTGGTGGAAAACTACTGTTTGGGCACACGGCAGGGCTCGGAAGTAAAGAAGCGCCATTGACATTTCAAGTGGAAAATTGGCTGGAATAGTTAGTGGACACCTTGTTTGGAGAACCCCTGTGTGCCTAAACAGTGAAAACCCCACACTAGTGACCCCATTTTGGAAACTAGACTCCTCAAGGAGTTTTTTCTAGATGTGAGGTGAGCACCTTGAACCCCCAGGTGCTTCACAGTTTGGCTGTGAAAATAAAAAAAACTTGATTTTTTCTAAAAAAGTTTTCTATCAGCTGAAATTTTTTATTACAGTAAAAATGAGCCCTAAAATTTGTGGTGCAATTTCTCCTGAGTTCGCCGATACCTCGTAAGTACATACACTTTAGTGTAGCGGTCTTTTGGAGCACTGGGGTGAGGGGGTGACATAAAAGATGTAACTTGTGCAAGAAATAACAAAACTTTATTGCCCTTTACAACTCCACAATGTGTTTCGACACCATATACAATCCAAAAATACATAAAATGAATGAATATTCATTAATGGCCCTATCAATTATACCCATCTGTGCAGAAAAATATTACTACATACGGATCTATATACCAAGAGTAATATCCCATTCCTTGTCTCCCATGCCGGTATTAGCCCAGCTTCAACCTGCTTAGCTTCTGCAATCTGACAAGGGCATGCACCTTCAGATTAGAATGGTTGTTGATCTTTGATACAATACATGCAATATATACAATTCATGCCCGGTATTATCGTTTAGCAACGTTCTCGATAGTGAGGTGAGTGTGATATCGTCACAATGACTCGATTGCTTGGGAGAGCAGCCCGATTTCTCTCCCTGCCTCCTAGATGCTGCAATTGCATTGATCACAGCCTTCAGAAGCGGAGCGGCATTGCTCCTGGCAGTGAGAGACAGGTCTTAGCTATAAGATCAGTTGCAGACCCGGCGGTGATAGTGCAGGCACAGCCGCGGTGCCCACAGGATTGCCAAGATGTAATGGGAACGTCCAATGTCGGGAACACAAAGGAATCCTAGACGTACCCAATACATCCGATGTTGCAAACAGGTTAATAGAGCTTGGATTTAGACAGGTATGAAGTGTTTTTTTGACATTAATTTCTAATACAAGGCAAACTATTCAAGAAAACATGACATTGAGTAACCGGAAAACTATGTCCTGGGTGTAAGGCTGGGTGATGGTGAAATGACCAGCTGTGACTCACCAAGGAAATAGGTTATTGTAATTCTAAGTCAATATCAAAAGCAAATAAAGGGTATACTTCTAAAATGTTCTTTTTATTTCATAGGTTAAAAACATGGACAGATATGTCCAATTCTTTGTATACATATCAAACACATTTAAATGGGGGGAGGGGTACAACAATAACCCTGTGCTCTCCTTATTATAAACATGTTCTGACAGCGGGGTTTTAAACACCTAAAAATATTGTGTCCCCGTACCTCGACAGCTGACCCTGGTGTCCCTAATCTGGTACCCAGGACTCAGTCAGCAAAAAATCACCGACATCTGGTCACCTAGTTAAACTAGATCTGTGCGTGTATATCAAAAAAATGGTCCACAGAGTACGGGTCTATCCCTTATACTCAATGAAATGACCAGCTACTAACTAGCAAGTGCAGTGTATCGGTCACACATTGCACAAGCCATTGCACTGGCACACACCCTTGAGGTCTGGGGTAATCTTCACCCACCTCCTGATAAGGAGGAACTTTGGCAGAGCCCTCCCCAGGCGGCAAATGGTATGGTGTCTGGTGACCAGACACAAAAGCAGCAAACCTCTCAAACAAACCAGAACCAAAAACACAGTGGAAACTAAGTGGAATAAGGTAAACTCCTTCACGACCAAGGGCTTAATAGTGCACCATTGGTTGTGTCCCTTCCTCTGATGCGAGCTCACGCAAAGAGCTCACATCATCCCTCACACATATGAGCTGATCTGATCAGCTGACATGTGTAGCTAGCAGCAGCGATCGGATCAGTTAACCCTTTGGGTCATGCTGTCAATCATTGACAGAGGGATCCAAAGCTCGAGGATCATGCTATGGAGGTCCCAATCACAGGGCCTCGATGTGTTACCTTGGCAGGTCAGGGTCTTGTGATGATCCTGCATGCTGTCTGAATAGAATCACTTTCTGTGAATGCCCTGCGAACACTGGCAGAAAGTGATTATTTCTCTTGTGCACAGATGTGCAGCTGCTCATCTGTATAAAGGAGAAGTGATTGGATTGTGAAGTGCTGAGGATCCCTAGGGGGCAGTGTAAAATAAAAAGAAAACACATAAAAAGATAAAATATGAAAGGAAAAAATCCCCCCCCCCTTTTGCCCCATTTAAATAAAACTGTGATACCAAATATATGTATTTTTTAACAGAGTTATTTGTGAAATCAGTTAATCAGATTGGTAAACTGCAAAACGGAAAAAGAAAGGCCTTTCATCAAAATTATGTTTTTTGGTCCCCGATACACTACTATAAAGTACAATAAATGGCTATCAAAATAGTGCCTGTACCCAAAGACTGTATAATTAGAAATGGCAGCTCAATAAATAAGCTGTCACACAGCCCCAGATCCCGAAAAATGAGAACGCTATGGGTCATGGAAGCTGGCGAAAAAAATGCAATAATGTTTCTTTAAAAATATCTGAATTTTTTTTCACCACTTAGATAACAGTAAAAGGAACATGTTTGTTATCTACGAACTCATACCGACCTGAGGCATCATACAGTCACGTCATTGTTACCATATACTACTGACCCAAGGCCTCATAGCGACACGTCAGTGTTACCATATACTACCGACCTGAGGCATCATACAGTCACGTCATTGTTACCATATACTACTGACCCAAGGCCTCATAGCGACACGTCAGTGTTACCATATACTACTGACCCGAGGCCTCATACCGACACGTCAGTGTTACCTATACTACTGACCCGAGGCCTCATACCAACACGTCAGTGTTACCATATAGCACTGACCCGAGACATCATACCGACACATCAGTGTTACCATATAGTACTGACCCCAGACATCATACAGACACGTCAGTGTTACCATATAGTACTGACCTCAGACATCATACCGACACCTCAGTGTTACCATATAGTACTGACCTGAGGCATCATACCGATACGTCAGTGTTACCCCCAGACATCATACCGACACCTCAGTGTTGCCATATAGTACTGACCCGAGACATCATACCGACAAATCAATGTTACCATATAGTACTGACCCGATACATCATACAGACACGTCAGTGTTACCATATAGTACTGACCTCAGACATCATACCGACACCTCAGTGTTACCATATAGTACTGACCTGAGGCATCATACCAACACATCAGTGTTACCATATAGTACTGAACCAATGCATCATACCGACACATCAGTGTTACCATATAGTACTGAACCCAGACATCATACCGACACATCAGTGTTACCATATAGCACTGACCCGAGACATCATACCGACACATCAGTGTTACCATATAGTACTGAACCAATGCATCATACCGGCACGTCAGTGTTACCATATAGTACTGACCTGAGGCATCATACCGACACATCAGTGTTACCATATAGTACTGAACCAATGCATCATACCGGCACGTCAGTGTTACCATATAGTACTGACCTGAGGCATCATGCATCATACCGACACATCAGTGTTACCATATAGTACTGACCCCAGACATCATACCGACACTTCAGTGTTACCATATAGTACTGACCCAAGACATCATACTGACACATCAGTATTACCATATAGTACTGAACCAATGCATCATACCGGCACGTCAGTGTTACCATATAGTACTGACCTGAAGCATCAAACTGACACGTCAGTATTACCATACAGTACTGACCCGAGACATCATACCGACACAGTGTTACCATATAGTACTGACCCAAGGCATCATACCGACACGTCAGTGCAACCATATAGTACTGAGCCGAGACATTATACCGACACCTCAGTGTTACCATATATTACCGACCCCAGACATCATACCGACACATCAGTGTTACCATATAATACTGACCCGATGAACACATCAGTGTTACCATATAGCAATGACCTGAGGCCTCATACTGACACATCAGTGTTACCATATAGTACTGACCCCAGACATCATACCGACACCTCAGTGTTACCATATAGCAATGACCTGAGGCCTCATACCGACACCTCAGTGATACTATATAGTACTGACCCCAGACATCATACCGACACCTCAGTGTTACCATATAGTACTGACCCCAGACATCATACCGACACCTCAGTGTTACCATATAGTACTGACCCGAGACATCATACTGACACCTCAGTGTTACCATATAGTACTGATCCGAGACATCATACCGACACCTCAGTGTTACCATATAGTACTGACCCCAGACATCATACCGACACCTCAGTGTTACCATATAGTACTGACCCGAGACATCATACTGACACGTCAGTGTTACCATATAGTACTGACCCCAGACATCATACCGACACCTCAGTGTTACCATATAGTACTGACCCGAGACATCATACTGACACGTCAGTGTTACCGTATAGTACTGACTTAAGATATCGTATCGACACTTCAGTGTTATCATATAGTACTGAACTGAGGCATCACACTGACACAAAGGTGTTACCACACAGTAGTGAGCTGAGGCATCATACCGACACCTCAGTGTTACTGACCCATCCCAGGGCCATGGGATACTGGGGTCCCAGGTGTTGATTACAGTTGCTGTCACTGGTGGCCGGAGCCCAGCCCGTTGCCTTGGTGGTCGCTGAAAAATGTGTAAAAATAAAATAAAAATAAAATAAAATGTTTGTGACGCCACCTACGGTACCTGGTAATGTTACTAGCGCTGCTTCAGACCTCCAGGGATGATGGTAAGCTGCCAGATGGTAATGCTCCCTGCAGGTGGAGCAGGATCCCTGGGGCAGTTATGGAAAGGGAAAACTCACACAGGAAGGCGGCTCCACAGGTGAAGGCTGGAATGCAGCTTTCCCCAGCTCGATGGAATAAGACACCACATGTTGACTAGGCTCTGAATGGGTTTTACTGGTAACCTTCAGGCAGCTTACAGGTATACAGTTACAGGTCGCTGGCCTGGGTAGTCACCAGAAGATGAAATGTCTCTCTGAGGCCCTCTCTCCTTACTTTCTCTGTCTTTTCACTCCTTCTCTTCCAGTACTGCCCTGCACAGAGCCCGGTGCCGGTGCTCACGGGATTTACAGGACAGAGGACTCCTTACCCTCTGATGGCCTTATGGGGATATGCAGGATGGGACCGCGACTTTTTGAAGGAGCCCTTGTCCCTACGGTTTTGCGTCTCGGGGATGAACGCCCGCACCGCATCGGAACCATACTCTGGCGTTGGACTGGGTCCCTCCAGCCAGATGGGGTGCTGTTCCAGTCCAGATCAGAGAATAAGAGGTGATAAGCGGTTTGGGAGGGCGCTACAAAAGGATTGATGAGCACAAATGGTTTTTAGTATATCTTTATTCCAGCATATCACAAAATGTTTCAGCAGATACTCCGTCTTCATCAGGCAGAGTATCTGCTGAAACATGTTGTGATATGCTGGAATAAAGATATACTAAAAACCATTTGTGCTCCTCCATCCTTTTGTAGCGCCCTCCCAAACCGCTAATCACCTCTTATTCTGTTGTCTACACGCCGGCATGGCGGGCGGTGAGGTGCAGCACTGAAGGATTGGAGATTGAAATTGCCTGTAGGGAAGAGAGAAAAAGACCTGGCAAAGACTAAAGAACCTGCGGTGACATCAGCGGCACGTGATACCACTTGTGACCAGTCTTCCTGGCAACCAGGAAGCTACAACACAGCGCGCGGTGCGCGCAGAGCACCGGAAGTCTGAAAACTGGCTTATGCAGGCTGCATAACCCACTCAGGTTAGTTCAAAACCCCCCAACTAGCCTGTCAAAACTGCCCCCAGATATAATCCTAGGAGCGCCTTCTCTCTTTTTTTATACATATGTTCCAGTCCAGATTAGGGCATTAGCTAACACCCAGGGATCCCCCTCAGTCCGGGTCACCATCTTTTAGGTGCCCTCCCTCTCCGCCACTCGCAGGGTCCCCTCTCTTCGACTTCCCCTGACGATCTGCCCTAACTTCTTCCCGCTCTTCAGTATTTACCTAACTCCACTCACCGGGATCAGTCCCCTTAGCAACGGGTTAAGTAATTGACCTCTAGGTGTGTGAACGCGTGTGGTGAGGGTCTCAAACCTCCCAATCCCCTGGTCACAGGGATACTACACACACTGGTCTGGGTACAGTACCCCTCCGTGGCGCACACCGACCAGTGGGGCGCCACATTTCCATATAGCACAAGAAGGGGAGGGAACAAATGAAAACGGAAATTTGCTTGGGGGTGAAGGGGTTAAAGTAAAACCAGAGACCAAAGCATGAACAACCTCAGAAGCACAGAACACTGACCTTACCCTACAGAACTGAGATAATAAGCAACAAAGAGAGGAAATGGAAGGTTTAAAATCTGACTCCCACAGTCACCTGATCACGTCAACTCTCCACCCCCAAACCACAGAGACACCAGAAGAGGGAAGAAGGGGGGAATGGAGTGAACCCCACCATCTGGCTGATCCAACAGGCACGACAGCTATCACCAGAGGACCCGTCTTCCCGGGGCCCCTGAATAGCATAATCGCTATGAGCAGCGGTTTCCTGCATCGCTGCTAAACTAGAAGTAAATCTCCTAGACTGCAATATCCAGACAGAGTGAGCACCTGCATAAACTCTGCCCCCCGAGAGGTCACACCCACCCCTCGTGCCAGAGGTCACACCCAGGGTGTAATATATAATGGTACAGTTCAACACGCAGGGAATCAAACACGGGAGACTTAGGCAGGGTTCACTGGGTTTTACTTGCAAGTTCTTCAGTACAGTGCACAGTACAGTTGCTTTTCACAGATAACTCTGGCCAGTCACTTAACCCTCTGCAGCCAGGTTTTTCTCCTGAGACCCTTCACTTTCTAATATCTTCCAGGCTTTCCCTCTCTTCTCTTCTCCCGGTGTGCTGTGTGGTGGCAACTCGGATACTTGTTTGGCTTCTCCCTAAGTGTGGGTAGCAAGCCTGGGTCCTATGTGTCACTGTACCCCCGCACGTGTGGTAGGAGATCAGACTTGGCATGTGAACTCCCCGTCAGTGTGTCTGTGATCCGGCCTATAGCATCGGTCATCTCAGACCTGACTCTCTGGTCCCAGCCTAGCCTTCCAGTGTCCCTATGTTGCGAGGGAGCACCAGGCTCTTTCCTAGCCGTGTGACTGTGGCGTACTCCAGGGGATTCCTTCCTGCCAGTCGTTCTCTGCCGAGTTCCTCGGACCCAGCTGCACTGGTCCGGTCTCAGTCTGTCCCTTCCCTTTGCTCCCGGGCTATGGAGCGGGCTTTCTCTCCAGGGGCTCTAGCCTCGCAGGATTCTGCGCATCCAGGGAATCCGAAACCTTCAGGGAAGTGTCACTCTGCTTTTGCTGCTCGGCACCCTCTGGCCTACTTAATCTTTTCTGGTCGGCGCCCTCTGGCCTACTGACTCCTACTTCCTGGTCTTCCCCTTTTGTACCCGGTCCGTCACCTTGACTACGTCCCACCCACTGTGACTGGCCCTACCAACCCTTGCCCGCTTAGAGTCCCGGGCTCCGGGTTGGGTCTTGTGTCCGTGGGTGTGTGTTATGAAGGTGTTTTGTGTAAAACCTGTCTTCACCTCCCTGGCTGCAGTTCCTACCTGTGGCCACCCTGGTCACAGGGACGCCACAAAATTAGGCAATCAACTCGTTGGCATAGATACGCGTCTCATGAACGCATTATTTCCAATGAATTAAGTATTGGACAGAAGTCTGCACCTTCATTCAATCAATAATCTGTTCAAGCTCATACTCTTCCTAACTATCTACCAGGACAGAATCCAGAGGGGAGTGAGAAGCCATAAATCTCTGGGTTTTCTTGAGGAGATAGATGATAATTAGAGATGAGGGGTGTTCGATTCGAAATGTTCGCCAATCTCAGATTCGAGCTGTTTTGGGCGGTGCTCGAGGCATTCGACGAATTTGAACAATTTGTTTCAAATTCGGCAGTTCGAGGTTATGTTCAATAACGCATCGATCCCCAAAAGCTTAACCCTAACCTTAACCTTAATCCCAATACTGTTATTGAATGTTAATATCCAATTTCAGTGTATAGTGTGAAGGGGGTTTAGATCAGTGCTGTTGAAATAATGCAGATCTCCATTTGTTTTTTCTCCTACCTGCATATACAGTGCGGCGGTGCAGGCTGTCAGCCAATCACATACACACACAGCAAAGTGCATTTTTTGCACACAAGCAAGAGCATGCGTCAATGGCTGCGTAAGTCACATGTCCTTGCCCTATAAGACCCGGCCATTTTCCCAATCAACACCATTTCCTCAGTGCTGCAGTTGTGTGTCATTCAGGCACCGCTACTGCTGCTGTGGTCGCTATAAAGTGTTATTTAGACAGATAGTGAGCGAATCTCAAGTTAGTTATAATATCAGCCCTTTTCAGGGCTAGGTTAGAGCAGTTCCTATTAGTTTTTGCCAGGCAGGTGTGTGCCAGTGCTGTGCAAGTGTTTTTCACAACATCTGGCCACATCTAGCTCTGGGAGTCCTTTAGGCCAGGTAGTGTAGCACTGCTGTGAATAAGCTACACCACCTGTCTTCAGTAGCCAATTTATTAGTGCAGCTAGTCCAGGCATTTTTTTTTGGGCTAGTAGCAGTGTCTGGTAGTCAGCAGTGTAGACCAACTGCAAAGTAAGCTACACCGTCTGTCTACACGGTAGACAATTTTTTACTGCAGCTAGTCCAGGCAATCTTTTTGGGCTTAGTAGCAGTGTCATTTAGACAGCGGTGTAGCCCACTTGTGAAGCAAGCTACACCACATGTCTAGATCAGACTCATTTTTAACTGCACCTAGCCCAGGTAATAGTTTGGACCTAGTAGCAGTGTCATTTAGACAGCGGTGTAGCCCACTTGTGAAACACACTACACCGCCTGTCTAGTTCTGACTAATTTTTAACTGCATCTAGCCCAGGTAATAGTTTGGACCTAGTAGCAGTGTCATTTAGTCAGTGGTGTGTAGCCCACTAGTGAACCAAGCTACACCGCCTGTCTAGTTCATACAAATTTTTAACTGCACCTAGCCCAGGTAATAGTTTGGGCCTAGTAGCAGTGTCATTTAGACAGCGGTGTAGCCCAATTGTGGAACACACTACACCGCCTGTCTAGTTCAGAATGATTTTTGACTGCACCTAGCCCAGGTAATAGCTTGGACCTAGTAGCAGTGTCATTTAGACAGTGGTGTAGTCCTCTTGTGAAACACACTACACCACCTGTCTAGTTCAGACTAATTTTAACTGCACCTAGCGCAGGTAATAGTTTGGACCTAGTAGCAGTGTCTGTTAGTCAGTGGTGTAGCCCACTTGTGGAACACACTACACCGCCTGTCTAGTTCAGACTAATTTTAACTGCACCTAGCGCAGGTAATAGTTTGGACCTAGTAGCAGTGTCTGTTAGTCAGTGGTGTAGCCCACTTGTGGAACACACTACACCGCCTGTCTAGTTCAGACTGATTTTTAAATGTACCTAGCCCAGGTAATAGTTTGGACCTAGTAGCAGTGTCTGGTAGTCAGTGGTGTGTTGCCCACTAGTGAACCAAGCTACACCGCCTGTCTAGTTCATTCAAATTTTTAACTGCACCTAGCTCAGGTAATAGTTTGGGCCTAGTTCCACTGTTTGGCCACTCAGCTCTGCTCGATTTCCATTCAAATGTTTTGTCTTAACAACTGCAGAGTTGCCAATTTGGTCACATACAAAATGAGTGGGAAAAGGCCTGCTGCTGGTAGAAAGGGGAATTGGTGTGGTGGAAAGGGAAATAAAGATTGTGTCCGTGGGGTAGGTGGTAAAGCAACAGTAACATCTGCTGAAGAAAGACCATATTCCAGCCAAACTAAGATGTCTACTTTCCGTGGACAATCTGATATGATCCCTTTCTTACAGACACGAGTCACATGACAATCGCTACCAATTGTAGATGAGACACAAAAAGAGCAGGCGCTTGAATGGATAGCAAGTGCTTCATCAAGTGGTCTCTCCTCCACCTCAACTTCTACATCACAAATACACCAGTCCTCAGAGGTGCCACCACAATCCCACTTGCTTCCTCACAGCTCCCAAGTCTCCAGCCACCCATCTGAGTATGGGGTAAGACAGATGGTTGAGTCTGCAGGCTGTTCAGTCACACTATAGCCTGGGAATCAGAGGTCTGCTCCAAAGCTTCTCTGAGTCCAGACGATGAAATGATCTGCACTGATGCCCAGAAGCTTTGTGAGTTGGGTCCAGGCCCAGATGAAGAAGGTTCTGAGCATAATGTAGACCCTCATTCCCAAACTGTAACTCCTGTTTGTGGAGACAATGAGGAAGATGCTGATGAGACTCAGATACCTGATTGGAACGACATTTTGACTTTTCGGTCAGGGCAGAAAGAGGTTGTCTCTGAGGACGAGGGGTGTGAGAACACACAGGGTGATGATGAGGTTGGAGATCCCACTTACTGTCAACCCACAGTCAGCCAGTCGATGAGGGGCAGCAGAGGAGGTGGAGGAGGATGCAAGTGAGGACGAGGTTAGGTTGCGCCTCCCTGAACAGAGACGGAGTTCATGTCAACAACTGCATCCTCAACCACAACTCTGCCTCTGAGCAGAAGTCAAGGTTGCTCTGTCTTCTTCAGGTCGCATTGGCTTTAAGTCTTGCCTAGTCTGGGCCTTTTTTGAGATCGCAAAGTATGACCCAACTCAGGATGACACAGGGGTAGAAAAGTCCTTGTGGATCCATGACTTGTTCTCCTTGATGAGTGTTAGTCTATCTACATTTTCACTGGACACAGCCGCGTGCGCTTATCTGTCAGCGCACCACCAGCAGCGCTGAAGACACGTTCAGAGAGAACGCTGGCTGCGGAGCACGACAAGATCTCCAAGGCGTGGAGTGGCGAGCTCAGGCCATTTTTACAGATTGGAAGCCCAAAATGAGCAAGAGTCCATTTCCCCAGTCATGGCATCGATGTTCACTTGGAGATACTCCTGTGAGATTCACTCTGTACCACTGGTGTTTTGTGGAAAAGCAGATCTAAGATTATGTAACAGCTTCTGCTGATACTCCTGCATGCGTGCGTCCCTTTCTATGGCAGGAATTATTTTGCCAAATTTACTCTTGTACCGGGGATCTAATAGTGTGGCAACCAAGTCATCAGCATTACTTCGAATTCTGACAATCCGAGGGGCATGTTGCAGGTAGTGCAGCAAGAAGGCACTCATGTGTCTTACACATCCAGGAGGACCAAGTCCTTTTTGTGTTGGTGGCAGTGAGGTAACATCCACGCTTCCTTCCTCTACCCTCTCCCACCAACCTCGCACAACAGAAATGTCATCAAGGTCTCCCTCATCTGTTGAGTGTTCCATGCCCATCCCAAGTTCATCCTCCACTTCTTCCTCGGCTCCTGCACCTTCCTCAACAGTTTGGCTGCTACCATGCGCCCTCGTTGTTCCCTCTCCCCCACCCTCCCATTCCTGCCGCCTTGGTGCTGCCGACCATCTGGACCTTGGAGATCTTGTTTTCCCTTCCGCATAGGACACCTCCTGTACTTCCTCCACCTCCTCTTGTCCGACCACCTGACTCCGAATACTGTTTAAAGTGTGCTGCAGCATGTAAATGACCGGAATAGTCATGCTGATAATGGCATCGTCAGCGCTACACATCTTTCAAAACTGTGCAGAAGGGTGCATAGGTCCTTGATCTGAGACCACTCCAGCAGCGTGATTTGCCCCACCTCTGGATCTCGTTGGCTCAGGTTATACGTCATAACGTATTGTACCAGGGCTTATAGGTGCTGCCAGAGTTGCTGCAACATGTGCAGAGTTGAATTCCATCGTGTCGGCACATCGTATTTCAGCCGGTGAACTGGCAGGCCGAACGACTTCTGTAGAGATGCAATTCGTTGATCTGCGGGATGCGAACAGCGGAAGTGAGCACACAGCGACTGTGCTCTCTGCAGAAGCGCATCTAGGCCGAGATAGTGGGCTAAAAATTGCATGGCAACCAGTTTCAAGATATGAGCCATACAAGGCACGTGTGTGATATTACCCCGGCGAAGGGCCGCACCCAGCATTGCAGCATTGTCGCACACGGCCTTCCCTGGCTGAAGGTTCAGTGGAGACAACCATTGATCAAACTCGGTCTCTACAGCTGACCACAACTCCTCAGCTGTGTGACTCACATTTCCCAGACATTTCAAAGTAAAGACCGCATTACCAGACAGGCTTTGGGTGGAGGTGGAGGACCGAGACGAGGTTGGGGTGCAGAAGTAGTTGAGGAACTTCTACATGCAGAGGATTGATGCACAACTCGTGGGGATGGCAAGACTTGGACAGCAGACCCTTCTCCAGCTCTCACCATAGTTACCCAGTGCCCAGTCAGCGACATGTAACGCCCCTGTCAATGCTTACTGGTCCAAGTGTCTGTGGTGAAATGCACCCTGTCACACACAGTTTCTCAAGGAAGCAGTGACATTTCAACATAAAGACCGCTTGATGGCATTGAGCCCTGCGGCCACCATAGTAAGGAGGTGTGCAGGATTCCTTGTGCGCAGTTAGAACGCGGGTGGCATTACCAGACATGCTTTGGGCGGAGGTGGAGGACCTAGACGAGGTTGAGGAGGCAGAAGCAGTGGAGGAACTTCTACATACAGATGATAGACACACAACTCGTGGGGACTGCAAGACTTGGACAGCAGACCCTTCTCCAGCTCTCACCATAGTTTCCCAGTGCCCAGTCACCGCCCATGTTAAAATTTTTTTTTTTTTTGAAAAACGGACCCCAAAAACGTTGCTAGCAACGTTTTTGGCTCAAAAACGGACCTAGCAATGTTTTTAGGTGCATAAAAAAACGGATAGGGTGTTTATTACATCTAATCTGGTTTTCTATCAGTTTTTGGACTTAGACAAAAAAAATTCCAAATTCTGATGCCAAAAACGGACCAAGGGCTTTATGTGTGACCCTAGCCAGAGCTCAACACCAGCAGGTGTTTCCACTTCCAAAAGAACAGACGACCTGCTAATCACACTGGCTGTTGCGGGTAAAGGTGGAAGGTCTGCGTCGAAAAGCATGTGTGACTGCTGTCCCCACAGTCACAGAGGATGAAGAGGCCACGGATGCACTTGATGGGGCAGACAGTAGTAGGCCTGCCCCGCTAGGCCGCATTGTAGCACAGTGAGCTTCCCACTGTGACTTATGCTTCATATCCATGTGACGGTTCATGCATGAACTACTCAAAGTATAGATTTTCTACTTAGATTTTGGTGACAAATCTTAAGGTACCTTAACATGCAGCAACTTTTCTAGGAATTTCACTGGCAACTTACTGGCTGCAGTGAAATCATGGAGACTTTGGTCCATTTGTACACAGCAACAAGATAGAACCATGTCTCCATGATTTCACTGCAACCAGTAAGTTACCTGTGGATAAGCTAGAAATGTAGCCGCGTGTAAAGTGACCATTATGGCCCCTTTACACGCAGCTACAGGTAACAGGTTTTCCACAGGTAACTTACTGGCTGCAGTGAAATTATGGAGACATTGTTCTATCTTTTTGCTGTGTACAAATGGAACAATGTCTCCATGATTTCACTGCAGCCAGTAAGTTACCTGTGGAAAACCTGTTACCTGTAGCCGCTTGTAAATGTACCATTAGGGGCCCTTTACACGCCGCTACGACAGGATGGATACAACCCGCTACAGGCTGCAAATGTAGCTTGTAGCGCCAATATAGCCCGTAGTAGCGGCGTGTGAAGACGGGACGAGACAGCCGGCAACAGATACATCTGTTTCCGAGCACTGCTCGAAAACAGATGGCTACAAAGCCGATTGCAGCAAGCTGTATCGGCGTGTAAAGAGGCTACAGAAGGGATGTCTATACACCAGGCAATGTACCTGGTATGTAGCTGGGGCGTGACACAGCCTCCGGGATACCACGCCCCTTCAGCGATCATTGGAGGAAGCTCCTTCGTTGCGATTGGTTGTCGCTGCACAGGGCGGCATATTTAAGGAGCTGACCAGTCACACTACGCAATTGCTCGGGCGTCATGTATTAATCAGCCTCCTGCGATGCCTGGCCAATAATGGTATTATTGCTTTGTCCTATCAGCGTACGGACGTCTCGTACTCCACAATTGTAGCACGCCTATGTGCTGTCCCTGCTG
Organism: Allobates femoralis; assembly: GCA_033576535.1. NCBI lineage: Eukaryota > Metazoa > Chordata > Amphibia > Anura > Aromobatidae > Allobates > Allobates femoralis. The sequence goes on from JARQOC010000013.1 coordinate 23,889,880, forward strand.
CAGCAGGTCCGCCCATATTAGCTTGTTGTAGCGTTGTGTAAATGAGGTACGATGAGCTACAGATGGCTACTTGAGAACCCGGCGATGTAGCTAGCTATAGATGTTGCGTAGCGTAGCGCACCTTGTGGCGGCGTGTAAAGGTGGTGCGTTTCCCGTTTGTAACTGTTTGGCCGTGCTCGTGCACATGAAGTAGCGGGTTGTATCCATCCTGTCGTAGCCGTGTGTAAAGGTACCCTTAAGGTACCTTTACACGCCGCGACGGCAGGCTGGATACATCCCGCTACTTCACGTGCACGAGCACGCTCAAACGGTTACAAATGGTCAACGCATCACCTTTACACGCCGAGACAAGATGCGCTACGCCACGCTACATCTATAGCTAGCTACATCGCCGGGTGTCTCAAGTAGCCATCTGTAGCTCATTTACACACCGCTACAACCAGCTACTATGGGCGGACCTGGTGCAGCAGGGACAGCACATAGGCGTGCCACAATTGTGGATTACGAGCCATCCGTACGCTGATAGGACAAATCAATAATACCATGATTGGGCAGGCAACGCAGGAGGCTGATTAATATTTGACGCTCGAGCAATTGTGTAGTGTGACTCGTCAGCTCCTTAAATATGCTGCCCTGTGCGCCGACAACCAATCGGACCGCACCATCTTCCACCAATGATCGCACATGGGGCGCGGTAACACGGAGCCAGGATCACGCCTTAGCTACATTGCAGCTACATCGCAGGCTGTCCCGAGTTCCCTTCCGTTGCTTCTTTACACGCCAATACAGCTCGCTACCATCGGCGTTGTAGCCATCTGTTTTCAAGCAGAGCTAGGAAACAGATGTATCTGTTGCCGGCTGTAGCGTCGCGTCTTCAGACGCCGCTACGACGAGCTACATTGGCGCTACAAGCTACATTTGTAGCCTGTAGCGGGATGTATCCAGCCTGCCGTCGCGCCGTGTAAAGGGCCCTTTACAGATAACATGGGGAGACTAAAGGCTTGTGGATTTTGGAATGTGCTGCATGACAGTCACCAACCATATTAAGCTTGTAACTGCGGGCAATTGATGCCACTTAAGGGGTGTCTGTGCCCAAAATTTTGGAAAAAATGGAGACTCTTGTTGGAGTGCCCTTGCTGTGTTTGACATGATTTTAGAAGGGCATGACATGCCTATATCTGTGTCTCCTCCTTTTACCCGTCCATCTCTTTTCTTTTTGTGTTTTTATATGCACTTGTCACTTTTCCATGTGTTTGTTGTGTCTTCTGAGAAGTTTGTCACCTTTTGGACACCTTAGAAGGTGTTTTCTATGTGTTTGTATGTGTTTGTGTTTGCCTGCCATTGTTTTCAATGGTATTTGATGGTGTTCGACGAACATTCGATGAGCACCCCCCTATTCGATGAATCGAATCGAATTCGAACACTAGGGTGGTGGCTCACCTCTAATGATAATAATAATTTATTTATATAGCACTAACATATTCCGCAGCACTTTACAATGTAAAGAGGACATATACAGACAAATTCAGACAATACAGAGTAATTAAAAATTCAACAGATACCAGGAGAAGTGAGGGTACTGATCACAAGAGCTTACACTCTATGAGGAAATAGGGCACAAAAGGTAAATGGTAAAAAGTGCCGTCATATATGGTCCAGCCATCAATATAATAATTAGGGGATTCATATAATACTGTAGGAACCGGTCACCAGCCGGGATCTGTACGAGGACAAATAAAGTGTTATTAAGTGCATGGGGGGTGCAGACAGATGATGCAAGAGACCAGATTTGTAAAAGGCAGGATGGGAATAGTTAGATAGGTGAGGTGCGGTGATAGGCCAATATGAAGAAATGCGGTTTTAGGGCTCGCTTAAAACTATGGGTATTGGGAATTAATTGAATTGTTCTTGGTAGTCTTTTCTAGAGAATTGCTGCAGCTCATGAGAAGTCTTAAAGGCGGAAGAGGGAAGTTCAAATTGTAGATGATGTCAGTCTTATGGTGGGTTTACACACACCAATCATTGTGTCCAATATCTGAACAGATCTCTGGTTACAGTGAAATCATGGATACATTGCTCCATGTTGTACACAGCCACAAAATGGAACTATGTGTCCATGATTTCACTGCAACCAGAGATCTGTTCAGATATTGGACACAATGATTGGTGTGTGTAAACCCACCATCACTGTAGGTCACTTGTGGAACGGAGGGTACTTGTAGAGCGATAGAGATGAGGAAGGAGATATAGGGCGGTGCAGAAATGTGGAGGGCTTTGTGGGTGAGAGTGATAATTTTATATTGTACTCTATAGCGGATTGGCAACCAGTGCAATGACTGGCGCAGGATAGAGGCATCGGTAGAGGCCAGATCAAATCACAACTGAATGAAGTGGAGGTGATCCAAAGCTGGCCACAACCTTTCTGGGACTTGTTGGATATTACCAACGATTCATCACAAACTTTGCTGTGAAAGCCGCACTCTTGTCCGACCTCATTAAAGGCACGAAGTCCTCCATGGCCAAGTGGACTTCAGAAGCCGAGATGGCTTTCCAGGACCTGAAGTCAGCTCTGTATAAATGACCGGTTTTAATGGCACCAGATTTCAGTAGGGAGTTTATACTCGACACCGACGCTTCAGAGGTCAGGCTAGGAGCTGTCTTGTCCCAGGCAGTAAATGGTGAGGAACATCCAATCCTATACCTAGGTAGAAAGTAGTTGTCCTCTGACAAAAACTATGCCATTGTGGAAAAGGAGTGTTTAGCCATCAAATAGGCAGTGGACACGTTGAATTACTATCTCCTCGGCCGACAGTTTCAGCTACTTGGGGCCGCCTATTAAGCTACTTGCATATTCATTGCACTGTCAGCCAAACAGCTAATTACAGACACTCACACTCTGTGAGAGCCTTTGTGATTGGCTGTTGTAGTCAGACTGCATTTCCTCAATCTGGGTGGTGATTCTGCTTGGTTGTCATACGCATTTTATAGTATGGCAACTAACCTGCCGTCATAGGGTGTTAAATAAACAAATATTTTTTTTAAAAAGTGTGGGAATTCACAGTATTCTTAAGTCTACCCCAATGAAAGCAGACAGCTACGAGCCCCCCACTCTAAGGTTTAGCAGCCCGCAGCCACTCCTGAAAATGGCACATTCATAAGATGCGCCATTTCTAGGCACTTTACCTGGCTCTTCCAATGGCCCTGGTGGCAGGTGGCATGCTGGATAATAAGGGGTTAATACCAGCATTGTTTTACTAGTGTGTATTAAGCCCTGAGATTCCTAATATCAGTCCAAGTTAGATCCGGCCATTAAGAATCTCAAATAAAGGATTAAAAGAGACATTACAGAGAGAAAAAATAATTTATTAGAAAAAACTACACAGACACACTTAGAGACGCCATCTTTATTACTCTTTCCCCATCCTCATACTATCCAGGATCCTCATCTTCTCTGTCTTCTCTCTTCTTCAACAGATGCAGCTCTGCTATATCTGAGAACATGGGGAGGAAGAACGCTTCTTTTCCCCATGCTTTCTGATCACTAAATGAGTGAGCAGAGACTGTGGCATGGTAAGTGGTGATGTCAGACAGGACGCCGTTGTCACAGTAACCGAATTAACAGTTACCATAGCAACGGTGATCTTAGATTTCCGCAGTTAACTCCCTGCTTACCTGCGCTCCCTGCTATCCTTTGGCTCATTTATGAGCTGGCTCATTTAGGAGTAATAGGGATAGCAGCAGTGGTAAGCAGGGAGTAAACTCCTGCAGCTCATGAATGAGCCAGCTCATTCAGGAGCCACAGTATAACAGTGTTGGTAAGTAGGGAGTAAACTGGGGTGATCTGAGATGACCGTTGCCAGTGTCCAAGTTCCTCATCCACAGAGCTCATACTTTTAAGCTGCTGTTTGCTCTGTACTCTGCAAAATACTTACGTTTCTTTCTCTACTGAATCCTCTACTGGCAGTTTTTGTTATCTCTGGATCTCTCAGGATATTCCGGATCCCGATTCTGGCTGTACCAGCCTCTCCTAGATTGCACAGGATTTTCCAGATTGCCCTACCGGCTGGATCAGTCTGTCTTGGATTGCACGGAACTACCAGGATTCTTCTACAGACAGAGCCAGCATTCCTTGGTCTTCCAACTTTAGCATCTATACTGTTATGATCTGGATCCTGGATTTGTAGTGACTCACCGTAGCTGGGGTATGCACGTCTCGGGCTGTCGCTGCTCCCTGTCACGGTATCGCACCCGAGGCTGTTTAGGCCCGGTGGTCCAGATCAATAGGTTTGGCTGAACAGATGAGGTTTTTATTCTTGTCGTGACGCCACCTGTGGGAATTCTGGGTCTTTCACCGCTGCTTCTTTGGCCTTCGGGGGATGTACGGCAGCTGGGTCGCTCCCCACAGGATGAGCGGGAGTCCCCGGAGCCTGGAGCTGCATCTGATGGTATGCGGCAACTCAATATCTCTTAGTGCAAGGTTTAACAGTTCGGAAGAAACACGAACACCATTGCTCTCTGTAACGGGTCTTTTACTGTAACCGGCAGGTGATACAGGGTATACAGTTAACGGGTAACGGACTGGGTGGTCCCGGTAATGATCGGTGTGGTCTCAGAGCTACGCGGTGTTCCTCTGTTCCTAACTTACTCTATTCTGCCGATGTCACCTTAGTGCGCCAGTTCAGGTACAAGGGGCTACTTCAATTTCCTTGCCGGTGTGTATGTTCCGGTGTGAGGGGAGCCTGGGTCCTTTAGGTGGGTACGCTGCTGGCAAGACGGCTCTGTTTGCGGCTGCGGTGGAGTACTCCTGTAGAGCGGTCCCTCCACTCCTGGTTTGCATAGCAGTGATAAACGACTTGCTAGCTTCGGAACCGGTAATCCGGTTGTAGATGGGCGCGGGTGTATTTTGACCCGTCGGGTGTTCGCCCAAGTACTGGTTGTTAGGCACCGGGTATGGCGCCAACCGGTAGGTGGTCTGCGGGGCTGCACAGAACTGTGCAGAGCCCCCTCTCCTACGTTCCTCCCGACCACTTCTCTCTCCTTCCTCCTTCTTCTACATTCTCCTCTAACACACTACTCCTACACTCCGCCCACCAGGACCTTATTGGCCCTCTATGCTAGCACTGCATGTAGGGTATGGAGCTCTGAGTTAACCGTCTCATAACTGAGGCAGAGAACATTACATCTTTAGTCAGGGATGCAATGCCCTCCTGTGACGCACTCGTTGCGGGGCGCCACAGTAGCATTTAGACCCTTGTGGTTGCTCCTCTAGGGGAGTTCAGCTTCTTAATCCAGAGGGTCATCTCATTAAGATATTTTTTAATGGACTAATCAAATATCCTAAATAATTATCTTGGTTTATTTGAAGTCACTCTCCTGCCTCTTGCTGACTCAGGTATTCAGCTACGACAACTCCACCAGTTGTCCAGTGAGTCCACTTAAGCAAAACCATTCCCCTTGGGCGAAACAGTCAGCGCTCACAGGAACTTCATCATCACAGTGACAGGGGTCATTATCTGACCTGTCACTGTCATGTCAACACAATGGCACCCCATGATCGCTCCACAGAGCCGCCGATGGTGGCGTGGAACTGTTCGATCCCCACCGGCATGTGTTAGATCATGCTATCAGAGTTTGACAGCGCAGTTTAACTGGAAAACAGGTGGTTCCAATTAGCTGCACGTCGGCTGATCAGACAAGCCGATGTGTTGGGCTCAGAGCGTGAGCTTGTATTAAAGTCAGGGACATGACCAATGGCATAACTATAGATCATTGGTTGTAAAGGGATTAAACATTTTTGAAAACCATGTATCATTACCACTACATTTCATAAATACTTGTACTTAGTGTTGGTATCACATAAAAGCCCAATAACATACGTTTAGGTTTGTTTGTGAAATGTGAAAAAATAAATGATCACTTTTTCAAGGTATAATAATTCTACCAAAAGGCAAGAAGAAAACCAATATAGGACAATGCCACTTAGGCTGACAAAGGACAATCGATAGCAGGTGAGATCGGGTGGTAGATCGTTTGTAGCTATATGTCTCCATAGTATATAGCACAGCTCTGTTGTATAGTCTCTAATAAACCTTATGGTAAATCATTTGCTTAATTTTCATGAATTCATGCAGGTAAATGAATGATGAAGTGAAAAAAACAAACCATGATACCTTCCAAGATACGTGACACATTTAAATCTCATGTGGTGGACTCCTCTGCCTCATACTGCTTGTTTCTGGGTTCTGTCTACCACGATGAAAGAGAAAGAGAAACTCAATTAGGGAAGTGCTCACAATATGTTACTTTCAACATTGTGACACAGGAAACCGAATTCAACAAAACTATGGGCGACTTCGAGAAACTATAAATCTTGTGTCACGTAGATACTGGTCACAGTGCTACAGATCTTGGGTCACGTAGATACTGGTCACAAAGCTTCAGATCTTGGGTCACGTAGATACTGGTCACAGAGCTTCAGATCTTGGGTCACGTAGATACTGGTCACAGAGCTTCAGATCTTGGGTCACGGTCCACATCACCGCTTCGTCAGGAGAAACTTGTCTCAGGTGCAGTATACGGAACTTCTGGTCTCTTTGTATGTAGATGCTATAAAGAGGTCTTCACTGGTACAAGTCGATTATTATAATCTATGATGTACATGTTGGTGTCCATATACTTTCGAAATCGTTGGTGCCGAGCACTACTAGAATTTTTGCATAGGGAGTTTGCCCATATGTCGGTCGTCTAGATAGAGTGGCTGTGCACCTGGGTGTGCTCACTCCAGAGTATACATGATAAAACAGTTCAGAAAACAAGAGGGCACTCACCCATATGGTGCTTTTCAGGAGTTTATTTTTTTTTCATTCAGGGTTTCTTACAGTGCAAGGGAGGGGGGACGTGGAGGGATGCTGGACAACGACCAGTTTTGTGCCCTAAATGGCACTTCAGTTGGTCCGATCAATCGGACAAGCAGAAGTGCCATTTAGGGCACAAAACGGGCCATAGTCCGGCATCCCTTCACGTCACCCCCTCCCTTGCACTGTATAGAACCCTGAGTGAAAACGGTACAAACTCCTGAAAAGCACCATATGAGTGAGCACCCTCTTGTTTTCTGAACTGTTTTGTCCATATAATTTCATTTTATAAGGCAAAGATATTAAAAAGTTTGTACTCTTTCCAGATGTCCACTGTCCATGGTGTGTGACGGTTCTATAAAACATTATCAGTTTCTTATTACTTGATGTCCTTTTTACATTTTTCTTTCGACAACAGGTTAATGAGGTTAATTCATTTTTTTAAACCTTCCCCTGGCTCATTTTTCTTGCTGGTAATATTCTTTGTGGATTCTACCTGGAGTTACAGCCTTTTGAATTCTGCTAGTCTGATAAAAATCAGCCGGGATAATACTCTCTGCTGTTTCTTCTATATGTCATTCTCTGTTCTGCTTTTTTCATCTAGGAGCTAGGAAGCATTTCTTTCTAGCAGTACTACTTCACTTTTTCACTTTGTTTTCATGGTTTCTTATTCTCTCACTCAGGAATCCTTTCTATTTTTGTATGTCTTCCTGATTGAGGATTATTGTGCTCTTCCCCTTTCCCCCAGTCCCTAATGAGGTAGAAGGTACACTTGACGGCCAGGTATGAGTTGTCCTCTCCTTGTCTGGTGACTTGGGTAAATCCAGCTTGCACAAGGGTAGCTAGTGACTGTGCAGCTAGAAACTTTAGTCTGTACAGAAACTGGTTAGATCAGTTGTGTGTTTATTCTCAGATAGGCTAGGACCACACTAGTGTTATGGCCTCCATTCTGTGGGGTCCAGCAAAAAGCAGGGTTCCGTCAGCATTAGTGCAACATTACCGTAGTGTAACGCTGCACTAATGCTGCCAATAGAGTCCTATGGATGACGGGACTCGAAGTGCATTCAAACAACGGCATGTAAGTGCCGGAGTTGGAAATCTCATGCTATTTTGTAGCACAGAGGAAAACGTTCCTTGTCACATTTTTCAGTGTGCTACGAAATCGCCTCATCCCGATCGCCTGATTTCAGAGCAGTGCTCAGCAATCCAGCAACCGGGATAAGGTGATTTATCGCCGCCAAATTCCCCAATTACATGCCGCAAGTGGGAGGCAATTTGACGGCAATAGTTCCAGGGCGACATATCGCCGTCAGGATTCGCAACCTCAGTTGCGGCGTGTAAAGGTACCTTTAGGTTGGTTACATACTTGCATTTTTGTGTCCAGCGTCCTAATCTGGCAAAAACCTGATGCTACCTGATCAGGCCTATCTCCTTAGAGTTAGAATGGAGGCACATTCACATGTGGTGGTATAAGGTTTCCGCTAGATCATAACAATTGCGTTCTTTTGACCTCCTTCCTGGACGCACCAAGTTACGATTTTGTGGCTGGTTAAAAATCCTGATGTCACTAGATGCGGCCAAAAATAGAATGTGCTTCAATGGGACCGAATCGGTCCAGACTGGATTGGGCTTTCACACTGAGCATGCCCAGAAACCCTCCCAACACCCTCCCATTAGGTGTGTCCTATGTAAATTTTCAACTTTCCGACAGATCAGGCAAAAAAAAAAACGGATGCAACAGTCTGCAAACGCAACATTTTGTTGCCTAATCTGACACTCAGATCCGGCATAACACTGCTGCAGTTGCAAATTGCAAACCCGAATGCGGTGGGACGCGTTTTCCAGCCTGATCACACCTGAACACAAGCATGAAACCAGCTTTAATCATCAATATCTCCTAGTCCTGTACTGATAATCCCTTGTATCGTTCCAGGTGAGGATGGGACCTGCGATCCTGACCGCGCTCTGTCTGTGGAGCTGTGTCCTGACAGTGACGCCTCTAAACCAAGAACAAGTGGGAAGAGTCACCGACTACATCGAGAAAAACATCTTCAAGTAAGGAACTTTCACTTGCTTTATGGATTTGTAGCCAATATAAATTCTGTAGAAAAAAACAGCAAAAATTGCAAAACTAATCTACATGTGCATCTCAGTGAATTAGAAGATCATCAAATAGTTACTTTTTTTGTAATTCAATACAAAAAGTGAAACCCATATATTAGATAGAGTCATTACACACAGAGGGCTCTATTTCATGTGTTTATTTATGTTAATGTTGATGATTATGGCTTACAGCCAATGAAAATCCAAAGGTCATTACCTCATTAAATTAAAGTAGACCACAGCAAAAAAAGAAGATACCCTGTGGATTATGTGGGAGGGAGCTTCTTTTTGTAATTAAAGATGGAGCCCCTAAATGTGTTCTGTTTTATTTCTAATAATCTTTTTTTCTCTGCGCTGTGTTATTTTTTAATGTTTAATTGAAATTCATGGTGGATGGGTCTAATATTGGCCTGACATCATGAATTTTGGGCTTAGTACAAGCTGACAATATAAAGCTGGTATTAACACCTTATTACCCAGCATGCCACCACCACCAGGGCAGCTGGAAGAGCTGGGCAAAGCACCTGGAAATGATGCTACGATGAATGTGCCATTTTCAGGGGTGCCTGCGGGCTGCAGTTTTAAGCAAGGAAGCTCCAGAATGCTTGGACCTTACCACGCTGAGAATCCCAGCCCTCAGTTACCTGGTTTTACCTTGTCTGGGGATCAAAATACGGTGGGAGCCCACACATTTTTTTTATTATTTGTTTAAATAATTTAAAAAAAATGATCTTCCCTGCATTTTTATTGCCAACCAAGGTAAAGCCAGGCAGCTGGAGGTGACAGTCCGTAGTTGTCCGCTTTATCTGCACTGACAATCAAAAATACAGTTAATTGCTGTCATTTTTTAAAATTATTTATTTATTTTTATACTACTATACTTGTGAAGGGTCCAACAGCCAATTACTAATGCTGTGACAGAAAATGGTCGTCTGTCCAATGGTCGGCTGCTGGAGTATAGCTAAAACCAGCACATACATTCTATCATCTAGAATACTTGGGCTGAATCCAGATTACTCCAACAGCCAATCACAGACACTCATTCTCTGAGAAAGTATCTTTGATGGGCTGTTCCGCCCTCTGCAGTGAATATCCTGGAAGTTAATGAGCGGCCCCGAAACTACAGCTCTGTCACCATTATGGTCACTTTTTTCTGAATGTGCTCCAGTTTATTGATGTCTTTTTTATATTATGTGGTGCCCAGAATTTGACACAGTATCCAGATGAGATCTGACCAAAGAGGAGAAGTGGGGGACAATTTAAAGATTTATAATCCAGCTCACCTGTTCCTTTTGTGCTCCAGAGAATTCCCAATACATCCAGAAAAAATTTTTAAAGTCCGGCACCAAAACCAGGCTATGACTAAGAGGTATTTTACATGTAAACCAGGGCCCAGAATAACTTGCACTTAATCGGACTATACTATAGCCTCGATTTTCCATGCTTTTTATACTGTAAACTAGATGGTGGCCCGATTCTAATGCATCGGGTATTCTAGAATATGTATGTAGTTGACATACTGTGACTGACAGAACTTGTTCAGTCAACGTGAGTGAACTACATATATATATATGTATACATATATATATATATATATATATATATATAGCAGCGCTATGGTATATGGTGGTAAATTACAGCACATGTATAGCAGCACTATAGTATATGACGGTACATTACAGTACATGTATAGCAGCACTATAGTATATGACGGTACATTACAGTACATGTATAACAGCACTATAGTATATGACGGTACATTACAGGACATGTATAGCAGCGCTATGGTATATGGTGGTACATTACATTACATGTATAGCAGCGCTATGGTATATGGCGGTACATTAGAGTACATGTATAGCAGCACTATGGTATATGGCAGTACATTACATTACATGTATAGCAGCACTATGGTATATGGTGGTACATTACATTACATGTATAGCAGCGCTATAGTATATGACGGTACATTACAGCACATGTATAGCAGAACTATGGTATATGGTGATAGATTACAGCACAAGTATAGCAGCACTATTGTATATGGCGGTACATTACAGTACATGGAAAGTTACACTATAGTATATGGCGGTACAGTATAGCACATGTGTAGCAGCACTATAGTATATGGAGGAACATTATAGTACAGGTATAGCAGCACTATGGTATATGGCGATACTCCGCTCCTCCACAGTAAAAGTAAAAAAATCCTCAGTGAGGATACGCACCTGTCCGCCGGCTCGCTCCACCTCCGTCTTCTAGGTCCTACAGGCCTTTAGGACCCGTCGTTGCCTGGGAAACCGATCACATGACCACTAACTGCCGGGGGGACAGGATGGAGCAGGGGGGCAGGCAGGATGGTGACGGGGGGTGGAGGGGGGCAGGATGGAACGAGCGGGGCAGGATGGAGTGGGGGAAGTGGGCAGGATGGAGCTGGGGGGGCAGCATGGAGGGAGCAGGGCAGGATCGAGGGAGCGAGGCAGGATGGAGTGAGCGAGGCAGGATGGAGCCGGAGTTACAGGATGGAGCCGGAGAAGCAGGATGGTGGCGTGGGGGGGGGCAGGATGGTGGCAGGGGGGGGCAGGATGGTGGTGGGGGCAGGATGTAATGAGCAGGGCAGGATGGAGCGGGTGAGGCAGGATGGAGCCGGAGGAGCAGGATGGAGCGGGAGGAGCAGGATGGTGGCAGGGTGGAGCAAGATGGGGGAGGGGCAGGATGGTGGTGAGCGGGGCAGGATAGATGCGGGGGGCCACAATGGATGCAGGGGGGCACGATGGATGTGGGGGGGCACGATGAATGTGAGGGGGGCACGATGGAGGCGGGTGGCAGGATTCTCCTCGCCTCCCGCTGTTCTTACCCGTCTTCTCCGTCACTGCGGTCATGTAACAGGGCGGGCTGTGTGATGTCACATCAGCCCGCCCTGTCACATGACTGCAGTGATGGAGAAGACCGGTGAGAACAGCGGGAGCCGAGGGGGAGAAGTATGGATGCGGGTGGGGTGGGATGCAGGGGCCAGTATCCCCCTTGCCTCCCGCTGTTCTCACCCATCTGTACACAGGGCGGGCTGATGTGACATCACACAGCCCGCCCTGTGTACAAACGGGTGAGAACAGCGGGAGGGGAGGGGGAGGCGAGGTGGGGGCTTGGGGGGAGAGGCGATGTGGGGGTGGCCAGTTCCCTGTATATCCCAGCAAACAGCTATCGCGCAGCACTGTCGCCGGCTGCAAATTGGCGCGAAATTTGAACTTTGAATTCTCACGCCAATCTGCATAGCCTGCGCTCATTGGTGCCCGCCTTGGGTGGGCACCAATGAGCGCCTCTGTCAGGCGCGCGATTTCTGTGACCGACAGACGCCTTAGACAATTATATAGTAGATAATAAAGAAATCTTTTTGGTACTAAGAACTTTTGGTGCCGGACTCTAGTTTTTTTTCTGGAGAGAGATAATGACTTCACGTGATCTAGACTGTGGCTTCTGTCAATACATCCCAGAATTGTGTTTGTCTTTCTTCCTGCAACATCACACTGGTGGCTCCTGTTCAATCTGTGATCTACTAGTATACCCAAGTCATTCTCACGCCTGCTTTTGCTTCACCCTATTCCTCCCATTCTGTATATACTTCTTACATTTTTCTTGCCTAGATGTAGGACTTTGCACTTTTCCCTGTTATAAACATTCTGTTAGTTGCTGCCCACTGTTCCATTTTGTTTAGATCTTGTTGAATCCTCTCTCTCTTCTCTAGTATTAGCTTTCCCTCAATTCCTTCATTTAAATCAGTGAAAAATATAATGAACAACTCTGTGCCCAGGACAGGGCCCTGTTGTCTCCCCTGGGGACATTCTTCCATGTAGAAGTGTCTGATCACTAATGGTACCTTTACACGCCGCGACGGCAGGCTGGATACATCCCGCTACAGGCTACAAATGTAGCTTGTAGCGCCAATGTAGCCCGTCGTAGCAGCGTCTGAAGACGTAACGCTACAGCCGGCAACAGATACATCTGTTTCCTAGCTCTGCTCAAAAACTGATGGCTACAACGCCGATGGTAGCGAGCTGTATCAGCGTGTAAAGAGGCAACGGAAGGGAACTCGGGACAGCCTGCGATGTAGCTGCAATGTAGCTAAGGCGTGACCCTGGCTCCGTCTTACCGCGCCCCATGTGCGATCATTGGTGGAAGCTGCTGCATGACGATTGGTAGTCGCTGCATAGGGAGGCATATTTAAAGGAGCTAACGAGTCACACTACACAATCGCTCGAGCGTGCTGTATTACTCAGCCTCCTGCGTTGCCTGCCCAATCAGGATGTTATTGCTTCGTCCTATCAGCGTACGGACGGCTCGTAATCCACAATTGTGGCACGCCTATGTGCTGTCCCTGCTGCACCAGGTACGCCCATAGTAGCTGGTTATAGCGGTGTGTAAATGAGCTACAGCTGGCTACTTGAGACACCCGGCGATGTAGCTAGCTATAGATGTAGCGTGGCGTAGCGAACCTTGTGGCGGCGTGTAAAGAGGGTGCGTTGACCGTTTGTAACCGTTTGAGCGTGCTCGTGCACGTGAAGTAGCGGGATGTATCCAGCCTGCCGTCGCGGCGTGTAAAGGTACCTTAAGACAGTTATAAATCCACCTAAAAGTTGCCTTGTCCATTCCATACTTGGTTACATTTTAACAAGGGTGGTATGAGATACTTTGTCAAACGCTTTGCTGAAGTCAACATATACTATATCTACTGTATTTCCCTAATTCACCCAGTCAGTGATTCTGCCAAAGAAAGAGATTAAGTTAGTCTGATATGATTTATTAGATACAAACCAATTCTGTCTCTGGTTAATCTGGTTAATTCACTTCATTCTCATCCAGGTACTTGCATACATGTTGATTAATTTCTTAAAAAAACATTCCTGGTATAGTAGTCAGGCTCACAGGTTTATAGTTCCCTGGGTCCCCTCTCTTCCCTTTTTTGAAGATAGGGACAACATTTGCCCTCCTACAGTCTTATGGGACTTCTCCTGCTCTCCAAGAATTTTCAAAGTTTATGGAGAGTGGTTCAAAAATGTCCTCTGCTTTCTCCTTCAGTAGCCTGAATTACCGCTATACAGTGTCCATATACCAATTTATATCAGCTTTGCAGACCATACAAGTGAATCAAGCTAACATTAAATCTACCAATCAAAGTTTGATCATTCTTCCTCTCTTCTGTCTTGCAGAGGTTTGCAGGACCAATATGCCTATTTTGTCAAGTTTACTGAAGACGAATGTAACAAAGGTTTACAAACTCCAGACATCTATACCGCCCTAAAAGTGGATGTATCTGCTGACATCCCCGTCACTGTGGAGAAGAAAGAAATCTATCAGGGAAATCGAACGGTGGCTGCATCTTATGTAAAAACAAAAAGATATGACATTCATGCTGAATCTCGCCTGTTGAACGCTCTACCTGGTTCTACAGAATCCCCCATCAGCAATCTTCTAAATAAGGCCCCCCGGGCTGGGTGTGTCGTATTCTTCTCCCTGAACTCCCCGTGTGTGCAGACATGTACTGATCCTAAAGGAAAGTACAACATCATCGACAAACTCAACCAAGTCAAGCTTCCCGAGTACAACAGCCGAGCCTTCGCTTACACCAAAGTGTTTGATAAAGATAAGAAGAGACCGGAAGAGGACGTTTGGAAAAACTGGCAAGCGCTCGATGCAGAAATCCATTTGTATCGCTGCAATGGAAATAACTGCATTAAATGTTTAAATAACGGGGTCAGAGATGAGAAATGCTACAAGGATTAATATACTGTAGATCATCAGATTAAGCTTCTGCTTTGCATTCTTATATAAAATTGCTAGCTGTAGAGCCCAGCATTTCCCAGGCATAGGGCTGAGTGTGTGTGTGTATGTATATCCACTCATAGCCCTGCCCCTTTCATAGCTCCGCCCCTTCAAGGATACATATGGCTTTCCCTCCAGGAAATGTTTTTATGTGCAAAATAATCATTCTATTCTATTTTTGTTATAACTAAGAACAGTTAGTTACTATGCCTGGGCAATGCCAGGCTTTACCGCTATCTAATATAATGCAGCCCCCATATGTGTGTGTGTGTGTGTCCACATATAGCCCCACCCCCTTCATAGCTTCACCTCCTCCACATAACCCCACCCCTTTCATGGATGCATGTGACTCTGCCCCTCCAGTTAGTTCCACTTCCTTTAGGGACTATGTGGAGGGACAGAGCTATGAAGGGGTGAGGTTACCTGGAGAGGTGGAGCTATGATACAAACACACACATACATACACTCAGCTTTATATATTAGATTGAAAACCCTCCATAACATATTTGCCTTTTTTCCTTTTTTTGCAATTATATACACAATCATAGTTCACCCTTTTTTGTAACATTTCATGACCTGGATCATAAATAGTCGTAATTGCTTGTTATCTTGACGTCTTGACAGAATGTTTAAAGACAAATCAATAAAGTTACTGCAGTTCAATGTTTTAAATCTGTTTATTTTGCTTCTTTTTCACCTTCTCCAATCTACCAGTTTCCTTGGTAGTAAATCACGACACTTACTACACGCAAGACCCTTACGACTAGATAATAGTTATCATAACTAGAGTCCTTTGGGTCCTGGAGCAAAATAAAAATGTGGGCCCCCACCAGCGTGTTGGTCAGATGAACGGGCTTCTGTCACATTAAAATCCTATAAAAAAAAAATGTGTTCGCGCCCCCCCCCCCCCATAAAATAAAAGAGTACAGGTGACATATTTAAACCTCATAGAAATTGCAGCAATAATAATTGGTTCTACGTAATGCATCTAAATACAGTCACTAAAGAACGAACCTCACCATATTCTTACTGAACAAGTCTGCTATACCAAAACTAATTTACCAATAAGAAAGCACATAATGGGGATAAATGCCACCACACTGTGACGATATACTATCAACACATAATGTTAAATATAACCACCATTTTGTTACAGAAAAAAATCCACAATCCAAGACTAATATACCAATACCACTATATATAAAGGATACATTCAGCCACCCCATGACCAGACCACATATTATCACCACACAGTGACCAAATAATGCCACATATAAGGGACAAATATGGCCACACTGTGACCAGACTACATATTACTGCCACTTAATAAATTAATAATATCACATACAAGGGATACATATGGCCACAACATGATCAGACCATATTACCAAAACATAGTCACTGAATAATACCACATACAAAGGACAAATATGGCCACATCATGAACAGATCATGTTATCAAAACATGATGACAAAGTAATACCACATACAAGGGACAAATATTTCATCATGACCAGAACACATATTACCACCACCTATTGATCGAATAATACCACATACAAGAAAGAAATATAGCCATAACATGACCAGACCACATATTACCATCACATAATGACCAAATAATACCACATACAAGAGACGAATACCCCCACACCTAGACCAGATCACAGATGACCATCACATAGAGACTGAATAATACTACATACAAGTGTGGCGCCCCACAACGAGTGCGTCACAGGAGGGTATTGCATCCCTACTTGAAGATGCAATATTCTCTGTCCCAGTAGTGACATGGTTAACACTCAGAGCTCCATACCCTACATGCACCACTAGTATAGAGGGCCAATAAGGTCCTGGTGGGCGGAGTGTAGGAGTAGAGTGTAGGAGAATTTAGGAGAGGAGAGAAGAAGTGGTCGGGAGGGGAACGTAGGAGAAGAGGGCGCCATTACTCGGTGCCCCACAACCGGACCATGGGCGGCTCATGTCGGGTCAAAATATACCCGCGCCCATCAACAGCCGGATCACTGGTTCCGAAGCTAACAAGTTGTTCAGCACTGCTCAGCAAACCAAAAGTGGAGGAATAGCTCTCCAGGAGCGTCTCACTACAGCCGCAATTAGAGCTGTCTTGCCAGCGGAGTACCCACCAAAAGGAATCTGGCTCCCCTCACACCGGGCTGTATACACCGGCAGGGAAATTGAAGTAGCCCCCTTGTACCCGATCTGGCACCCTAAGCCGACGTCGGCAACCAGACTAGAACAGAATAGAACAGAGGAACACCGTGGAGCTCTGAAAACACACCAGTCACCGCTGAGACCACCCAGTCCGTTACCCGTTAACTGTATACCCTGTATCATCTGCTGGTTACAGTAAAAGACCCGTTACTGAGAACACTGGTGTCTGTGTTTCTTCAGAACTGTTTAACTCCACATGCTAACTAGGGATGGGCGAATCTACTCGCTAGGACTCGTTACTCGGCGAGTAGTAATGGACTCGCAGGACTCGGTACTCTGCGAGTCTCCCAGTGATTACTCGCGAGTCTAATGCAAATCAATATCAATCCTAGTTTTGTCAGAAACGCTGACAAAACTAGGATTGCCATTGTTTGCATTAGACTCGCGAGTAATCACTGGCTACTGTGCCAGCGATAGCAGGGAAACTCGCAGATAACTGCTGTTTCTTTGCGAGCCGAGTCCAGCTGTCTTCTCTGTGCAGCTCCAGGGTCCTAGAGCCCGCCTGCTCACAGACATGATGTAGCAGTGCTGAGATTGTTCTCAGTCTGCTCATTCCCTGTGTACAGACATGAATGTCTGTGCACAGAGATGATGTAGCAGTGCTGAGATTGTTCTCAGTCTGCTCATTCCCTGTGTACAGACATGAATGTCTGTGCACAGAGATGATGTAGCAGTGCTGAGATTGTTCTCAGTCTGCTCATTCCCTGTGTACAGACATGAATGTCTGTGCACAGAGATGATGTAGCAGAGCTGAGATTGTTCTCAGTCTGCTTATTCCCTGTGCATAGACATCTATATTTATGCACAGGGGATGTAGCAGAGAGGACATCGCGTTTTGGACTGCGTCGGACGGAAGAGGATTTTTTTAATTAAAGATGGAGTCCCTAATGGCTTTTTTTTTTATTTCTAATAAAAAATTTTCCTTGTGTTGTGTTTTTTTTAAAACAATTTAATAGAAATTCATGGTGGTCATGTCTAATATTGGCGTGACCGCCATAAATTTCGGGCTTAGGGCCAGCTGATAATACAAAGCTGGCCCTAACCTCTTTATTACCCAGCGTGCCACCGCTACCAGGGCCGCTGGAAGAGCGGGGTTCAGCGCCAGAGGATGGCGCTTCAATGAACGCGCCATCTTCTGGGGCGGCTGCGGGCTGCAATTTGCAGCGGGGGGTGCCCAGAAAGCTTGGGCATCCCTGCGCTGCGGATTCCAGCCCCCAGCTGCTTAGCTGTACCTGGCTAGACATAGAAATTGCGCGGAGCCCCACGCATTTTTTTTTTATTATTTCATGAATTTCAGAGTCAGAGTCTCAGAGTCAGAATCTCAGAATTTCATGAAATAATTAAAAAAAAATGCGTGGGGCTCCGCGCAATTTCTATGTCTAGCCAGGTACAGCTAAGCAGCTGGGGGCTGGAATCCGCAGCGCAGGGATGCCCAAGCTTTCTGGGCACCCCCGCTGCAAATTGCAGCCCGCAGCCGCCCCAGAAGATGGCGCGTTCATTGAAGCGCCATCCTCTGGCGCTGAACCCCGCTCTTCCAGCGGCCCTGGTGGCTGTGGCACGCTGGGTAATAAAGAGGTTAGGGCCAGCTTTGTATTATCAGCTGGCCCTAAGCCCGAAATTTATGGTGGTCACGCCAATATTAGACATGACCGCCATGAATTTCTATTAAATTGTTTTAAAAAAAACACAACACAAGGAAAATTTTTTATTAGAAATAAAAAAAAAAGCCATTAGGGACTCCATCTTTAATTAAAAAAATCCTCTTCCGTCCGACGCAGTCCAAAACGCGATGTCCTCTCTGCTACATCCCCTGTGCATAAATATAGATGTCTATGCACAGGGAATAAGCAGACTGAGAACAATCTCAGCTCTGCTACATCATCTCTGTGCACAGACATTCATGTCTGTACACAGGGAATGAGCAGACTGAGAACAATCTCAGCTCTGCTACATCAGGCAGCAGGCAGGCTCTAGGACCCTGGAGCTGGGGCAGCCAACACAGAGAAGACAGGACTCTTATCTGTGCGAGTCAGCGATTACTTACAAAGTAAACGAGCAATGCAAATAAATGACACAACTAGGATTGCTTCAGGCTGAAGCTTCTACTCGCTATTACTCGCTTCCCCATTCATTAACATTGGACTCGCTAGACTCGCAACGAGTAGCGAGTCCTGGGCTCGGACTCGCTAGAGTCAAGCGATTCCGAGTAATTTAGGATTCGCCCATCACTAATGCTAACAGCAACTACAGAGCTCCATACAGCACCAAGGGCAGCTCCAGGCCCCGGGGACTCCCGCTCATCCTGTGGGGAGCACCCCATCCTGCTTTATTCCATCCCCTGGAGGCCCAGGCAGCACCGGTGAAATCACCGGAATTCCCGCAGGTGGCGTCAAGAATAACTAACCCTTATCTGTTCAGCCAACCCTCATTGATCTGGACCACCGGGCTCCACAGCCGCAGGCGCGGAACCGTGACAGGAGAAGCAAACGCCTGCGATGTGAAGACCCGGCCACGGTGAGTCACAAGCAACAAATACCACTACACCATGACAAGATTACATATTACCACCACATAGTGACCAAATAATAAAACATACAAGGGACAAATACCACCACGACATGACCAGACCACATATTACCACTATATAATGACTGAATAATACCATATACAAGTGAAAAATACCTCCACACAATTACCAGACCACATATTTCCACCACATAGTAACTGAATAATGACACAGACAAAGGACAAATACTGACACATTGTAACTAGACCATATATTACCCTCACATGGTAACCAAATACTACTATGTACAAAGGACAAATATCACCACACTATGACCAGACAACATATTACCACTACACGGGGGACTGAAAAATACCACCATATTGACCATCATCAAAATTCACAGTACTAACGTTAATATTACCATTTGTAACATTATTTACAGGAGAAATGTAGATAGTATATACTGTTGTGGATTCCATGACTGGAATTTCTGGTTTGGAGTTCCCTCATGTGGTTGAGACTGGTGATGCATCTGCTCTGTCTGTGAGAGATGTATCACCTGAATCTGATAATGGCTGGAGGGGAGTTTGGACTGGGATATTTAAGTGTTCTAATTTGGCCGGCTCGTTGCCAGTGGTGAATTGTTCATGAGGTGACTGCATGTCTCCTGCCTTCTCCTGGTCCTTGCTGAATCCATTAAAGATAAGTGAATAGTTGTTTTTTCTGCAAATCTGTGGCTCATTTGTAATGTGCCTTTTGTATCTGAATTACTCAGGTTTCTGCTCTGAGTGTGGGATTGGTTTGTTTGTCTGTATAAGTGTCGTTGTTTCCTGCATTCAGTTAGGCAGGAATTCCTCCCTAGTCCATTAACCATTCCATTACCTGTCTATAGTTCCAAGTTTTGCTTAGTGTCAGTTTTACTGACTTTGGAATTGTTCGCAGGAATCTTGCTGGTTTAGTGGGAGGTGAGTCCGTGTGGGCTCAGATTTTTTGCATATCCAGTAGTTGGTTTTTTGATAGGGTTTTGCTGCCGGTTGCGGAAGTAATCCGTCCTGTCCTTTCTCTATTCAGTTATAGCTGGGCCTCTCTTTGCTTGTGTCTATTTTCTGCCTCTGAATTGTTTTTCATCTCCACTAACCGTCAGTATTTGTGGGGGGCTTGCTATTCCTTTGGGGTCTACTCCGAGGTAGTCAGGTATTTCCTGTTTCCGTCTTTAGGTTTAATTAGTCCTCCGGCTGTGCTGAGGCGCTATAGGGCATTGTAGTGCGCTCCATGGCTACTTCTAGTTGTGGGGGTTAGTCAGGATTCCGCGATCAGTATTAGTGTCCAACCTCTCCTGTGAACGCCACATGATACTCCTCAGTTGCCGGTTCATAACAATATACTGTATATAGGACAGGTTAATCTATTGACATAGAATTGAGACATTTTTGCTTTCCTTCCTTATCCGGCACAGGCCACTATTACTTCTTCTAGATAGGACTTGTCTTTTCAGTAAGTGACACAATGAGTGGTCACTTCTACATGATGTAGATCTTCCTTCCTACCCCATGTACATGCCTATACTTATCCCAAAGAACATCAACACCACAGTGAGGTGGGAAGCGCATGTGGAGAAGGCTTTACATCTCCCATCACATGGATATATATATTCAATATGGAAATAATAATAAAAATATAGGAAACCATTATTAATCTTAATGGCAAGAAAAAAGTAAAAAAGCCGATTATAACTGATACTATTTTATAAAAGGAGAGGTCACCGCAGGCAAGATTGAGAAGGGTCAGAATCTCACTAGCAAAATGGTCTACTTTTGTTTTTGCAGAAGATGAGAGGTCTTACCAGAGTGGGAACGATGCCCAAGATGAAACTTACTACACCAATAATGATGGTGAGACATTTACATAGAGTCCAATTTATAATATTGGTGTAATATAAAGGAAGGCATATGTGAAGACACAGGGGTCAGTGGGTGCTCCGCCTTTAGAAAGACGGCATGGACCAGGGCTCTGAATAGTCTGGCAAGAAAGAACGACTTAACAAATAAGAACAACACGTCTGGCCAAATTAAGAACATTTACCCATGATGCGCATTAAAATAAGGTTATCACAGCATATGGCAATATACCGGTCTTAGGCAATCACCACCAGTAACATGCACTTCAATCTCTCAAAGGAAAAGACCAATGTACATCTGTATGAAGAAATACACAGTAAGTAAACAGCCAAAAGTATAAAATATAATACATCTTTTTTGATCAATGTATAAAATCAAGTAAGAAGGGAGGAAAGTCCCAGAACACCCAACCAAAAGGATTGCACTAGAAAATGGCCTTTATAATATGATGAACTGCCATACAAATAGTACCACAAAATACATAGCAGCACTGTGTTATACCTTTAAAAGTCCACAGGATGGCCTCAGTGAGCCATAAAGTGAAACGGGAATAGATATGGGCTAAGTAACAGAAAGAGTAATGTCGCGGTGCACCTAAGAAGGAAATACCGGGCAGACAATGAATGTTACATAAATATTAGCAAAATTGCAACCTGACCGGCACCAGAGACCCAACGTGTTAAACTCTAGGTGTAACCACACAATCCTGGTTAATCTGTCTTATAGTCTGTACAGCATTTATCACACACATTATTTATATATTTTGATAGATCAGGATTACAGATGTGGTGATAACAAATATGGTGATTATTTTTCCTTTCTTTTAAAGGGGAAAAGGCGGATGATTTGGATTCTATACTTTTCCGCCATTGCTCCTGGTGTGTCTGTTATAGTCTGCAGCCCTTACATCCCGTCACCTGCTCTGCAGACAATCAGGCTCAGTGGCTTCAAGCTGTCTGTGCCGTCAGTTCGGGCAGAACCGCTCAGTTTGCTGATTCGCTGCATCGCTGTCTACATAATGTAAGAGCTGCTTTGACGCTGGGGTGTCCGGATGCAGGGAAGACAGATGGGATGGAAAAGAGGGAAGGCACATGAGATAAGGAGTGGTGAGAGAGGAGACATTCTGACACTCACCTGAGTCTGTGCCCTAAACTCCCTAACATCCCTATACAGGTCCATCCCCTCATCGCTATCACGTGCCTAAGTCTTGCTTACCCTGGACTCACCCTGGCTAGTGAAAAGGCCAGCGAATACACTAGACTCATCACTGCAAATAAACAACACAAGGGTAAAGGAAACAGACAGAGGGAAATAGACACAAACAGAAAAGTGCTCCAACTCCTCCATTACAGCTACACTACAGAGATGCAAAAAACTCGACTCATCAGCTTCTTCCAGAGACTGGCTCCTTCCAAACTGACATCACAAAGCACCCACTGACCTTGTGGAGACCAGTGGAGGATAACACTGCGGGCACCAGTTAAACTTTAAAGCACTCAAACACAGTGAAACCCAAGGTGCATTGCTCCCTAGAATTTGAATATGCAGATGAAGTCCATGGAGCCTCGGTTAAGAGTCTACAACATGGACACCAGCCAGTTATCCCACCAGGGAAGGACCTAGCCCAGGGTATTAGTAGCCCTTAAGTCACTATCCAGCCCTTGCGAGCTTGAAGATATGGCCAGGGATTTACCATGGACTAGGTATCCAACCACAGACAGCTGTTTCGGGGTTGTTGCCCCTCATCAGTGTGGCGCAGGATTCTGGCTGGGTGGGAGCAATGCTTGATAGACAGACATCACTAGTCCATGGTAAACCCCTGGCCATATCTTCAAGCTCGCAAGGGCTGGATAGTGACTTAAGGGCTACTAATACCCTGGGCTAGGTCCTTCCCTGGTGGGATAACTGGCTGGTGTCCATGTTGTAGACTCGTAACCGAGGCTCCATGGACTTTATCTGCATATTCAAATTCTAGGGAGCAATGCACCTTGGGTTTCACTGTGTTTGAGTGCTTTAACTGATGCCCGCAGTGTTATCCTCCACTGGTCTCCACAAGGTCAGTGGTTGCTTTGTGATGTCTGTCTATCAAGCATTGCTCCCACCCAGCCAGAATCCTGCGCCACACTGATGAGGGGCAACAACCCCGAAACAGCTGTCTGTGGTTGGATACCTAGTCCATGGTAAATCCCTGGCCATATCTTCAAGCTCGCAAGGGCTGGATAGTGACTTAAGGGCTACTAATACCCTGGGCTAGGTCCTTCCCTGGTGGGATAACTGGCTGGTGTCCATGTTGTAGACCAGGGGTGGGGAACTCCAGTCCTCGAGGGCCGCAAACAGTGCAGGTTATCAGGATTTCCTTAGTATTGCACAGGTGATAACATAATCACTTGCACTGGTGATGATTCCAATCCCTGTGCAATACTAAGGAAATCGTGAAAACCTGAACTGTTTGCGGCCCTCGAGGACTGGAGTTCCCCACCCCTGTTGTAGACTCTTAACCGAGGCTCCATGGACTTCATTTGCGTCCTTCCAAACTGGTCAGCATATCAGTTCTGGGTATGCACTTAGGCCACAGGCCCTAATCCAGAAATGCTTCTCAGCCTATTGTTGAGAGGCACAATGTACTTAAAGGGAACCTGTCACCTACAATTAAGGCCCTACACTATCACTACCTGTCCCTACACCTTCCCAGCTGCTCCCTATGTATCCCTATCTGAACTAAATCCACCCTATAAAAGATCTGCAAAATAACTTGTAACTTACAGAAATCCCTGAGGCTGGGGACTGAAAAGGCGGCGCCAGGATCCATGCAGCACTCCTCGATCTGGCTGCGCACGCCCTGCTGGGCGGCATTAGTCTTTCTTCATGTCCGCCCCTGTACTTGGAATCTCCCGCCCTCTGGAAGCCTACGATCATATGATCAGCCCCAGTGCATTATGGGCTTGATCACGTGATCGGCCCGACTTCAATAAGCGCAGTGCGCATGCGCGGAGCCAGGCTGATATACGTATGCACATATACGTTTTATACAATTTTTGCAGGGTATAGTGGCGCTTTCTGAGTTGGGTTGGTAAACCGGTGAATCTGTCATGTGAGATATACTCATATAGTGTTAACTAGCCCATCAAACTAGGGGTCACTAATAGGCCTGTGTTCAGATACAGTGCACATATTCATGCAGCGTCCACTAGCCCACTGCAACTGGTGTAACTAATAGGCTCTTGTTCAGACACTTGGTGTATCTCACTTATCAATATGACAGGCTCCCTATATCAACATTAGGGATGGGCGAGTCTACTCGCTAGGACTCGTTACTCGGCGAGTCGTAAGGGACTCGCAGGACTCGGTACTCTGCGAGTTTCCCAGCGATTACTCGCACAGTAACGAGTCCAATGCAAATCAATGGCAATCCTAGTTTTGTCAGAGTCTGAGACTCTGACAAAACTAGGATTGTCATTGACTTGCATTGGACTCGTTACTGTGCAAGTAATCGCAGGGAAACTCGCACAGTAATGAGTTCGGCTGTCTGCTCTGTGTGGGGCTCGGGTTCTGCAGGCTGCCGCAGCTTCAGGGTCCTAGAGCCGCCTGCTCTCCCTGTGCACAGAGATGATGTAGCAGAGCTGAGATTGTTCTCAGTCTGCTCATTCCCTGTGCAGAGACATCATTCTATATCTATAAAAAAGGAATGTAGCAGAGAGGACATCACGTTTTGGACTACGTCGGACAGAAGAGTATTTTTTTAATTAAAGATGGAGTCCCTAATGGCTTTTTTTTTTATTTCTAATAAAAAATTTTCTCTGTGTTTTTTTTAACCCTTTATTGGAGATTCTTAGTGGCCGGGTCAAACGTGGCCTGACATTAAGAATCTCGGGCTTAATACCAGCTTGTATACCAAAGCTGGTATTAACCCCTTTATTACCCAGCGTGCCACCGCCACCAGGGCCGCTGGAAGAGCGGGGTTCAGTGCCAGAGGATGGCGCTTCAATGAACGCGCCATCTTCTGGGGCGGCTGCGGGCTGAAATTTGCAGTGGGGGGTGCCCTGAAAGCTTGGGCCTCCCTGCGCTGCGGATTCCAGCCCCCAGCTGCTTAGCTGTACCTGGCTAGACATAGAAATTGCACGGAGCCCCACGCATTTTTTTTTTTATTATTTCATGAAATTCATGAAATAATAAAAAAAAAGGGCTCCCCTATATTCTTGTGTCCGGCCAGGTACAAATAGGCACCTGGGGGTTGGGGGCAGCCCGTTGCTGCCTGCTGGATCCAGCTGGTTCCAGAAATACGGCTAAGCCCACGTCATTTTTTTTGTGAAAAATCAATAAAACAATCCTAAAAAAGGGACTGCCTCTTTATTAACCCTTCCACCATGGCCGAGGGGTTAATAAAGATGCAGTACCTTTTATTTATATTGTTTTATGGATTTTTCAGAAATAAATTTGACGTGGGCTTCGCCGTATTTTGCAACCAGCCGGATCCAGCAGGCAGCGACGGGCTGCCCCCAACCCCCAGGTGCCCATCTATACCTGGTCGGACACAAGAAAATAGGGGAGCCCTTTTTTTTTATTATTTCATGAATTTCATTAAATAATAAAAAAAAAAAATGCGTGGGGCTCCGCACAATTTCTATGTCTAGCCAGGTACAGCTAAGCAGTTGGGGGCTGGAATCCGCAGCGCAGGGATGCCCAAGCGTTC
The DNA here is from genome assembly GCA_033576535.1 of Allobates femoralis. Taxonomy (NCBI): domain Eukaryota; kingdom Metazoa; phylum Chordata; class Amphibia; order Anura; family Aromobatidae; genus Allobates; species Allobates femoralis. Next base: position 23,915,983 of record JARQOC010000013.1, read on the forward strand.
TGGGCACCCCCCGCTGCAAATTGCAGCCCGCAGCTGCCCCAGAAGATGGCGCATTCATTGAAGCGCCATCTTCTGGCGCTGAACCCCGCTCTTCCAGTGGCCCTGGTGCAGTGGCTCACTGGGTAATAAAGGGGTTAGGGCCAGCTTTTTATTATCAGCTGGCCCTAAGCCCGAAATTGATGGCGGTCACGCCAATATTAGACATGACCGCCATGAATTTCCAGTAATTAATAGAAAAAAAAACACAACACAGAGAAAAAATAATTTTATTAGAAATAAAACAGAGCACAATTAGGGAGCGCCGGCAGAGCAGTGAATAAATTATCTTCAGGGAGGTCGGCAGGGTCCCGCAGGGTCCCAGTGTCCTCCCGGCGTCACAGCTATCTGCTGACAGGACGTCACATGACCGCCGATCATGTGACTGTGACGTCACAACAGGCCATGTCAGCAGATAGCTGCGACACCGTCACACATCCACGCACACATCCACACACGCTCACATCCACGCATGCTCACATCCACGCACGCTCACATTCACGCACGCTCACATCCATGCACGCACACATTCACGCACGCTCACATCCACGCAAGCACACATCCACGCACACTCACAACCATCCATCCATGAATCCATTCATCCATCCATACATACATACACAAATACACACACATACATACATACACACATACATACATACACACACATATACACATATACACACACATACACACACACATACATACACACATACATACACACATACATACACATACATATACATACATACACACATACATACATACACACATACATACACATACATACACACATACATACACATACATACATACACACACATACATACATACACACATACATACACACACACACACACACATACATACACACATACATACACACACATACATACATACACACATACACACACATACATACACACATACACACACATACATAAATACATACACACACATACATACACACCCATCCATTCATGCACTCCTCCGGAGTGCAGGGGTTAAAAATAACAAAGCAGGTCATCCTCACCTATCCTCTGTTCTACAGGACCTGGCATGATGTCATAATCACATGACAGCCATTAACCAGTAACCGGCAGTGTAATTACTGCCGGTTACTAGGTAACCGGTTGTGATGTGAATATGACATCATGCCAGGTCCTGGCAGCACATCGCAAGAGACGCTGGAGAGACCGGGCACCGGGAGCGTACGGGACGTGCAGGAGCGAGGACAGGTGAGAAGAATGGAGGAGGAGGAGGAGAGGGGGAGCAGAGGAGAGACACAGAGGAGCACATAGGAGGACGGGGGAGCAGAGGGGAACACTGCGAGGGGCATACTGTGAGGGGGGGGCCGCAAAACTGTGAGGGAGGGGCCTGTATTCCTACGATGGAGCATGTATATATGCTGGGGGAGCCTGTATAACTACGGTACGGGATATGCACTGCATCCCCCCCGCTGATGGACGGGAGGATGCAGTGCATATCATGAATAGCAAATGAGCGGCACCACGTGATCGGCCGCTCTGCCTGTATATATGCTGGGGGAGTCGAATCGTTTTCACACTAGCACTATACTCGCACCAAACTAGCACTGCACTCGCATCACTGTGGTGCATCAATCACGCTCCGTGTTTGATGCACGACAGTGTGCCTCCACCCATACAGAATCTGTTATGTTCCGACAAAGCTTCCGAGACACATCTGTGATTTGTAAATCGCACATTACTCGCTATTACTCGCTTCCCCATTCATTAACATTGGACTCGCTAGACTCGCAACGAGTAGCGAGTCCTGGGCTCGGACTCGCTAGAGTCAAGCGATTCCGAGTAATTTAGGACTCGCCCATCACTACAATCTGCCATCATAGAGTTTTACATAAATAAATAATAAACAAAGCGCGTGAGGATTCACATTATTATATCTAGCCCAGTAAAGGCAGACAGCTGCGAGCTGCCACCTTCAGCTTCGTAGTTTTACCTTGGCTAAAAAAAAATGCATGGGCTCTGCCCTATTTTTAATTCTCAGCCAAGTTAAAACTAGGCAGCTGAGGGCTGGTATTCTCAGTGGGGCGAGGTCCCGCTGTTTTACGCCCCCCCCCCACTCTAAAGAATAGCAGCCCACAGTCGCCCCTGAAACTGGCAAATTCATCCCAGCACCATTTCCAGGCGCTTTGCCAGGTTCTTCCAACACCCCTGGTAGCAGTGGTATGCTGGATAATAAGGAGGTAACACAAGCTTTTTTTTGCCAGCTGGTACAAAGCCTTGAGATTCTTAATGTCAGGCCAAGTTAGACCCTGGCCATTAAGAATCTCAAATAAATAGTAAAAGAGACACAACACAGAGAAAAAATAATTTTATTCAAAACAAAACACAGAGACACTTAGTGACTCCATCTTTATTATACCCTCCCCACCCTCGTAAACCTCCACCATCCTCATCTTCTCTCTTCCTGGACAGATTCAGCTCTGCTGCATCAGAGACCACGGGAAGGAAAGACACATCCAATCCCCATAGTCTCTGATCACCTGCAGTATAGAAAGCGGTGAGATCATGAGTAATGAGGTCAGTGGTGATATAATGTCGACCATGTACATTTTTCTTTTGTATGCATTTTACTTTCTTTTGAAAAAGAAAAGCAAAATCCAGCCCTGCTGAGCCGGGCTCCAATTTTTCTATTGTTCTTGATGTGAGGCTGAGACGAGGCCGGTGTCTGGGCTCCAGGTGGATGAGCATAGAGCAACTGGGTGAGCTGGAATCGAGTTTCTACTAGTTTTACCCTGGCTGGGAATTAAAAATAGGGCGGAGCCCATGCATTTTTTTGTCAGCCAAGGTAAAATTACCCAGCTGAGGGTGGCAGCTCGCAGCTGTCTGCTTTCACTGGCCTAGACTTAAAAACACTGTGAAGCCCCATGCATTTTTTCTCTAATTTTTTATTTATTTATAAATAATAATAATAATACATTTATTTAACACCCTATGATGGCAGGATGGTTGCCATACACTAATGTGTATGGCAACCAAGCAGAATCACAGTCCAGATTGTGGAAATGCACTGACTGCAACAGCCAGTCACAGAGGCTTTCACAGAGTGTGAGAGTCTGTGATTGGCTATTTGCCTGACAGTGCAGTGAATATGCAAGTAGCTTAATAGGCGGCCTCGGAAGTGATTCAGCAGGACACTGAGCGGCCCTGGGAGCAGCAGCAGGAGTCTGGTAAGCCCGATCTACCTGTTCTTATATCTATCTTCCCTAGGTTCTGTCAAAGTTACATGGCAGAACAGTATGCAGACAGTCTACATCATACCTGTATACAGTTCCCATGCAGTTTAAGCATGTTGTCATCCTTCTCTGCCTTCTTTCAGCCCCTCCAGACCTCATGCTATTGTGTTTGAACGTCTTTTTTTTTGTTTAATTATACTGCACCTGCCAATCACAGAAATGCCATTATCAAAGATAAGTATGGCATTACTATGACTAGCAAGCAATCCTAGCATGTTTATTCACTGAAAATCAGTCAGGAAACATGATAGACAACTCACTCGAATATCACCTGTAAAATCCAAAATGCTTGCAGAGTACCGAGTAACCCAAATACCGAACTATCCGTACAAGTAGCGAAGAGTAACAAGTATACTCGGTCATCACTAGCAAGTAACTTACTGGGCGGACCCGGACGTAGCAGCTGGTAAGCCCGATCTATCTATTCTACCATTTATCTCTCTTCACTAGGTCCTGTCACTGAGAGAAGACAGCTGTATGGCAGAACAGTATGCAGACAGTCTACATTACGTCTGTATACGGTTTCCATGCAGTTTGAGCACGTTGTCATCCAACTCTGCCTTCTTACAGCTCCTGCAGACCTCATGCTATTGTGTTTGAGCGTCTTTTTTTTCCTTTGGTTATACTGCACCTGCCAATTACAGTGATGTCATTATCAAAGATGAATATGGCATTACTATTACTGGCAAGCAATCCCAGCCTGGTGGTTGGCTGTAAATCAGTCAGAAACATGCTTTCCAGCTCACTCAGATATCACAAGTAAAATCCCAAAAAACTCGGAGTGTAACGAGTATGCTGAATACCAAACGATCCGTGGGAGTAGCGAATAGTAATGCGTATACCCGCTCATCACTAATAACAGCTCATCATTTTCTAAGACTTGAAGTCTCGTTATAGAAAGATCATAATATTGTTTCTCACAGGTAGAATAAACTGAATGTACCCTATGTAAGACAAAGTAAGACCAGTGACCACTGCTTTATGACCAACTGTTTTTCCATTGGTCATAGCTTCATTTCCAGACTTAGGTCATTCTGTTAGTCACATCTATAATAGGATAGACAAGGGTGCAATGGGTCTTATCTCCTTAATGTTGTAAATATAAGCAGTGCATTAACTGCTCACCTTGATTAGTTGTGAGACCCACAACTAGTATTTGCTCATCGAACAGCTGCTGCAGGATCCACCACCTAAGGATGGCCATGAATAATATCCAAGGACAAAGGACAAATTTGATCTGCTGCAATGACGTTGCAAACTCCTGTAGTATTTAAAACGGTGCTCTTTATTCCATTCCAATCCAACATGTTTCAAGGTCGTCCCAACCTCTTCATCAGGGATACACCAGCATAATAACCCTAATTGCCCATAACCCTATAACCAATATTACCAATAACGCTAATAAACTCATAATAACCCTGGCTATTATACTGGTGTATCCCTGATGAAGAGGTTGGGACGACCTTGAAACGTGTTGGATTGGATTGGAATAAAGAGCACCGTTTTAAATACTACAGGAGTTTGCAACCTCATTGCAGCAGCGCGGATCATATTTGTCCTTGGCTATTACTCTGTTAGTCATGAGTGATGCCACGATCCAGTAGAGGACGCCCAACATTTAAGCAATACTTTTCTGGAAATCTCTTTCACTTCATTATTCCTCAAGCTGTAGATTAATGGATTTAGGACGGGTGTAATAACTCCATAAATCAGAGAAGTATATTTAATATGAGATGAAGATCTCTTTTCCTGCCCCATGTACATGGCCATACTTGTCCCAAAGAACATCAACACCACAGTGAGGTGGGAAGCGCAGGTGGAGAAGGCTTTACATCTCCCATCGGATGAATGTATGCTCATTATAGAATTAATAATACAAATATAAGTGACCACAATGAAAGTAAATGGTAAGAAAAGAGTGAAAAAGCTGATTATAAGTGATCCTATCTTATAAAAGGAGAGGTCACCGCAGGCAAGATCGATAAGGGCCAGAACCTCACAGGCGATATGGTCTATGTATTTTCCTTTGCAAAAGACGAAAGGTTTTACAAGAGTGGGAACAATGCAAAGGATGAAACTTACTACACACACAGTGATGGTGAGACATCGACATACAGTCCAATTTATAATGGTGGTGTAATGTAAGGGGAAGCATATGGCGATGTACCGGTCATAGGCCATCACCGCCAACAATATACACTCAATCCCTCCAAGGAAAAGGCTGACGTACATCTGCATCAAGCAGCCGGTGATGGAAATTCTCCTCTCCTCCGAGAATAAGTCAAACAGCATTTTTGGGAGACTGCAAGATGAGAAACCCAAATCCAGAAAAGACAAATGACCAAGGAAATAATACATGGGAGTGTGTAACCGAGGACTGACGATGACTATGAAGATGAGGACTCCGTTCCCCAAGACGGTCATCATGTAAATTAATAACAGCACAACAAAACATAGAATGCAGATCTGGAGGTTCCTAGAGAATCCGGTAAAGATGAAATACGTCATGATAGTTTGATTGTGAGGCTCCATGTTATACGTCTCATCTTCTACATCATAAACCTACAACGTAGAACAGAGTAAAGCTTCAATAACCTGAACCAAGTCATGTAATGTATCTAACTACATAGTTACTAAGAGATAATAATTTACTGTAGATGAAAATTGAATTGTGCTCAAATATTACAAAAATCTTCTACAGAATTTTGATAATTTACTTCCATGCAGATTAGGAACAAATGTCAGTCAATGGCGTCATGACATCGTGACCTTAGTGCACTCGCTCAGAACTGTCTTGGACGTCATTACAGTCTGAAGTCCTGGATCTATCATGGCCTGGTGTCTTGGACCTCATCACAGTCTGAAGCTCTAAACCTCATTACAGCCTGAAATCCTAGAATTCATCAAAGTCTGAAGTGCTGGCTCTCATCACAGCCTGAAGTCCTGGACCTCATTGCAGTATAACGTCATGGCTCTCATCACAGCCTGAAGTCCTGGACCTCATTGCAGTATGACGTCATGGCTCTCATCACAGCCTGAAGTCCTGGACCTCATTGCAGTATGACGTCATGGCTCTCATCACAGCCTGAAGTCCTGGACCTCATTGCAGTATAACGTCATGGCTCTCATCACAGCCTGAAGTCCTGGACCTCATTGCAGTATGACGTCATGGCTCTCATCACAGCCTGAAGTCCTGGACCTCATAGCAGTATAACGTCATGGCTCTCATCACAGCCTGAAGTCCTGGACCTCATTGCAGTATGACGTCATGGCTCTCATCACAGCCTGAAGTCCTGGACCTCATCAGAGTCTGAAATCCTGGACCTCATGAAAATCTGAAATTCTGGTCCTCATCACAGCCTGAAATCTTAGTCCGCATCACAACTAAAAGTCTTGGACCTCATCACAGCCTGAAGCCCTGAACCCCATCACAGCCTGCAGTCCTTGACGTCACCGGAGCCTGAAGTCTTGGGCCTCATGACAGCCTGAAATCCTGGATCTCCTCACAGCCTGAATTCCTGGAACTCATCACAACCTGAAGTCCTGGACCTCATGACAGTCTAAAGTTCTGGCCTCATCACAGCTGGAAGTCCTAGACCTAATCACAGTCTAAAGCCCTGGACCCTCATCACAAATTGTGGTCTTGGACGTCATCGCAGTCTTAAGTCCTGGACCTCACCACATCCCGAGGTCCTGGTCCTCATCACACCATGAAGGCATGGACTTCATCATAGCATGAAGCCCTGGACCTCACCAATGCCTGAAATCCTGGACCTTATCACAGCTTGAAATCCTGGAACTTGTCACAGCCTGATGTCTTGGACCTCATTACAGCGTAATCTCCTGCACCTCGCCACAACCTGAAGTCCTGGACCTCATGACAGTCTAAAGTTCTGGCCTCATCACAGCTGGAAGACCTAATCACAGTCTAAAGCCCTGGACCCCATCCCAGTCTGAAGTCCTGACTCTCATCACAACCTAAAGTCCTAGCCCTCATCACAAATTGTGGTTTTGGACTTCATCGCAGCCTGAAGTCCTGGACCTCACCACATCCCGAGGTCCTGGTCCTCATCACACCATGAAGCCCTGGACCTCACCAATGCCTGAAATCCTGGACCTCATCACAGCCTGATGCCATGGACCTCATTACAGCCTAAAGTCCTGCATCTCACCACAACCTGAAGTTTGGTGCCTCATCACAGTCTGAAGACCTGGAAATCATCCCAGCCTGAATTACTGGGCCTCGTCACAGCCTGAATTCCAGGACCTCATCACAGACTGATATCCTAAACCTTATCTCAGCTTGAAGTTCTGGCCTTCAACAAAGCATGAAGTCCTGGAACTCATCACATCACAACCTGAGGTCCTGGGACCTCATCATAGCCTAAAGTCCTGGGACCTCATCATAGCCTAAAGTCCTGGGACCTCATCGTAGTCTAAAGTCCTGGACCTCATCATAGCCTAAAGTCCTGGGACCTCATCGTAGCCTAAAGTCCTGGGACCTCATCATAGCCTAAAGTCCTGGGACCTCATCGTAGCCTAAAGTCCTGGGACCTCATCATAGTCTAAAGTCCTGGGACCTCATCATAGTCTAAAGTCCTGGGACCTCATCATAGCCTAAAGTCCTGGGACCTCATCGTAGCCTAAAGTCCTGGGACCTCATCATAGCCTAAAGTCCTGGGACCTCATCGTAGCCTAAAGTCCTGGGACCTCATCGTAGCCTAAAGTCCTGGGACCTCATCATAGCCTAAAGTCCTGGGACCTCATCATAGTCTAAAGTCCTGGGACCTCATCATAGCCTAAAGTCCTGGGACCTCATCATAGTCTAAAGTCCTGGGACCTCATCATAGCCTAAAGTCCTGGGACCTCATCATAGTCTAAAGTCCTGGACCTCATCATAGCCTAAAGTCCTGGGACCTCATCGTAGCCTAAAGTCCTGGAACCTCATCATGGCCTAAAGTCCTGGGACCTCATCGTAGCCTAAAGTCCTGGGACCTCATCGTAGCCTAAAGTCCTGGGACCTCATCGTAGCCTAAAGTCCTGGGACCTCATCGTAGCCTAAAGTCCTGGGACCTCATCGTAGCCTAAAGTCCTGGGACCTCATCATAGCCTAAAGTCCTGGGACCTCATCATAGTCTAAAGTCCTGGGACCTCATCATAGCCTAAAGTCCTGGGACCTCATCATAGTCTAAAGTCCTGGACCTCATCATAGCCTAAAGTCCTGGGACCTCATCGTAGCCTAAAGTCCTGGAACCTCATCATGGCCTAAAGTCCTGGGACCTCATCGTAGCCTAAAGTCCTGGGACCTCATCGTAGCCTAAAGTCCTGGGACCTCATCGTAGCCTAAAGTCCTGGGACCTCATCGTAGCCTAAAGTCCTGGGACCTCATCCTAGCCTAAAGTCCTGGGACCTCATCATAGCCTAAAGTCCTGGGACCTCATCGTAGCCTAAAGTCCCAGCTCAGCTTGAAGAGACCAAGGAGTTCAGTGGCCACGATAGGAAGATGCAATGAGAACTGGATGGGTGAAGAGTATTAAAGCCATAGAATTGAGTGATAAGGTGAGCAATGTTATTTTTTCTCTTCATCTTACTCTTATTATCATTAATGTATTAAGAGACGCAACCTGGTTATAAATTGTAGTACAAATATCACAAACACTGAGTCACACCAGCAGAAAACACAATAAAACTACAAAAACACACAGAGAGGCACATTTAAATGCTAACATATGCTAGAAGTGAATAGGGGAGCTTTAGAATTGTATTACTTTTATAGCTATAGGTATATTTGTAAAAAAGAGATACTTATGGTATATACAGGAGCATCTCAATGAATTAGAATATCATCAAATAGTCATTTTAAAGTGACACATATATATAGAGTCATTACACACAGAGGGATCTATTCATGTGTTTGTTTCTGTTAATGTTGATGATTATGGCTTACAGCCAATCAAAACCCAAAGGTCATTATCTCAGAAAATTAAAGTGGAGAGAATGAAGGGTCTGAGAGATAAAATATGACCTAAATAGGTATCAGAGGCTTCACATTGTGTGGTTGTGAGAGTCACAACCACTATAAAAGCAGATCACGGCTGCTGCAGCCCCCAGCGTGGAGCATATAGAGTAGGGAGGATGAAGGGTTAAACATTGTGCTGTCATATTCCACTGAACATCAGAGGGTGAATAAAATATAATTTATTAGTCAACCTGTTTCCGGGCTCCCTGGCCTCTTCCTCAGGACAAATCAAATCATATTATCATGTTTTAGGGCATTTTTCGGAGCCCTGAAATGCGTTGACTAATAATCAATATTATATTCACCCTTTGATGTCTGCTGGAATACGGCTGCGCAGTGTTTAATCCTTCATCCTCCCTACTTTAATTTTCTGAGATAATGACCTTTGGGTTTTCATTAATCATCAACATTAACAGAAATAAACACATGACATAGATCCCTCTGTGTGTAAGGACTGTATATAATATGTATGTCTCAGTTTATGTATTGAATTACTGAAATAAAGTGACTATTTGATGATCTTCTAATTCATTGAGATGCTCCTGTATGTACTCAGGGTGTGTCTGCCATCTTCTTATTTAGCCAGGAGCCTCTCTGCCTGGACATGTAGATTTTTAAATCCAGATTGAGACTCTTCAATTTTGGTCCCGATAAATGACATGCACTTTGACGTGGTTGTCAGGCTCACATGGATTGGCCAATACATAAGGTAAGGATCTCTTTTTTCAAATATTCCTATAGCAGTAATGCAATTCCAGAGTTCACTTCACAATGCCACTGTATGGTCTTATTGTGTTTTCAGCTGGTACCTGGTCACACCTATTAGTGAGGATCTTATCTGCATGGACGTGTAAATGTATAGATCCAGATAGAAGCATTTTAGTTATGGTACCGATAAATTAGATGCACCTTGACATGATTATCGGGTTCACATGGATTGTCCAATACATAAGCTAAATATTCCTATAGCAGTAATGCAATTTCAGAGTTCCTCTATTCTCACATATACTAATGTGCCACAAACTGGAAGCTGATATCACCAACCATTCCCATTTTATTTAGGTGTATCCATATAAATGGTCCACCTTGTACCTGTACATATAAATGGCTCACCCTGTACCTGTACATATAAATGGCTCACCCTGTACCTGTACATATAAATGGCTCACCCTGTACCTGTACATATAAATGGCCCACCCTGTACCTGTACATATAAATGGCCCACCCTGTACCTGTACATATAAATGGCCCACCCTGTACCTGTACATATAAATGGCCCACCCTGTACAAGTTAACATTGTATTACAAAAATACTAACAATAACAAGAAGTAGATAACAAGCTAGAAATAATGATAATAACTACATGATTGCAAAATAAAATTACTTACAAATAGAATTGTAATTCACATTAATTTCAGAATTACCTTGTTCAGATTGTGGAAATCGCAATTGTGTAGGAAGGCAAAGATACAGTGGGGAAAAAGTACTTATTCGGCCACCAATTGTGCGAGTTCTCCCACTTATAGAGATGAGGTCGGCCTGTAATTGACATCATAGGTGACCTCAACTATGAGAGACAAAATGAGGAAACAAATCCTGAAAATCACATTGTCTGATTGGGAATTTTTTTCAAATTTTGGTGGTAAATAAATATTTGGTCACCTACAAACAAGCAAGAATTCTGACCCTCACCGACCTGTAACTCTTTCTTTAAGAGGCTCCTCTGTCCTCCACTCATTACCTGTAGTACTGGAGGCTCCTCTGTCCTCCACTCATTACCTGTAGTACTGGAGGCTCCTCTGTCCTCCACTCATTACCTGTAGTACTGGAGGCTCCTCTGTCCTCCACTCATTACCTGTAGTACTGGAGGCTCCTCTGTCCTCCACTCATTACCTGTAGTACTGGCACCGGCGTGAACTTGTTATCAGTATAAAAGACACCTGTCCACAACCTCAGTCAGTCACACTCCAAACTCCACTACGGTGAAGACCAAAGAGCTGTCGAAGGACACCAGAAACAACATTGTAGCCCTGCACCTGGCTGGGAAGACTGAATCTGCAATAGGCAGCAGATGGTGAGAAGAAATCAACTGCGGGAGCAATAATTAGAAAATGAAGGACATACAAGACCACTGATAATCTCCCTCCATCTGGGGCTCCTCACAAGATCTCACCCCGTGGGGTCAAAATGGTCTCAAGAACAGTGAGCAAAAATCCCAGAACCGCACAGGGGAACCTAGTGAATTACCTGCAGTTACACAGTTACGCAGGCTACCATCAGTAACACACTACGCCGCCAGGGACTTAGATCCTGCAGTGCCAGACATGTCCCCTTCTTAAGCCAGTACATGTTGGGCCCATCTGAAGTTCGTTAGAAAGCATTTGGATGATCCAGAAGAGTATTGGGAGTGTGTCATATGCTCCGATGAAACCAAAGTAGAACTGTTTGGTAGAAACACAACGCGTCATGTTTGGAGCAGAAAGAATGCTGAGTTGCATCTAAAGAACACCATACCTACTGTGAAGCATCAGGGTGGCAACATCATGCTTTGGGGCTGTTTCTCTGACAAGGGACCAGGATGACTGATCCAATGAAAGAAATGAATTAGGCCATGTAACGTGAGATTTTGAGTGTAAACTTGATTCCATCAGCAAGGGCGTAGAAGATTAAATGTTGCTGGGTCTTTCAGCGTAACAATGATCCCAAGCACACCACCATGGAAATGAAAGAGTGGCTTCATAAGAAGCATTTCAAGGTTCTGGAGTGGCCTAGCTAGTCTACAGATCTCAACCCTATAGAAAACCTTTGGAGGGAGTTGAAAGTCCGTGTTGCCCAGCGGCAGCCCCAAAACATCACTGCTATAGAGGAGATCAGCATGGAGGAATGGGCCAACATACCAGCACCAGTGTGTGCCAACCTTGTGAAGACTTACACAAAATGTTTCACCTCTGTCATCGCCAACAGAGGAGAGAGAACAAAGGATTGAGATGAACAGGATGATTTATAGGATTAGTTTTCTCATTTTCTCTCTCGTAGTTGAGGTCACCTATGATGTCAATTACAGGCCGACCTCATCTTTATAAGTGGGAGAACTTACACAGTTGGTGACTGACTAAATACTTTTATTCCCCGCTGTATCTCTTTTAGCTTCTGTATTTATAATTTTATTTTAATATATGTATGTGTGTATTACAATCTTCCCTTTAAGGGAGACTATGCCTTTAAATGCCTAACGTGTGTTTGCTTGTAGAATAAAGATGAATCGTTTTCTGAGATGCCTAATTGTTGTAATCTTATCAGTTTCTAGGATCGATGCCAACATTAATACGGAACTGAATTGTGGATGACTCATATATCGGCAAGAAGGAATGTAGGTGATTGGAAACAGCGGTGTACGGGAGACTGGTCTATGTTGCGCAGGTTGTTTTAAGAACAATGATGAATAGTTACCTGCATAATTTATATGAGAATCTGTATGAACAATTAATAGTGCTATCAACCAGCTGGTGGTAGAGTTTAACTTGGGTATAATCAAATAACGTGATATGAGCAATCAATTGTATTTTCATGTCCAACCATAACCTTAGAATTAGAATCAAATTAATAATAATTATTAAAAACCCTGAAGTCAAAGTTTGTACATTATGATTGAATGACAATAAATCAGAGATGGCTGGACTTACTGGTGTGAAGTCTGATTCATTTCTCTCAATGCACGACCAACTAAAGATAATATAATCCGGGCGCAGGACGGGTCAAGGCGACGGTCTCCGGACTTAGGAAACTTTAACGATATCTTGGTCAAGATCGGAGTGACGTTGGCTTATATTTTATTACTGCAGATCTTCCAACTAAGAAAGTCCTAACATAGTTATATCGGCCCTAAATGTTCACAGTTACAAAGTGGAACCGATTCAAAGACATTTTTAAAATTACATATTTTAAAATGTTTATTTTTTTCTGATTGTTGAGACAATACTGTACATCGATCTGCATTAATCAAAATAAAGTTCTGGTTTATTTGACAAAACAAAATATAATAAAAATGTAAAAACTAAATAAATTGTACAATTAATGATTTTTTCTTCGGATCCAAAACTTTGGGCATAAATAGTTACATAATATGTTCTTCTTGTATCCTGTAACTGTGAGTCTTCCCACCTCCAGCCTTATTCTCTATCCGGTATTTATATTGTATTGCATATTCCCTTGACTGGTAAAGAAGAAATAAATCCTCTGGAGATCAATGTAATGGTTTTATTTTTAATCAAGATTTTGCAATTACTGAATGTCTAAATTAATTCCCATGAATGAAGTCTATGCTGTAATCCAGTAAAATCACCGTAACCACTTCATGGCTGGTTCATAGTTTGGTTGGTGCCAAGTTCGATTATTGCTAAATTAGTAGATTTTGTTTGTATCATTTCCGAGCTCTTAACAACATCTTTAACCTCCTCACGACATTTGATGGTTGGAGTGATGGGTTGATATGGTGCGTCATATTTTCTAGATTTTAGAAGTGTTGTCTTGTTCCTATTCTGTGCATTATCCCATCCTGTCTAGTCATAATTACATCACAGAGGGTCTGACAACTGAACTAGCTTGGTTATCACCTGGATGTGTCTTTGCATCCTGCTGAACCCTTTCTGACATATCCTGACTTGGCCCTTCAAGACCCCTCCACCTGCAAATGTTTCTAATCACTCCCTGTAGTGTTTCAATAGTCAAGGCACTGACCTGTCTGCCGGTCCCTGGATTGGATATTGGGAGGTGGTTGGGGGAGGACAGGTCCAGTATAATTTCTTCTTTGTGTGGGATGAGATGCTGAGGCCATCTCCCCAAAGAGTCACCTTGTTTACCTGGATTTATACTGCTGGATTGTTTTATGGATTTTTCACTTTTTCACGCGGTAAAGGGACTTGGGATGTACACTCATTTCTTGCTATGTTGATTGTGGGATACCTTAGAAGGACCCGGTGACAGTTGGATAGAGTCTTCCAACTGGTGACATACAGGCATGTCATGGCAATTGTACAGGGCATAGGAGCTGTGCCTGCAAGATCACCACAGGGAACTCAGTTCAAGTGATAGCCGAGCTCTGGCTGTCACAGCCAGGGATGGTACCCCAACTGCTTATGCCTGTTTAACCCCCTTAATGCTATGATCAATATTCAATACAGCATTCCGGAGGAATGGAGCACAAGTGTGCTTCTTCCACCCGATTTGGAGCCCAGATTAGAGCCCAGTGATGTCATTGCAAAGGTCCAATAGTAGTCATTTCAACCTAAGATCATCATGACTACCAGCTATGGCAACCCTGATAGACAATGCCATAGAGCATGGTCTTAGAGGATTCTGTCAGTGTAACACTGACACGAATAATCCATTGCAATAGATTATACCAGTAATCAAAGTAACAAAAGTTAAGATCTTATAGATGAACTAAGTAAATAAGTAAAATAAAAAAATGAATAAATATTTAAAACAAATCGCAAAATGAAGATCAAAAAAATAAAAAATATTATACCAGTATATATGGGTATAGTATATATTAAATATCTTTAAATAAAATATTCAAATAAATCAAGTACACATACAGTGAGGGAAAAGTATTTAGTCAGTCACCAATTGTGCAAGTTCTTCCACTTCTCCAGATGAGGTCAGCCTGTAATTGACATCATAGGTGACCTCAACTATAAAATAAAAAATGAGAAAACAAATCCTGATATCACATTGTCTAATTTGGAAAGAAATGTTTTTCAAATTTTGGTGGAAAATCAGTATTTGGTCACCTACAAACAAGCGAGATTTCTGTCTCTCACAGACCTGTAACGTCTTCTTTTAGAGGCTCCTCTGTCCTGCACTTATTACCTGCAGTACTGGAGACTCCTCTGTCCTGCACTCATTACCTGTAGTACTGGAGGCTCATCTGCCCTCCACTCATTACCTGTAGTACTGGAGGCTCCTCTGTCCTGCACTCATTACCTGTAGTACTGGAGGCTCCTCTGTCCTCCACTCATTACCTGTAATATTGGAGGCTCCTCTGTCCTCCACTCATTACCTGTAGTACTGGAGGCTCCACTGTCCTCCACTCATTACCTGTAGTACTGGAGGCTCCTCTGTCCTCCACTCATTACCTGTAGTGCTGGAGGCTCCTCTGTCCTGCACTCATTACCTGTAGTATTGGAGGCTCCTCTGTCCTCCACTCATCACCTGTAGTACTGGAGGCTCCTCTGTTCTCCACTCATTACCTGTAGTACTGGAGACTCCTCTGTCCTCCACTCATTACCTGTAGTACTGGAGGCTCCTCTGTCCTCCACTCATTACCTGTAGTACTGGAGGCTCCTCTGTCCTCCACTCATTACCTGTAGTACTGGAGGCTCCTCTGTCCTCCACTCATTACCTGTAGTTCTGGCACCTGTTTGAACTTGTTATTACTATAAAAGACACCTGTCCGGGGGGGGGAAGCTGTCACTGACTCGTGTATAAGCTGAGGGGGGCACTTTTCAGCACAATTTTTGTGCTGAAAAACTCGGCTTATACACGAGTATATACGGTATGTAAATTGTCACTTCAGTGAGGAAGTAAAAAACTGTAATGCCACCTAATAAATGTAGCAATCCTAAAAGTCATAACTGACTCTTTAACAAGCTTTTTGATATGACTCAGAATTTGTGCCAGATCAGAACCCCCTAAACTGCAGATGCTGCGTTTCGGGGTGATTGCCCCTCATCAGTGCAGTGTGTGGGAATTCTGATCTGGCTGTGTGAGAGGCTAAGATGAATCCTGAGTCATATTAAAAGGCTTGTTAAAGAGTCAATTATGACTTTTAGGACTGCTACCTTCATTAGGTGGCATTACAGTTTTTCACTTCCTCACTGAAGTGACAATTTGCATATGCATTTTCCCAGAGGAGCATCGCGGCTTTAAGTCTCCTCACGGCCGGCTGGCAGAAAAGTCTCCACAAACAGAATAGCTGTTCCCCCAGACTTAGAAAATGGAAGACATACAAGACCACTGATAAACTCCCTCGATCTGGGCTCCATGCAAAATCTGACCCCATGGGGTCAAAATGATCTAAAAAATGGTGAGCAAAAATCCCAGAATCATACGGGGGATCTAGTAACTGACCTGCAGAGACCAGGGAAGAACTCAACACAGGCTACCATCAGTAACACACTACATGAGCATGGACTCAGATCCTGCAGTGCCAGACATGTACCCCTGCTTAAGCCATTACATGTCCAGGCCCATGTGTAGTTTGCTAGAAAGCATTTGGATGATCCAGAAGAGTATTGGGAGAATGTCATATGGTCAGATGAAACCAAAGTAGAACTGTTTGGTAGAAACACAACTCGTCATGTTTGAAGGAGAAAGAATGCTGAGTTGCATCCAATGAACACCGTACCTATTGGGAAGCATGGGGGTGGTTTTGAGTGCAAACCTCCTTCCATCAGCAAGGTCATTAAAGATGAAACATGGCTGGGTCTTTCAACATGGTAATGATCCCAAGCACACTGCCAGGGCATTGAAGGAGTGGATTTGTAAGAAGCATTTCAAGGTCCTGGAGTGGCCTAGCCAGTCTCCACATCTCAACCCAATAGAAAACTTTTGGAGCAAATTGAAGGTCCGTGTTGCCCAGCGACAGCCACAAACCATCACTGCTATAGAGGAGATCTGCATGGAGGAATGGACCAACATACCAGCACCAGTGTGTGCCAACATACCAGCACCAGTGTGTGCCAACCTTGTGAAGACTTACAGAAAATATTTCACCTCTGTCATTCCCAACAAAGAGATAGAACAAAGTATTGAGATGACCTTTTGTTATTGACCAAATACTTATTTTCCACCAAAATTTGAAAAAATTTCTTTCCAAATGGGACAACGTAATGTTCAAGATTTGTTTTCTCATTTTGTCTCTCATACTGTAGTTGAGGTCACCTATGATGTCAATTACAGGTCGACCTCATGTTTGTAAGTGATGCTCTAGGAGTGCTGAACGTCTATGGAGGAAAAGCCGCACTCCAGAAAACTTCATTCACTATAAATTTATGCTGAGAACCTACAACTCTGCACTTCACCTCACCAAACAGACCTACTTAACCACTCTGGTCTCCTCACTACCCAACAACCCAAAAAAACTCTTTGACACCATCCACTCTCTCCTCAGCCTTAAAGTGCAGTCCTCTATCACTGACCTCTGTGCTGATGATCTCGCTTCTTACTTCACAGAGAAAGTAGAAAACACCCATCAGGAAATCAACTCCCAACCTCAAATCGTTATTACCCCTACCTCTCCCCACACTTCCTCCGGCTTACTCTCCACTTTTGACCCAGTCACAGAAGAAGAAGTCTCCAGGCTCCTCTCTTCCTCTCGCCCCACCACATGCACTGCTGACCCCATCCCCTCTTACCTACTCCAGTCTCTCTCTTCGGTGGTCACCACTCACCTAACCAAAATCTTCAATCTCTCCCTCTGTTCTGGGATCTTCCCCTCCTCCTTCAAACACTCTATCATTACTCCATTACTAAAGAAAACTTCTCTCGACCCATCCTGCACAAGCAACTAATGACCAGTCTCCAATCTCCCCTTCATCTCTAAACACCTGGAGCGCCTGATCTACTCCCGCCTCACCCGTTACTTCTCCAATCACTCTCTTCTAGACCCATTACAGTCTGGTTTCCGGCCCCTACATTCTACAGGAACTGCTCCCACCAAGGTGACCAATGACCTTCTGACAACAAAACGTAATGGTGACCACTCTCTGCTTATCCTTCTTGATCTCTCTGCAGCCTTTGACACTGTTGACCACCATCTCCTACTCTCTTTGCTGCTCTCCATCGGCACCAAAGACACGGCTCTCTCCTGGCTCTCCTCCTATCTCTCTGTCCGCTCTTTCAGTGTATCATTTGCTAGCTCCACTTCCTCCCTCTTCCTCTCACTATTGGGGTCCCTCAGGGTTCAGTCCTTGGCCCTCTTCTCTTATCTCTCTACACAGCCCTGATTGGACAGACCATCAGCAGATTTGGCTTCCAGTACCATCTTTATGCTGATGAGACACAACTAAACACTTCTTCCCCTGGCCTTACTCCCGCTCTAATAAAGAACACCAATGACTGTCTAACGGCAGTATATATCATATACGTTATCTACCATAAACTCATGCTTTCCAACACTTCTGCTCCTGCCCTCCAATAACCTCCCTAAATATGACATCTCTCTCTGTATGCAGAACCTACACGCCTAGTCAGCAGGCTCGCTGTCTGGTGTTATGTTTGACTCTGATCTTTTCTTCACCCCATATATACAATCTCTCACCCACTTTGCCTCTTGCACCTGAAGAACATATATAGAATTCGCCCCTTTCTCACCTTGGAAACCACAAAAACCCTCACAGTGGCCCTAATCCACTCCCGCTTGACTATTGTCATTCTCTTTTAATTGGCTTCCCTCGTAATAGACTCTCCCCTCTTCAGTCCATCCTTAATACAGCAGCCAAGATCTCCTATCTAGCTAACCGTTGCTCGGATGCTTCTGCTCTGTGCCAGTCATTGCACTGGCTGCCCATACACTATAGAATCCAATTCAAACTGCTTGTTCTCACCCATCCATCCTCTTCACAGTGCAGCACCTCCCTACTAGTGATGGGCGAACCCATCGATGTTCGGGTTCAGCGAACACACCCAAACTTTTTTCTAAAGTTGGAGTTCGGGGCCAAAAGTGGCTCGAACTTGAGTTTGAACCCTGAACTCTGACTGTAAAGTTATGGGATTGGGGCTAGGAGGCTGTAGAAGAAAGAAGATAGTTATTAAACAGCATTATACTTTCCAGCGTTCACCCACTTGTACTTCTGCGGCCGCTCATTAACTTGCTGGATATTCACTGTAGAGGGACCCAACAGACAATCACAGACGCTGTCACAGAGAATTGGCGCACCAAAACCATGATGTGGTTTTTGCCATGGATTTCATGCTCTTTTTGGTGCACTTTTGGCACAAAACTGCATGTGTTGTGTTCAATGTGTTCATCTGCGTCTCCTGGCCAAATAAAGCACCAAAACCATGAGATGGTTTCCGCTGTGGATTTCATGATTTTTTGGTGCATTGTGTTCAATGTGTTCATCTGAATCTGCTGGCCCAAAAAGCACCAAAACCGCAACACAGTTAAGCCCTTTTTATAACATTACTAGTAAAAAGGCCCGATGCAATTGCATCGGGAGCAGGGTGAAATGAATTGTGTGTATACAGGCGGGCCAGTGGGTAGCAGAGTATACAGGGGGCTCTGTGGGTAGCAGAGTATACAGGCGGGTCTGTGGGTAGCAGAGTATACAGACGGCTCTGAGGGTAGGAGATTATACAGGTGACTCTGTGGGTAGTAAAGTATACAGGCGGCTCTGTGGGTAGAAGAGTATACAGGTGGGTCTGTGGGTAGTGGAGTATACAGGCGTGTGTGGTGGTGGTGGCAGAGTATACAGGTGTGTGTGGTGGTGGTGGCAGAGTATACAGGCGTGTGTGGTGGTGGCAGAGTATACAGGCGTCTGTGCTGGTGGCGGCAGAGTATACAGGCGTGTGTGGTAGTGGCAGAGTGTACAGGCGTGTGTGGTGGT
Source organism: Allobates femoralis (assembly GCA_033576535.1). Classification (NCBI taxonomy): domain Eukaryota; kingdom Metazoa; phylum Chordata; class Amphibia; order Anura; family Aromobatidae; genus Allobates; species Allobates femoralis. The sequence goes on from JARQOC010000013.1 coordinate 23,935,929, forward strand.
GGCAGAGTGTACAGGTGTGTGTGGTGGTGGCAGAGTGTACAGGCGTGTGTGGTGGTGGGAGAGTATACAGGCGTGTGTGGTGGTGGCAGAGTATACAGGCGTGTGTAGTGGTGGCAGAGTATACAGGCGTGTGTGGTGGTGGCAGAGTATACAGGCGTGTGTGGTGGTGGCAGAGTATACAGGCGTGTGTGGTGGTGGCAGAGTATACAGGCGTGTGTGGTGGTGGCAGAGTATACAGGCGTGTGTGGTGGTGGCAGAGTATACAGGCGTCTGTGCTGGTGGCGGCAGAGTATACAGGCGTGTGTGGTGGTGGCAGAGTGTACAGGCGTGTGTGGTGGTGGCAGAGTGTACAGGTGTGTGTGGTGGTGGCAGAGTGTACAGGAGTGTGTGGTGGTGGGAGAGTATACCGGCGTGTGTGGTGGTGGCGGCAGAGTGTACAGGCGTCTGTGCTGGTGGCGGCAGAGTATACAGGCATGTGTGGTGGTGGCAGAGTATACAGGCGTCTGTGCTGGTGGCGGCAGAGTATACAGGCATGTGTGGTGGTGGCAGAGTATACAGGCGTCTGTACTGGTGGCGGCAGAGTATACAGGCGTCTGTGCTGGTGGCGGCAGAGTATACAGGCGTCTGTGCTGGTGGCGGCAGAGTATACAGGCAGGTGTGGTGGTGGCGGCAGAGTATACAGGCGTCTGTGGTGGTGGCAGAGTGTACAGGTGTGTGTGGTGGTGGCAGAGTGTACAGGTGTGTGTGGTGGTGGCAGAGTGTACAGGCGTGTGTGGTGGTGGCAGAGTGTACAGGCGTGTGTGGTGGTGGCAGAGTGTACAGGCGTGTGTGGTGGTGGCAGAGTGTACAGGCGTGTGTGGTGGCGGCAGAGTGTACAGGCGTGTGTGGTGGCGGCAGAGTGTACAGGCGTGTGTGGTGGCGGCAGAGTGTACAGGCGTGTGTGGTGGTGGCAGAGTATACAGGCGTGTGTGGTGGTGGCAGAGTGTACAGGCGTGTGTGGTGGTGGCAGAGTGTACAGGCGTGTGTGGTGGTGGCAGAGTGTACAGGCGTGTGTGGTGGTGGCGGCAGATTATACAGGCATGTGTGGTGGTGGCAGAGTATACAGGCGTCTGTGCTGGTGGCAGAGTGTACAGGCGTGTGTGGTGGTGGCAGAGTATACAGGCGTGTGTGGTGGTGGCGGCAGAGTATACAGGCGTGTGTGGTGGTGGCGGCAGAGTATACAGGCGTGTGTGGTGGTGGCGGCAGAGTATACAGGCGTGTGTGGTGGTGGCGGCACAGTATACAGGCGGGTGTGGTGGTGGCGGCAGAGTATACAGGCGTCTGTGGTGGTGGCAGAGTATACAGGCATGTGTGGTGGTGGCAGAGTATACAGGCGTCTGTGCTGGTGGCGGCAGAGTATACAGGCGTGTGTGGTGGTGGCAGAGTATACAGGCGTGTGTGTGGTGGTGGCGGCAGAGTATACAGGCGTGTGTGGTGGTGGCGGCACAGTATACAGGCGGGTGTGGTGGTGGCGGCAGAGTGTACAGGCGTGTGTGGTGGTGGCGGCAGAGTGTACAGGCGTGTGTGGTGGTGGCAGAGTGTACAGGCGTGTGTGGTGGTGGCAGAGTGTACAGGCGTGTGTGGTGGGGCAAGTGTACAGGCGTGTGGTGGCAGAGGTCAGGCGTGTGTGGTGGCGGCAGAGTGTACAGGCGTGTGTGGTGGCGGCAGAGTGTACAGGCGTGTGTGGTGGCGGCAGAGTGTACAGGCGTGTGTGGTGGCGGCAGAGTGTACAGGCGTGTGTGGTGGCGGCAGAGTGTACAGGCGTGTGTGGTGGCGGCAGAGTGTACAGGTTGGTGCGCAGAGTGTCAGGTGTGGGTGGCGGCAGAGTGTACAGGCGTGTGTGGTGGTGGCGGCAGAGTGTACAGGCGTGTGTGGTGGTGGCGGCAGAGTGTACAGGCGTGTGTGGTGGTGGCGGCAGAGTGTACAGGCGTGTGTGGTGGTGGCGGCAGAGTGTACAGGCGTGTGTGGTGGTGGCGGCAGAGTGTACAGGCGTGTGTGGTGGTGGCGGCAGAGTGTACAGGCGTGTGTGGTGGTGGCGGCAGAGTGTACAGGCGTGTGGTGTGCGCAGGTGTACGTGTGGTGGTGGCGGCAGAGTGTACAGGTGTGTGTGGTGGTGGCGGCAGAGTGTACAGGCGTGTGTGGGTGGCAGAGTGTACAGGCGTGTGTGGTGGCAGAGTGTACAGGCGTGTGTGGTGGCAGAGTGTACAGGCGTGTGTGGTGGTGGAGTATACAGGCGTCTGTGGTGGTGGCAGAGTATACAGGCGTGTGTGGTGGTGGAGTATACAGGCGTCTGTGGTGGTGGCAGAGTGTACAGGCGTGTGTGGTGGCAGAGTGTACAGGCGTGTGTGGTGGCAGAGTATACAGGCGTGTGTGGTGGTGGAGTATACAGGCGTCTGTGGTGGTGGCAGAGTGTACAGGCGTGTGTGGTGGTGGAGTATACAGGTGTCTGTGGTGCGCTCGTGCAAGGCAGGGGTTAAAAAAAATAAAAAAAGATTATGCTCACCTCACCCCGAGCCCCCGCCGTCTTCTGCCGTGTTCCGCCGTCTTCTGCCGTGTTCCGCTAGGCTCCCGGTGGCTGTGCAGGCTCCCGGTGCCTGCAGTGATCTTCTATCTACTGAGAGTGAAGGACCTGTGGTGATGTCAGAGTCACGTGACCCGCGATTTGCCTGGAGTAAGCTGGTGTCACGTGACTCTGACATCACCACAGGTCCTTCACTCTCAGTAGATAGAAGATCACTGCAGGCACCGGGAGCCTGCACAGCCACCGGGAGCCTAGCGGAACACGGCAGAAGACGGCGGGAGACGGCGGGAGACAGCGCGGGCTCGGGTAGAGGTGAGGATTTTTTTTTTTTTTTAGAGTAGTGCGGGTCTGCGGCTCGTGATGACGCTGCGCGTCATCACTCGCAGTCCCGCGCAAAGCATGTTGGGATTCGGCTACAACGCCCGAAATCCCAACTGCGGATTATATAAGTAGATTCCATGAAATATTTTCTTAAAAATGACTTGGGGCTTTGCCATATTTTTGTATGCCAGTCAGGTACAGCAGGCAGGTACGGGATTCCTCCAACCCACAGCTGCCTATTTTTACCAGGCAGCAAAACCAAAATTATTGGGAAGCCCTTTTTGTAATTATTTCATGAATTTCATAAAATAAGTAAAACAAATGACATGGGCTTTGCCATATTTTTGGTTTCAACACAGGTACAACTAGGCACCTGGAGGCTTGAATCCTCAGCACAACGTGGCCCAAGCTTTTTGGGGTCCCCTGCTGTGAATTGCAGTCCTCATCTGCCCCATAATATGGCACAATCATAGAAGCGCCATTTTCTGGCTCTGTACCCTGACTTTTCCAGTGGCCCTGGTGGCAGTAGCACACTGGGTAATATAGGAGTTAATAATGCCAGCTTGGTATTGGCAGCTGGCACTAAGCCCTAAATCTATAGTGTCAGGCCAATATTAGAACCACCCATACAAATTTCAAGTAAGCAGTAACAAATCACAACACAGAAAAAAACATTTAGAAATAAAAGCCGAAGGCCACTTCCGGAATAGCCGAAGGCTACTTCCGTGACGGCCTCCGGACCCATGGTGCTGGCGTCACCACTGCGCGGTCCCCAGGGCTACAGGGAGCAGCGGAGGAACGTTCCGCCCTCGGAAGTTCCGTCTGCCCTCCAGCCTCTCCCCTCCACCCACTACCGTACCTAGCGTGGAGCAGGGGGGCCGAGCGCCCTCTGCCCCAAGGCATGAGGGGCCCATTGCCCCCACCACCTGGGGGGCCCCGTGCTGCCAGCCGCCCGCCGCGCACCCGGAGAGGAGGGACTGAGGACGGGACTTCCTGTCCTGCACCTCTGCCCGTCCCTCCTCTCCTCCGCACGCCGGCCGCGGTGAGTCTACACCCCCCCTCCCAACTACGCCTCTACTCTCCAGCCTCCACTGCCCTCCAGCCTCTCCAGCCTTCCCTGCTCTCCAGCCTCCCCTGCCCTCCACCCTCTCCAGCCTCCCCTGCCCTCCAGCCTCTCCAGCTTCTCCAGCCCCCCTGCACTCCAGCCTCTCCAGCCTCCCCTGCCCTCCAGCCTCTCCAGCCTTCCCTGCTCTCCAGCCTCCCCTGCCCTCCACCCTCTCCAGCCTCCCCTGCCCTCCAGCTTCTCCAGCCCCCTGCCCTCCAGCCTCTCCAGCCTCCCCTGCCCTCCAGCCTCTCCAGCCTCCCCTGCCCTCCAGCCTCCCCTGCCCTCCAGCTTCTCCAGCCTCCCCTGCCTCCCCAGCCTCTCCAGCCTCACCAGCCCCTCCAGCCTCCCCTGCCCTCCAGCCTCTCCAGCCTCCCTGCCCTCCAGCCTCCCCTGCCCTCCAGGCTCTCCAGCCTCCCCTGCCCTCCAACCTCTCCAGCCTCCCCTGCCCTCCAGCCTCCCCTGCCCTCCAGCCTCCCCTGCCCCCCAGCCTCTCCAGCCTCCCCTGCCCTCCAGCCCCTCCAGCCTCCCCTGCCCTCCAGCCCCTCCAGCCCTCCCTGCCCTCCAGCCTCCCTTGCCCTCCAGCCTCCCTTGCCCTCCAGCCTCCCCTGCCCTCCAGCCTCCCCTGCCCTCCAGCCTCCCTTGCCCTCCAGCCTCCCTTGCCCTCCAGCCTCCCTTGCCCTCCAGCCTCCCCTGCCCTCCAGCCTCCTCTACCCTCTAGCCTCTCAAGCCTCCCTGCCCTCCATCCTCTCCAGCCTCCCCTGCCCTCCAGCCCCTTCAGCCTTCCCTGCCCTCCAGCCTCCCTTGCCCTCCAGCCCCTCCAGCCTCCCCTGCCCTCCAGCCTCTCCAGCCTCTCCAGCCTCCCCTGCCCTCCAGCCTCTCCAGCCTCCCCTGCCCTCCAGCCTCCCCTGCCCTCCAGCCTCCCCTGCCCTCCAGCCTCCCCTGCCCTCCAGCCCCTCCAGCCTTCCCTGCCCTCCAGCCTCCCTTGCCCTCCAGCCTCCCCTGCCCTCCAGCCTCCGCTCTCCCCTCCAGCCTCCGCTCTCCCCTCCAGCCTCCGCTCTCCCCTCCAGCCTCCGCTCTCCCCTCCAGCCTCCGCTCTCACCTCCAGCCTCTCCAATCCCGCCTCCGCTCTTCCCTCCCGCCTCTCCCCTCTCGCCTCTCTCCTCCAGCCTCTGCTCTCCCCTCCAGCCTCTGCTCTCCCCTCCAGCCTCTGCTCTCCCTCCCAGCCTCCGCTCTCCCCTCCAGCCTCCGCTCTCCCCTCCAGCCTCCGCTCTCCCCTCCAGCCTCTGCTCTCCCCTCCAGCCTCTCCAATCCCGCCTCCGCTCTCCCCTCCCGCCTCTCCCCTCCCGCCTCTCCCCTCTCGCCTCCCGCCTCCGCTCTCCCCTCCAGCCTCCGCTCTCCCCTCCAGCCTCTGCTTTCCCCTCCACCCTCTGCTCTCCCCTCCCTCCACCCTCTGCTCTCCCCTCCAGCCTCTGCTCTCCCCTCCAGCCTCTGCTCTCCCCTCCAGCCTCTGCTCTCCCCTCCAGCCTCTGCTCTCCCCTCCAGCCTCTGCTGTCCCCTCCAGCCTCCGCTCTCCCCTCCAGCCTCCGCTCTCCCCTCCAGCCTCTGCTCTCCCCTCCAGCCTCTCCAATCCCGCCTCCGCTGTCCCCTCCCGCCTCCGCTCTCCCCTCCCGCCTCCGCTCTCCCCTCCCGCCTCCGCTCTCTCCTCCCGCCTCCGCTCTCTCCTCCCGCCTCCGCTCTCTCCTCCCGCCTCCGCTCTCTCCTCCCGCATCTCCCCTCCAGCCTCTGCTCTCCCCTCCAGCCTCTGCTCTCCCCTCCAGCCACTCCCCACCAGCCTCTCCCCTCCAGCCTCTCCCCTCCAGCCTCTGCTCTCCCCTCCAGCCTCTGCTCTCCCCTCCAGCCTCCGCTCTCCTGCCTCCGCTCTCCCCTCCGCTCTCCCCTCCCGCCTCTGCTCTCCCCTCCCGCCTCCGCTCTCCCCTCCCGCCTCTCCCCTCCCGCCTCCTCGCTCCCTTCCAGCCTCCGCTCTCCCCTCCCGCCTCCGCTCTCCCCTCCCGCCTCTGCTCTCCCCTCCCGCCTCTGCTCTCACCTCCAGCCTCTGCTCTCACCTCCAGCCTCTGCTCTCCCCTCCAGCCTCTGCTCTCCCCTCCAGCCTCTGCCTCTCCCCTCCAGCCTCTCCCCTCCCGCCTCCCGCCTCCCCTCCAGCCACTAGCGTAGCCAGCGGGGGGTCAGGGGGGGCCCATTGCCCGCCACCTGGGGGTCCTGTGCTACCAGCAGCAGCCGCCGTGCGCCCGGAGAGGAGGGGGGGAGCACGGGACTTCCTGTCCTGCAGCTCTGCCCGCCCCTCCTCTCCTCCAACACCACACGCACGGCGGTCAGTGTCCACCCCCCGCCCAGCTACGCGTCCTCTGCCCCCTCCAGCCTCCAGCCGTCCTCTGCCCCCTTCAGCCTCCAGCCGTCCTCTGCCCCCTCCAGCCTCCAGCCGTCCTCTGCCCCCTCCAGCCTCCAGCCGTCCTCTGCCCCCTCCAGCCTCCAGCCGTCCTCTGCCCCCTCCAGCCTCCAGCCGTCCTCTGCCCCCTCCAGCCTCCAGCCGTCCTCTGCCCCCTCCACCCTCCAGCCGTCCTCTGCCCCCTCCACCCTCCAGCCGTCCTCTGCCCCCTCCAGCCTCCAGCCGTCCTCTGCCCCCTCCAGCCTCCAGCCGTCCTATGCCCCCTCCAGCCTCCATCCGTCCTCTGACCCCTCCAGCCGTCCTCTGCCCCCTCCAGCCTACAGCCTTCCTCTGCCCCCTCCAGCCTCCAGCCGTCCTCTGCCCCCTCCAGCCTCCAGCCGTTCTCTGCCCCCTCCAGCCGTCCTCTGCCCTCTCCAGCCTCCAGCCGTCCTCTGCCCTCTCCAGCCTCCAGCCGTCCTCTGCCCTCTCCAGCCTCCAGCCGTCCTCTGCCCTCTCCATCCTCCAGCCGTCCTCTGCCCTCTCCATCCTCCAGCCGTCCTCTGCCATCTCCAGCCCCCAGCCGTCCTCTGCCCCCTCCAGTCGTCCCCTGCCCCTTCCAACTTCCAGCCGTCCCCTGCCCCCTCCAGCCGTCCTCTGCCCCCTCCAGCCTCCAGCCGTCCTCTGCCCTCTCCAGTCGTCCGGGGTGGGCCACATGTTGACTCAGGATCCAGGCGCCGGAGAAGACGCAGGGTCGGTGGTAAGTATAGTGGAGTGGTTTGTATGTGTGTGTATGTGTGTGTATGTCTGTGTACGTGTGTGTGTGTGTATGTGCTGACCACTCTGCCCACGGCACTGCGCTGACCACTCCGCCCACGGCGCTGCGCTGACCACTCCGCCCACGGCGCTGCGCTGACCACTCCGCCCACGGCACTGCGCTGACCACTGTGCCCACGGCACTGTGCTGACAACTCTGCCCACGGCGCTGCGCTCACCACTCTGCCCACGCCGCTGCGCTCACCACTCTGCCCACGCCGCTGCGCTGACCTATCTCACCGCACTCACTGCTAACCACTGAGCCACCGCATTCACTGCTAACCACTGAGCCACCGCGCGCAGTGCTAGCCACTGAGCCACTATATACTCTGCTACCCACAGAGCCGCCTGTATACACACAATTAATTTCACCGCACTACCCTAACTATTAAATAAACTATATATGGATTCTAGACTACCCGATTCTTTAGAATCGGGCTGCCATCTAGTTTAGAAATAAAATACAAGACAACCCTTAACAAAAAATTTAATTAACAAAAAAAACCTCCCTCTGACATAATCCACAGGGAACATCTTCAGCTCTGCAGCATATCTCTGTGAGCAAATGCCCATTCACTGTGACAATGTCTGTGATTGACTGTTGGGGCCCACTGCAGTGAATACCTAGGATTGTTAATGTGCAGTACCAGAAGTAGACGCAGTGGTGCGGCAGAATGCACTAAGTATAATGCTGCTTAATAAATATTTTCCTTATTTTTAAAACTCCTCCCATCCCCGAACCCAAACCCGAAGTATAACACGAACTTCCCGGGAAGTCCTTGTTCAGAATCTGTGCCCGAACACTAGGTGTTTGGTATAAACCCCAAATGTTACAGTTCAGGTTCGCCCATCACTACTCCCTACATCTCCTCCCTCATCCCTATCTATCACCCCACCCGTTCTCTTCGCTCTGGAAGTGACTTTAGACTGACTTCTGCATTAATGCAAACCTCCTACTCCCGGCTCCAAGACTTCTCCCGAGCTGCACCAATTCACTGGAATGCTCTACCCCCAGTAATTAGGTGTATCCGCAACTTACATAATTTCAGGTGATCCCTAAAAACACATCTTTTTAGGGCGGCCTATCATGATCCCTAGTCAAAGTCATCTAGATATAGCCTATCTGCTCCACCAGTCTCAAATGCATAAAAAAAAATGGTTGGCGGACACTTATACTGATCCTATCTGTTCCCCATCTCCTCAAGTTCACTGTACCATCATTGTAAATAAGCACCTGTACTTTGTGTCACCCCCACCTCAGGATTAGCTCTTACGAGCAGGGCTATCATTATTTTGCTCTAATTTTTGTATTGTATTGTATTTTCAGATAACTGTTTCTTATGACTGTTTGTATATGAACCTCTGAATTGTGAAGCGCTGCAGAATATGTTGGCGCTATATCAATAAAGATTATTATTATTATCATTATATTAAGTGGAAGGACTTGCACAATTGGTGCGAGGAAGGTGCGAGGTTTGCACTGAAACGCGTTGGTCCATGGAGGAATAAAGAAGGAGATGGATAAAGCAATGTTTTTGGGGTACATTTATTGAAGCAGCAGTGTGGACCGTTGACACCATTCCTGTTTGAATTTCTGATGTTCCCGCGGTTTGCGAGGTGGTGGAGGTTCTGCAGCAGCTGCTAAAGCGCTCAAGCTGGTTGTGGGTTACACAACCTGAAAAGGTGAGTGTACCCTTATGTGACCTTTGTGAACTGAGTGTCCCTGGTGATAAGGCATCATCTGCGCCTCTTGGGTCTCCATTATTTTTAAATGTTGACATTAGAATACATGCCTGTAACCTGGCTGTAATAAAAGTGAAGATGCATACTGGTGAGTGCCGCTCATTTTTCTACTGATTGAACTCTTTAATGAACTGTTTTAGCTTGCACCACCAATCCGAAGTGTATGCACCCGGTCCAAAGTAGGACCTATATATGGCAACAGATTGTAGCGGTATCGCAGTGCCCCACGCTTTTCTTCTAATACAATTAGAATACATACTATATCATAAGGGTATAAAGTAAAGGGGGCCCCGACCCTATTATGAGGTAGTGATTAAGGATGTAGGGTTATGGGCCCACCCTCTCCTTTCCCGTTATGTATATAACTGCATTATAAATAGGTGTTATCTGGTCGGTGTTTGAATTTGAATTAATAACTGATAAAAATATTTTTAAAGAGTAATTTGTTTTTTTGTTTTTGAAGAAATTAAAATTTCCCATTTTAGCCCAGCATTGCCCTAAAATTGAAATTGTCATTGTCGTCATCATACTGTATGATGTTTAGGACTTTGTGTGTTTGGTCCTGATTAAATGATAAACATCACATATGTACGTATAGGTGAAGCCTCCCTGAGACAGTAATGTATGAGAAGTCGCTCTCTCTTTGTCTCAATGTGCAATATTTATTACATCATCATCTTAAACTTTTATACACCCTTAAAGGGAACCAACCACCCCAAATGACCCCCCCAGACTGTTAATATGTGTCCATACACCTAGCAGACACATTTGGGGCAATCGTTTTTGCTAAAAAAACTGATTAGTAGAATCTAAGATATAGCTTTATAAACTTTAAAATATTGCCGACTGGGCGTTACCTAACTTCCGGGGGGGTGGAGCGCTGCGCAATATGTACTACCTGGTCCGGTGCCATCCCTGCAGTCCTGTCCGGTGCTGTCGCCGCTGCTCTGTCCGGTGCTGTGCCAGTCTACATGCTGTGCCCCAGGCCGGTAACATGATTATCGGTGCGGGCGCCGAGCAATGGGGACGCTTCCTGCTTCCTCCTGCCAATCCCCGCCCAGGGCAGCCCTGCACCAATGAGAACACAGGGCCATTGTGTCATGTGATCGCCGCTGTGACCCGTGACTCACGGGTCCTGAGCCAATCACAGTGCAGGGGCGGTTACAATGACATCACTGGCCTGCGTTATCATTGGTGCAGGGCTGCCCTGGGCGGAATTGGCAGGAGGAAGCAGGAAGCGTCCCCATTGCCCGGCGCCCGCACCGATAATCATGTTACCGGCCTGGGGCACAGCATGTAGACTGGCACAGCACCGGACAGAGCAGCGGGCACAGCACCGGACAGAGCAGCGGGGACAGCACCGGACAGGACTGCAGGGACGGCACCGGACCAGGTAGTACATATTGCGCAGCGCTCAACCCCCCCCCCCGGCCGTTTTGTAACGCTCAGTCGGCAATATTTTTTAAAGTTTATAAAGCTATATCTTAGATTCTACTAATCAGTTTTTTTAGCAAAAACGATTGCCCCAAATGTGTCTGCTGGGTGTATGGACACATATTAACAGTCCGGGGATGTCATTTGGGGTGGTTGGTTCCCTTTAAGCTTTCTGGTCCGGTTAAGTCAATTTGAATTTTAAAAGATTAGCTCAACTTTATTCTCTTTCTACACAAATTACAATTATGAAGATTTGGTCAAAATTTTCTTGATTGACACTTTGACGTCGTTATTCCGCAAGCTGTAAATCAAAGGATTTAATACAGGAGTGATAAGTCCATAACTTAGAGATATATATTTAAGGCTAGAAGCAATCCTTGCTTGTGCAATGTATGTGGTCATACTTGTCCCATAAAATATAATAACCACAGTGAGGTGAGATGCGCAAGTGAAGAAAGTTTTCGATTTACCCCGAGCCGATCGAATACCTGTTAGTGACGCAACAATGCAAATATAAGTTATCACAATGAATGTGAGTGGTGAGAGTAGGACAATAATACCCTCAAAGAACATTATGTTTTTGATAGTGGTGAGGTCACCACACGCCAGGTAGACAATCGCTAAAATCTCACAAGCAAAATGGTCCACTTTGTTTTCCTTACAGAATACAAAAGGCTTTCTGACAGTCAAGATAAAGGACAACATGGAGCTTGCAACAATCATAATGAGAGTGATGCATCTACAGACCGTCCAGCCCATAATGATGGTGTAATGTAAGGGGAAGCATATGGCGATATACATCATCACCGCCAGTAATATACACTCATTCACACCCAGAAAATGGCCAAAGTTCATTTGGATTAGACAACCAGTCACCGAGATTGTCCTTGTATTAGAAACTAAATCATACAGAAGTTTGGGTATAGAGCACGATGTGAAGCCCAAATCAATAACAGACAAATTACAGAGAAAATAATACATCGGAGAGTGTAACGGGGGACTGACGATGATGGCAGAAATCAGAAAACTGTTCCCGACAATCGTCAGGACGTAAATAAATGAGAACAGAATGGACAGTAAGATTCTTGACTGAAGGGTCGTAGAAAATCCAAGCAGGATCAGTTCCGTCAGTACGGTCTGGTTTCCAGAATCCATATCACAGACAACAAATTTATATTTTTACAATTTTAAAATAGAAAATTTTTTTTTTAAATATAGTTACTTTATATTTATAAATGTTATATATAAAATTAGTTAAAATCCACAGATAACATTAAGATTTGTTCAGCTCAAATACAATCTAGGGCAAACTGTTGTCATTATTGTTTATTAGCCTTAATCACCTACCACTTGCTTATATCAGTAAGGCTGGTTTCACACTTGCGTTCCGGTGTCATCAGGCAGAAAACACGTCCGACTGCATCCGACTTAGGTTGTGCAACCTTATGGAGCTCCAGCATTTCTTGTCTGATCCGGTAGTCAAATAAGACATAATACTGGGGCAGTTGCATCCATGTTTTTGCCATATCCGACGGAAAGTTGAAAACTTACATAGGACACGCCTAATGGGAGGATGTTGTGAGGGGCTCTGGGCATGCTTATTGTGAAAGCCCCTGCCCCATTGAAGCCCATTCCGTAAGCATCAAGCTTTGTAGCCAGCCACAAAATGACAACTTGGTGCGTCTGGGGAGGAGGTCACAAGAAGGCATTTGTAAGGATCTGGTGTAAACATGATGCTACTTGATGTGCCTTCATCCCCATTCTAAGTCTATGGAGTCATGTCTTATCAGGTAGCATCAGGGTTTTGCTGGATTAGGATGCTGTACACACAAACGCAAGTGTGAAACCTCCCTAAGACTTTAATATTTTCATCAAGACATTTTTATGGGACTCTGATTAACCTCATTATACATCACCAAGGGCTCCCGGCTCTAGAGCTACCCGTAGAGGTGAGCGGGATTCTGGTCTACATTTAGAAATAGAGACCAAAACCTTCAAGCAAACAGAACCTTAAAGGCAGAGATATCGCTCTGTAACATTCTTAACATTCTACTTCATTAACTTTCAATTGTCCAAAAACAAAGAGATTCACAGGGGAAAGTAATGAAAATTGTCTGACATTTCTGAGACATAAAAGATTTTCTTATTTGTATTTACAAAACGAATTGATATTTTGAAGGACATTTCTTACTCAAAAACGCAGGTATATATGTAAGCCATAATCATCAACATTAACAGAAATAAACACATGAAATAGACCCCTCTGTGTGTAATGACTCTATATAATAGATGTGTGTCACTTTTTGAGTTGAATTATTGAAATAAATTCACTTTTTGATGATATTCTAATTTATTGAGATGCTCCTGTATATGGGGAAGGGGCCCAGGATAGGAGATATGGGTACATAATTGGAGACATTGCAACTATAATAATGTAAGCAGTTTGTTATCACCACAGTTTTTGCTTCCTCTAAATCCTGTGTGCATCTTACAGTCCGGTGAGTCTTATAGTCCAAAAATATGGTGCCTTTACAAAATGGTAAAGAAATTACTCTCATTTTTGTTGTTTCACTTATGAGGCTGTACGAGGTTTTGGTTCATGAAGACAAATCAGAATTGTTCTTTAGCTCTATTGTGATACACATAAAAGACAATAAAATTGATAGAATTGTTTATGTTATGATAATATTCAAAAAGGTTGTTTTTATATTTTTATTTTATGTTTTCATTATTTACAGTTCATATTTCACATCAAATAATCTATGAATTGAATTCTCCAGGTTTTTACAGTTGTAGATACATACAATATATGTAGGGTCTGTTTATACTTTTTTTTACTATACTTTAATAATTTAATGTATTTTAAATTAAAAAAAGTTTTTTTCAAACCTATTGTAATAATGTGGATTTTTTATTTGTATAATTTTCTTTATCAAAAATTCAAAAGTATAAAGATGACTTCATTTACCGCATGTAGCACGGTGCGCCATATCGGCTGACTTTATCCTCTCATACTTTAGAACTTTAAACTTATTCAGAGTAGCGGTATCTAGTCTCTTGAAGACTTTGCACTTATTTTTCATTAAGTTGCAGTGCTGTTCCTAGGCTATCTATCTATCTATCTATCTATCTATCTATCTATCTATCTGTCTATCTATCTTTGTATATTTATTTATTTTAGTTCGTCTTCCTTAGAGATGATGACACATGTGTGGAGAATAAATTGAACATATTGTTTTCCTTTATTCATTTTTTCCATTCATTCTGGGGCATCAGTAGGAGCCTCAGTAAATGTCCTCTGTCCTGTTGCTGCCCAGGATTTATGTGATCATCACTTCCTACATAATCATCAATGAGTCCGAGGCTTCTGCTCAGTGTATAACGCTCATTGAGGGCTGTGTAGCCTGAGAAATAGAAGACGTTACAGTCATGACCCATTTCTGATTCCTCACCAGACTCCCAGCTGTACGGAGACACCGGAGACCTGAGCGGCTTCAGCTCCATAGCAGGAGCTTTAACCCCGTGCTGTAGAACTACAATATCATGGAGTTAGACTCCAGGACTAAGGCCACATACATTTTTGGTGTTTGGTTGTTATTAAGTGTTTATTGTGAGTGTTCATCAAGTATAAAAAATCTTACAGGTGTTATCACAAAAAAGTATCTGCATAAAAAATGCTTTTGGTGTCATATAGCTCAAGAGGGTATATAAACAAAAGGACACGAATGAGTAGATTATGCCAATAATACAATTATTTTTTATTTAAGTTGATTAAAATAAGTTGATTAACTGAAAGCAGCATTCTGTATGCTAATCCCACAGAATTAAAGTGCATTGAGCTGCAGAAAACATCAAGTAAACTATGTGCAGCACTTACTAGTGTAACTGTCACTTTGTTGCAGTGTCCTCACCGACCCAACGCACGTTTCAAGCCATTGACAGTTACACTAGTACGTGCTCCACATACTTTTCCTCTTGTTTTCTGCGCTCTATGCACTTTAATTCTATGGGATCAGCCTATTCAGAATACTGCTTTCTGCTAATCACATGCAATATTAAGGCGCACTACATCTTACATTTTATGTATTGGACCTGCATTATGCATCTATTTCATGACATCTACATGCTATAGCTCTTTTTAATACCATATTCTTTCAGATATACTAATTGGTTTTCTTGATGTTTTCAGCAATCTTGATTATTTTTATTATGGTCATAGCCTATGCAGCTTATTTTAATCAACTTCAATCAAACATAATGTATTATTGCATGATCTACCGGTTCATGATCCTTTTGTTTAAAAAAAATGTACAGTTGACCTTGTGCCAAAATCGAGAAGAAAACATGAGCTTGATTCAATATCACAACAGATAAATAGACTTACTGACTTGGGTCAGGCAGAATAAGAGATGGATGGATATTTATCAAAGAAAAGTTTCTACAGTCCTAATAGAAGAATATACGGGCATCACATAGTTATATGCTGCGAATATCATCCTTTGGGAGCATCAACGGACCTCACGATGATCACAGATGTGTGATCACAGATGAGCTGCCGTAAAGCAGACCTCGCGCATGCGCAATGCACATCGTGAGGTCTGTCGATACACCCAAAGAGTGTACCAACGTCATCCGAACCGGATATGACGCGATTGGCGTCATGCCGGCTAATCCGCCCATGGAGGAGGGCGAGGATGATGGGGAAGCATTATGCTGCCCATCGGGGCATGAATACAAATGGTGGAGGCGGTGAAAAGAAGCAACAGGGAACGCCCTGTGTGACTTCTCAGGGGACCAGAAGCCTCAGTTCAGTAAGTATGAAAAGCACTTTTTTTCAACTTTCAAAAGACACATTTAGGACACAAAGGGATAGGTAGTATACCATTATGAAGGTGCAGGGACAGGTATTGATAGGCTGGAGGGCGATTTTTAGGTGACAGGTTCCTTTTAAGTACTGTCACAGGGCTCCCAAGACAGAAAGTGAACTCTCATATTCTAGGGGTTAGAAGGTTGCAGCATGTGGCTACACACACACCTGCTCTGATCAACGCTGCTTTGCTTTCCTGTTAGCCATACAGACTATTCTTGTGCTGGTGCTGTAGAAGTTAAACCTGATCTTTTTTCTCCTAAGGCTTCCTGTTTCTTCCTATCTCAGCTGTTCTGTTATTTCCTCCGATCTGGTATAAATACTCTCCTCTGAACTTGGATACTTGCTGGTAATGGCTTGCTACATCTTGGTACCGGTGTTAAGGTCTGAGCCCTGGAAAGTAGAGCTGTTTTGGATAAGGCTACTTTCAAATTGCGTTCTTGCACCCATTCAGTGGTCTTGTGGTGGCTTACGTCTGAACCCTCACAAAACGGGAGTCGGACGTATGTTCCGTTGCGGCCATTGACTTTAATTGTGCAGACAGAGTCAACGTGTGCAGTAGACTATGTTTGGGCATCTGCCTGCAGCAAACATATACTCTCCAAAATGGCGCATGACAGAGCACACGTTGATTCCTTCTGCACCATTAAGGTCAGTGGCCATCATCAAAATCCCTTTTTGCAGGAGGTTGGAGCACGCAATTGGAAAGCGCCCTTAGTTTTGAAGATAGCAGCCTGGAAGTTTCTTTTAGCCTTATGTATCTAATTTCCTTTGTGTTGTTATTGCAGAGCTGGACTAGTGTTTCTGCTGCCTTGCACACAAGTTAGAGACAAACTTTGGGTAGTACAGGGGATGGAATATGATCACGGCACAGGATGAAATAACTCGTCTAGGTACATCATGGAGCTCAGGGTCACCTAGGGTAAGTATCACGGGTTGCCCTTCACTTTATCCTTACTAGCAGTATTCCCCCTCCCTTATGTCTTGCCATGCACCATTTTGCCCCTTTGTGGAGCGTGACACTCATATGGTCAAGAAAAGGTTACTGCCGGTGCTTGATCTCCTGGAGATTCTTGCTTCATCTCCATTTGGGAAATTAGTTGAAGTCCTGTAACATGGGGAGATAAATCATTACACAGATTAGTCTCTGGTGCTTTCACTTTACCTGCTGAAAAGGCTATAAATGCCGTATAGGTAAGAGAAGGATAAAGGACAACATTCACAGCATATAACTATGTGACGCCCGTATATTCTTCTATTAGGACTGTAGAAACTTTTCTTTGATAAATATCCATCCATCTCTTATTCTGCCTGACCCAAGTCAGTAAGTCTATTGATCTGTTGTAGATAGAGTCTGTGGAGCCTCGGTTAGGAGTATGTAGTATTTAGTATAGTTAGTATTTATCTGTTGTGATATTGAATCAGGCTCATGTTTTCTTCTCGATTTTGGCACAAGGTCAACTGTACATTTTTTTTTAACCAAAAGGATCATGAACCAGTAGATCATGCAATAATACATTATTTTTTATTGAAGTTGACTAAAATAAGCTGCATAGGCTATGACCCTAATAAAAATAATCAAGATTGCTGAAAAAAGCAAGGAGACCATTTAGTATATCTGGAAAGAATCTGGTATAAAGAAGAGCTATAGCATGTAGATGTCACAAAATAGATGCATAATGCAGGTTCAATGTATAAAATGTAAGTTATAGTGCGCCATAATATTGCATATGAGTAGCAGAATAGGCTGATCCCATAGAATTAAAGTGCATTGAGCTGCAGAAAACATAAAGTAAAGTATGTGGAGCACTTACTAGTGTAACTGTCAATGGCTTGAAACGTGCGTTGGATCGTGAGGACACTGCAACAAAGTGACAGTTACACTAGTAAGTGCTCCACATAGTTTACTTGTTGTTTTCTGCAGCTCAATGCACTTTAATTCTGTGGGATCAGCATACAGAATACTGCTTTCAGTTAATCAACTTATTTCAATCAACTTAAATGAAAAATAATTTTATTATTGGCGTAATCTACTCATTTATGTCCTTTTGCTTACGGTATATACCCTCTTGAGCTATATGACACACAAAGCATTTTTTATGCAGATACTTTTTTGTGATAACACCTGAAAGATTTTTTAGACTTAATGAACACTCACAATAAACACTAAATAACAACCAAACACCGAACATGTATGTGTCCTTAGTCCTGGAGTCTAACGCCATGATATTGTAGTTCTACAGCACGGGGTTAAAGCTCCTGCTATCGAGCTGAAGCCAATCCGGTCTCCGGTGTCTCCGTACAGCTGGGACTCTGGTGAGGAATCAGAAATGGGTCATGACTGTAACGTCTTCTATTTCTCAGGCTACACAGCCCTCAATAAGCGTTATACACCGAGCAGAAGCCTCGGCCTCATTCATGATTATGTAGGAAGTGATGATCACATAAATCCTGGGCAGCAACAGGACATTTACTGAGGCTCCTACTGATGCCCGGAATGAATGGAAAAAATGAACAATAAAGGAAAACAATATGTTCAATTTATTCTCCACACATATGTCATCATCTCTTAGGAAGACGAAATAAAATAAATAAATATACAAAGATAGATCGATACAGTTGTGGCCCAAAGTATTGACACCCCTGCAATTCTGTCAGATAATCCTCAGTTTCCTCCTGAAAATGATTGCAATCACAAATTCTTTGCTATTATTATCTTCATTTAATTTGTCTTCAATGAAAAAACACAAAAGAGAATGAAGCAAAAATCAAAACATTGATCATTTCACACAAAACTCCAAAAATGGGCCGGACAAAAGTATTGGCACCCTCAGCCTAATACCTGGTTGCACAACCTTTAGCCAAAATAACTGCGATCAACCGCTTCCGATAACCATCAGTGAGTTTCTTACAATGCTCTGCTGGAATTTTAAACCATTCTTCTTTGGCAAACTGCTCCAGGTCCCTGATATTTGAAGGCGCCTTCTCCAAACTGCCATTGTTAGATCTCTCCACAGGTGATCTATGAGATTCAGGTCTGGACTCATTGCTGCCACCTTAGAAGTCTCCAGTGCTTTCTCTCAAACCATTTTCTAGTGTTTTTTGAAGTGTGTTTTGGGTCATTGTCCTGCTGGAAGACCCATGACCTCTGAGGGAGACCCAGCTTTCTCACACTGGGCCCTACATTACGCAGTAAAATTTGTTGGTAGTCTTCAGACTTCATAATGCCATGCACACGGTCAAGCAGTCCAGTGCCAGAGTCAGCAAAGCAACCCCAAAACATCAGGGAACCTCCGCCATGTCTGACTGTAGGGACCGTGTTCTTTTCTTTGAATGCCTCTTCTTTTCTCCTGTAAACTCTATGTTGATGCCTTTGCCCATAAAGCTCTACTTTTGTCTCATCTGACCAGAGAACTTTCTTCCAAAACGTTGTAGGATTTCTCATGTAAGTTTTGGCAAACTCCAGCCTGGCTGTTTTATGTCTCGGGGTAAGAAGTGGGGTCTTCCTGGGTCTCCTACCATACAGTCCTTTTTCATTCAGACACCGACGGATAATACGGGTTGACACTGTTGTACCCTTGGACTGCAGGGCAGCTTGAACTTGTTTGGATGTTAGTCGAGGTTCTTTATCCACCATCCGCACAATCTTGCGTTGAAATCTCTTGTCAATTTTTCTTTTCCGTCCACATCTAGGGAGATTAGCCACAGTGCCATGGGCTTTAAACTTCTTGATGACACTGCGCACGGTGGACACAGGAACATTCAGGTCTTTGGAGATTCACTTGTAGCCTTGAGATTGCTCATGCTTCCTCACAATTTGGTTTCTCAAGTCCTCAGACAGTTCTTTGGTCTTCTTTCTTTTCTCCATGCTCAATGTGGTACACACAAGGACACAGGACAGAGGTTGAGTCAACTTTAATTCATGTCAACTGGCTGCAAGTGTGATTTAGTTATTGCCAACACCTGTTAGGTGCCACAGGTAAGTTACAGGTGCTGTTAATTACACAAATTAGAGAAGCATTACATGATTTTTCTAACAGTGCCAATACTTTTGTCCACCCCCTTTTTTATGTTTGGTGGAATTAGATCCAATTTGGCTTTAGGACAATTCTTTTTGTGTATTTTCATTGAAGACAAATTAAATGAAGATAATAATAGCAAAGAATTTGTGATTGCAATCATTTTCAGGAAGAAACTGAGTATTATCTGACAGAATTGCAGGGGTGTCAATACTTTTGGCCGCAACTGTAGATAGATAGATAGATAGATAGATAGATAGATAGACAAAAATAGGAACAGCACTGCAACTTAGTGAAAAATAAGTGCAAAGTCTTCAAGAAACTAGATTTCGCTACTCTGAATAAGTCCAAAGTTCTAAAGTATGAGAGAATAAAGTCAGCCGATATGGCGCACCGTGCTACATGCGGTAAATGAAGTCATCTTTATATTTTTTAATTTTTGATAAAGAAAATAATACAAATAAAAAATCCACATTATTACAATAGGTTTGAAAAATACTTTTTTTAAAATTTAAAATACATTAAATTATTGAAGTATAATAAACAAAAGTATAAAAAGACCCTACATAGATTGTATGTATCTACAACTGTAAAAACCTGGAGAATTCAATTAATAGATTATTTGATGTGAAATATAAACTGTAAATAATGAAAACATAAAATAAAATATAAAAATAACCTTTTTGAATATTACCATAACAAAGACAATTCTATCAATTTTATTGTCTTTTATGTGTATCACAATAGAGCTAAAGAACAATTCTAATTTGTCTTCATGAACCAAAACCTCATACAGCCTTCATAAGTGAGACAACAAAAAGCAGATAGGTAAAATGAAAGAAAAGAATGAGGGTGATTTCTTTTCCATTGTGTAAAGGCGCCATATTTTTGGACTATAAGACTCACCGGACTGTAAGATGCACACAGGATTTAGAGGAAGCAAAAACTGTGGTCATGACAAACTGCTTACATTATAATGGTTGTAATGTCCCCAATTGTGTACCCATATCTCCTATCCTGGGCCCCTTCCCCATATACAGGAGCATCTCAATAAATTAGAATATCATCAAAAAGTGAATTTTTTTCAATAATTCAATTCAAAAAGTGAAACACATATAATATATCGAGTCATTACACACAGAGGGGTCTATTTCATGGGTTTATTTATGTTAATGTTGATGATTATGGCTTACATATATACCTGCATTTTTGAGTAAGAAATGTCCTTCAAAATATTAATTTGTTTTGTAAATATAAATAAGAAAATCTTTTATGTCTCAGAAATGTGAGACAATTTTCATTACTTTCCCCTGTGAATCTCTTTGTTTTTGGACAAGTGAAAGTTAATGAAGTAAATTGTTAAAAATGTTATAGAGCGATATCTCTGCCTTTAAGATTCTGTTTGCTGGAAAGTTTTGGTCTCTATTTCTAAATGTAGAGCAGAATCCCGCTCACCTCTACGGGTAGCACTAGAGCCCGGAGCCCCTGGTGATGTATAATGAGGTTAATCAGAGTCCCATAAAAATGTCTTGGTGAAAATATTAAAGTCTTATGGAGGTTTCACACTTGCGTTTGTGTGTCCAGCATCCTAATCCAGCAAAACCCTGATGCTACCTGATAAGGCTGGCTTCACACCACAGCAAGGTCCGGTCCTGGGCTGTCAGGCATGAACCTCACAGCCCCGGACCGGATCAGC
Organism: Allobates femoralis; assembly: GCA_033576535.1. Classification (NCBI taxonomy): domain Eukaryota; kingdom Metazoa; phylum Chordata; class Amphibia; order Anura; family Aromobatidae; genus Allobates; species Allobates femoralis. Next base: position 23,956,909 of record JARQOC010000013.1, read on the forward strand.
ACACAGAACCGTGTGCAGCCGGACGCCGCAGCAGCTGCTATTGATTCTGGACCTACGAGCCGCGGTCCTGAAATCACGTGTAGCCACCGATGTCCAGTTCCAGGATCGTCCCGGGTCGGAGCAATTCGGCCCCATAGGCTCTCATGTTAGGGAGCGCCGGATTGCCCTGGATCTGGGAGAATCCGGGTGAATCCGGGATAAGGGTTTTTGGAGAGATTTTTCTCCCTGGATACAAAAACGTTGCAAGCAACGTTTTTGTGTCCGGTGAGAATTATCAGAATTCTTCTGGATTCATCCGGAGAGATGGAAATCGGATGGCAGAGAGCTGCCATCCGGCTCCATCCGGCCCCATAGGCTACTATGGGGCCAAAAACCGGTCCGGGGCTGTCTGGTTTACACCAGACAGCCCTGGACCGGACTGCGCCGTGGTGTGAAGCCAGCCTTAGATGTGTCTCCATAGATTTAGAATGGGGATGAAGGCACATCAAGTAGCATCAGGTTTACACCAGATCCTTACAAATGCCTTCTTGTGACCTCCTCCACAGACGCACCAAGTTGTCAGTTTGTGGCTGGCTACAAAGCTTGATGCTTACGGAATGGGCTTCAATGGGGCAGGGGCTTTCACAATAAGCATGCCCAGAGCCCCTCACAACATCCTCCCATTAGGCGTGTCCTATGTAAATTTTCAACTTTCCGTCGGATATGGCAAAAACATGGATGCAACTGCCCCAGTATTATGTCTTCTTTGACTACCGGATCAGACAAGAAATGCTGGAGCTCCATAAGGTTGCACAAACTACGCCGGATGCAGTCGGACGCGTTTTCAGCCTGATCACACCGGAAAGCAAGTGTGAAACCAGCCTTACTGATAAAAGCAAGTGGTAGGTGATTAAGACTAATAAACAATAATGACAACAGTTTGCCCGAGATTGTATTTGAGCTAAACAAATATTAATGTTATCTGGGGTTTTTAACTAATTTTAGTAACTTCTGTTCCCAACAGCAGCACAGCTTGGAAGCTTTGGATATCAGATCATTATCCCATTATTACTAATTTTTTACAAGGAGAAGCTTGATCTCATTATTTTATTCACAGGGAAGTATTAACTGCATTTGGTTTTGGTGATATGAATGGAGAATCTTTAAGTAGAAGGAAATCATTCCTGTGGTTGCGATTGTGACAAGTTCAGTGTTACATTTTTCCAGTGGAACCAAAATATAAAGTTACTAAATTTAAATAAAAATTGTTTTCTATCTTAAAATTGTAAAAATATAAATTTGGTGTATGTGATATGGATTATGGAAACCAGACCGTACTGACGGAACTGATCTTGCTTGGATTTTCTACGACCCTTCAGTCAAGAATCTTACTGTCCATTCTGTTCTCATTTATTTACGTCCTGACGATCCTCGGGAACAGTTTTCTGATTTCTGCCATCATCGTCAGTCCCCTGTTACACACTCCGATGTATTATTTTCTCTGTAATTTGTCTGTTATTGATTTGGGCTTCACATCGTGCTCTATACCCAAACTTCTGTATGATTTAGTTTCTAATACAAGGACAATCTCGGTCACTGGTTGTCTAATCCAAATGAGCTTTGGCCATTTTCTGGGTGTGAATGAGTGTATATTACTGGCGGTGATGGCCTATGACCGGTATATCGCAATATGCTTCCCCTTACGTTACACCATCATTATGAGCTGGACGGTCTGTAGATGCATCACTCTCATTATGATTGTTGCAAGCTCCATGTTGTCTTTTATCCTGACTGTCAGAAAGCCTTTTGTATTCTGTAGGGAAAATAAAGTGGACCATTTTGCTTGTGAGATTTTAGCGATTGTCTACCTGGCGTGTGGTGAGCTCACCATTACCAAAAACATAATGGTCTTTGAGAGTATTATTGTCCTACTCTCACCACTCACATTCATTGTGATAACTTATATTTGCATTGTTGCGTCACTAACAGGTATTCGATCGGCTCGGGGTAAATCGAAAACTTTCTTCACTTGCGCATCTCACCTCACTGTGGTTATTATATTTTATGGGACAAGTATGACCACATACATTGCACAAGCAAGGATTGCTTCTAGCCTTAAATATATATCTCTAAGTTATGGACTCATCACTCCTGTATTAAATCCTTTGATTTACCAGCTTGCGGAATAACGACGTCAAAGTGTCAATCAAGAAAATTTTGACCAAATCTTCATAATTGTAATTGGTGTAGAAAGAGAATAAAGTTGAGCTAATCTTTTAGAATTCAAATTGACTTAACCGGACTAGATAGCTTAAGGGTATATAAAAGTTTAAGATGATGATGTAATAAATATTGCACATTGAGACAGAGAGAGAGCTACTTCTCATACATTACTGTCTCAGGGAGGCTTCTCCTATACGTACACATGTGATCTTTATCATTTAATCAGGACCAAACACACAAAGTCCTAAACATCACACACAGTATGATGACGACAATGACAATTTCAATTTTAGGGCAATGCTGGGCTAAGATGGGAAATTAGAATTTCTTCAAAAACCAAAAAACAATTTACTCTTTAAAAATATTTTTATTAGTTATTAATTGAAATTCAAACTCCGACCAGATAACACCTATTTATAATGGAGTTATATACATAACGGGAAAGGAAAGGGTGGGCCCATAAACCTACAGCCTTAATCCCTACCTCATAGTAGGGGTCGGGGTCCTCTTTACTGTATACCCTTATGATATAGTATGTATTCTAATGTCAACATTGAGGCCTTTTGGTAAGGAGAGAAAAGATATTGGCATATGTAGGGAGCACACCACAATATAATTGAATGTAAAAGAACAACGAAGTTTATTAAACAACTGTGAGACACACAATATAAAATCACTTAAAATAAACATACAAAAGACATGGGGCCCATCATTCCTCAAAGCAGAATATACGAGGAAAATAATTTATGATAACAGAGGGGAATTACCACAATCACCAGTACAGATAACAAGATAATAGTAAATGGATTATACAGTGTGCAAATTCTATCTTGTGCAAAAAATATATATTCATTTATAAGGTGCAATGAGATTGGCAGAATACTGTAATAATATAGCAACCACTATACAGGTAAATTATATATATATTGCACTATTCCCAAGTATGGTTGAGAAATAACAATAGGTGTAGTTGTTGTATGACCGTAATCAAGGGAATCAAAACCAAGCAAGGGGGGGTAGCTGAACAAAATAACTAAAGTGACAGCCAGGTGTGTAGAAGGACCTGTCAGTGATTAATATATGCACATAATTGCTCAATTATGCACAGTTTACAAAGGAGATTAGTAGATGCACACAATATTATGCACAAGATAAATAAACCAACAGTTAGGTCTGTGGCACCATCCAAGGTAACACATTAGTATCAGTAGTCTATGAAAATGTGTATGCAATTACAGGGGAAGATTTACACTGATCCACATAGGTGTCAGACAATCTAGAGGTTGATCTGATCATATAAATCCACAGGACCATATGTGGAAGTAACTCAAATAGCTTGTGCAGCAAGAGTAATGAGCGGCACAAGAAGCACATTTCATAGAACAAATATTGCAAACTGGCACATCACCTAACCCAGTGAAGTGTGGAATCCCATCAGTCAAAGTCAGAGTCAAGTGGGGGCCCCCACGTCGCCCTCCCCACGCGTATCGCTGCTAAAGGGGTGCAGCTTCGTCAGGGGTAGGTATCACAGTGTGTAATAATACCTTTTATAGTTCCTCTGAATCTATTGTGAGGCTAATGAGTGAAAAAAACGCCAGACCGGAAGTGCTATGACTTCCTGGTATAGTAAGAGTCTCAAGCTACTTGATTGACAGTGGTAACAGCCAATCAGAAGTGTTTTACCAGTAAAACAGGAATTACATCATTTTGTAGTCCTCAGACAGTAACAGCATCATGATTGACAGCGATGGAAGCCAATCAGAGGCTCTATACCAGTACTGAGGATATGACTCATCGGAATTGCATCATTCTGTAGTCCAGAAACCAGTGATGGACATATAGTCCGTCCAATAGTGGCAAGAGAGGTAGCAAGACTAGAAGTAGATATAAAGAGTATACCCAGCAATCAATAGAAGTTATATGTTGATTCTAATTCATAGTGCTACACAAACAAAGTACCCGATGTTTTACTATGCCACTATATGGTTTACTAAGAACCAGAATATAGTTCATAGGACACACAAAATGACACGATGGTTAGTATTATATTCTACAAATTACTGGTAAGAATGTTAGCAGGATTCCCAAATGAGGTCCAGCACTAATAGATGAGATTGTTGAGAGGATGCACAAGGTGCATTAAAGAGTATGGTTCGCACGAAAACAATTGTAACTAACCCTCTATATACAATATGTACAAGACCCCACATGATCCCATAGGGGTTATAAATTTACAGAATACAAGGTCATAAATAAGGACAACCGGACTATGAGTATGATATCGTCCATACCCATGCCATTGGTAGATTGCACCAGAAAGTCTATATGTCCAAACACCCAGATCAACAATGAATCCCACAGCAAATCCCCATGTGTATTCCCACATAAACACGTAGCTCCAAGGAAGGAGCTCTGCGAGAACACATTTTATAAAGAGGCACAACTACGAATGTCGGAGTACCACCCTGTGAACCCCCAAGAATGTCCCTGGGTATATTTGCTCAGGATAATTCTACTATATGCAAATATTACCCATTACCTAGTATAAGGATAGAAGGTGCGCGTACCTATGTATAAGGGGCTCCGGACTAAGAGGCAATGCCCCTGTCCGATGCCACCAAACCCAAGAGTACTGGATGTATATTCCATAATATACTCTTGGATGGTTAGGTAAATATCTAAATTACCAAGTATTAATACTCAATTATACAAGGTCGAGCAGATCAAATAAATCCACAAATCGAGAACCAGGGACAAAAGGTAGTAAAATATGCAAAGGAATAGGCGATAAATATATCCAAATAAACTGGCAACAGTAGCCAAATGTTGAACTGTCACATAGTATTTATGGATATTATTACTCCCGCATATAAATTTTGGGAACCATTGAACACAAAGTGCCACTCTGCCATAAGAATTTTAAAAGTACACACAGGGTTATGTGGATGAAATAAAGTCATCATGGGGAAGAAAAAAAAGGGGTCTTTGAGGGGATTTAAAGAAATGTCCAAGTATTAAGTTGATCCAGTTCCAAAGGACTTATAAACAAAGGACTGTTTCCAGAGTCGTGATCCAGTATTCAATATCTGTCCAATTGTCTTCAAAGCTTGATCCAGATGGTCAGGTGTTTATCCAAGAAAGCCCGTGAATGAAAAGTCTTCATTTAGACCTGTGGGAGACATCGAATTAAGATGATAGATCCATCTAGTTTCAAGACAGAGTAGTTTTTTGGTGACATCCCCTCCTCGTATATTGACATGTACCCGATCCAGACCTATCACTCTGAGTCCTCGGGGGTTACCGCGATGGGTGGTTAAAAAATGTGAGGCAACAGAAGTCAAGGTCTTACCCTTTTCCTTATCCGTAGATGCACAGTTGATGGTCGATAAATGCTTCTGTGTTCTTTTCCGGAGTTCCATGGTGGTTTCACCAACATATACCCTGTTACACGGGCAAATGAGAGCATAAATCACATTAGTGCTTTTGCAATTGATGTATTGTCTCAATGGATAAATGCTTGAGTCATGGGGATTGATAAATTGATCATATACGGGCACCATGTGTTGACAAATGTTACACGAGCCACAAGGAAAGGAACCCTTTAATCTAGTTCCCCCCGTGGTGGATCTAATGGGTCTCGAGTAATGGCTAGAAGTAAGTTGGTCACGTAGATTGGGAGCTCTTCGTGCAGTTAGAAGTGGGTGATCTTCAATTATAGGTTTTATTTTGGGGTCTATAGAAAGAATCCCCCAATGTTTCCGAAGGATGTCACCCACCTCTGACCACTGGTTGTGGTAATCTGTAATCATCCGAATTCTCCCATCCGGTTCTCGTGGGTTTCGTCTCAGGAGTGATGTCTGGTCATGCTGATTAGCACGTTGATAGGCATTGGAAATCACCTTTTTCGGATATCCACGATTTTGGAGCCTGGTAGTTAATGCTTTTGCATGGAACTTGAAGTCCTTGTCCGCAGTGCAATTGCGTCTGGTCCGCAGGAATTGTCCTGTTGGTATCCCTTTTCGCAAATGATAAGGATGGAAGCTAGAGAAATTCAACAGGCCATTAGTAGCAGTGGGTTTTCGATACAGAGTAGTGGATAGGATTCCCTCATTGTTAATCACCTCGAGATCCAGAAAGATAGCTCTTTTGGCAGAGATAGAAAATGTCAAAAAGATGTTTAGATCATTCTGGTTCAAGGATGAGAGGAAATCCAAGGCTTCGGTTTCAGTGCCTTTCCAAAAGAAGATGACATCATCAATAAATCTGTACCACCCACTCACCCTGTTCTTAAAGGCCTCCATCTGGAATACGACCGTAGTTTCCCACCAACCAAGGAATAGATTGGCGAAGGAAGGCGCACATTTAGCACCCATCGCCACACCGGAGATCTGTCGATAGAAGGTTCTATCGAATACAAAATAATTGTGGGTGAGTGTGAAGTCTAACAGATCAATGAGGAAGGAATCATGCATGCGATCTGAAGCGGATTGACCGTCCAGGAAGAATGTAATAGCTTGCATTCCATCCTCATGAGCAATGTTAGTGTAAAGAGACTCCACATCACAGGTTACAATTAATGTGTCTGAAGGGAGTTTGAGATCTTGTATAGCCATAATGAAATGGGTACTGTCTCTTATATGAGAAGGAAGCCTGAGTACGTGTGGTTGTAAATAAAAGTCCACATACTGGCTTGCCTTTTCACAGAGGCTGCCTATGCTAGACACAATTGGTCTACCAGGAGGTATCTCCAAGTTTTTATGTACCTTAGGTAGTAGGTATAGGGTGGGAATGACCGGTTCCGGTACCCAGAGGAAATCCTTTTCTTGTTTGTTAATCACTCCATAGTGAAAAGCTGATTCCAAAAGTCTGTAAAGTTTGTCCTGAAAGACAAGGGTTGGATCAGAGGGCAACTTAGAGTAGAACCTCGTATTAGACAATTGCCTTTTTGCCTCTTCAAGGTACATACTGTTGGGCCAAATCACAATGTTGCCTCCCTTGTCGGCCTCCTTGATTATAAACTCAGGATTCTTTTTGAGATCACGTACAGCCTTAAGTTCATCGATGTCTCCCACAGGTCTAAATGAAGACTTTTCATTCACGGGCTTTCTTGGATAAACACCTGACCATCTGGATCAAGCTTCCTTCGCCAATCTATTCCTTGGTTGGTGGGAAACTACGGTCGTATTCCAGATGGAGGCCTTTAAGAACAGGGTGAGTGGGTGGTACAGATTTATTGATGATGTCATCTTCTTTTGGAAAGGCACTGAAACCGAAGCCTTGGATTTCCTCTCATCCTTGAACCAGAATGATCTAAACATCTTTTTGACATTTTCTATCTCTGCCAAAAGAGCTATCTTTCTGGATCTCGAGGTGATTAACAATGAGGGAATCCTATCCACTACTCTGTATCGAAAACCCACTGCTACTAATGGCCTGTTGAATTTCTCTAGCTTCCATCCTTATCATTTGCGAAAAGGGATACCAACAGGACAATTCCTGCGGACCAGACGCAATTGCACTGCGGACAAGGACTTCAAGTTCCATGCAAAAGCATTAACTACCAGGCTCCAAAATCGTGGATATCCGAAAAAGGTGATTTCCAATGCCTATCAACGTGCTAATCAGCATGACCAGACATCACTCCTGAGACGAAACCCACGAGAACCGGATGGGAGAATTCGGATGATTACAGATTACCACAACCTGTGGTCAGAGGTGGGTGACATCCTTCGGAAACATTGGGGGATTCTTTCTATAGACCCCAAAATAAAACCTATAATTGAAGATCACCCACTTCTAACTGCACGAAGAGCTCCCAATCTACGTGACCAACTTACTTCTAGCCATTACTCGAGACCCATTAGATCCACCACGGGGGGAACTAGATTAAAGGGTTCCTTTCCTTGTGGCTCGTGTAACATTTGTCAACACATGGTGCCCGTATATGATCAATTTATCAATCCCCATGACTCAAGCATTTATCCATTGAGACAATACATCAATTGCAAAAGCACTAATGTGATTTATGCTCTCATTTGCCCGTGTAACAGGGTATATGTTGGTGAAACCACCATGGAACTCCGGAAAAGAACACAGAAGCATTTATCGACCATCAACTGTGCATCTACGGATAAGGAAAAGGGTAAGACCTTGACTTCTGTTGCCTCACATTTTTTAACCACCCATCGCGGTAACCCCCGAGGACTCAGAGTGATAGGTCTGGATCGGGTACATGTCAATATACGAGGAGGGGATGTCACCAAAAAACTACTCTGTCTTGAAACTAGATGGATCTATCATCTTAATTCGATGTCTCCCACAGGTCTAAATGAAGACTTTTCATTCACGGGCTTTCTTGGATAAACACCTGACCATCTGGATCAAGCTTTGAAGACAATTGGACAGATATTGAATACTGGATCACGACTCTGGAAACAGTCCTTTGTTTATAAGTCCTTTGGAACTGGATCAACTTAATACTTGGACATTTCTTTAAATCCCCTCAAAGACCCCTTTTTTTTCTTCCCCATGATGACTTTATTTCATCCACATAACCCTGTGTGTACTTTTAAAATTCTTATGGCAGAGTGGCACTTTGTGTTCAATGGTTCCCAAAATTTATATGCGGGAGTAATAATATCCATAAATACTATGTGACAGTTCAACATTTGGCTACTGTTGCCAGTTTATTTGGATATATTTATCGCCTATTCCTTTGCATATTTTACTACCTTTTGTCCCTGGTTCTCGATTTGTGGATTTATTTGATCTGCTCGACCTTGTATAATTGAGTATTAATACTTGGTAATTTAGATATTTACCTAACCATCCAAGAGTATATTATGGAATATACATCCAGTACTCTTGGGTTTGGTGGCATCGGACAGGGGCATTGCCTCTTAGTCCGGAGCCCCTTATACATAGGTACGCGCACCTTCTATCCTTATACTAGGTAATGGGTAATATTTGCATATAGTAGAATTATCCTGAGCAAATATACCCAGGGACATTCTTGGGGGTTCACAGGGTGGTACTCCGACATTCGTAGTTGTGCCTCTTTATAAAATGTGTTCTCGCAGAGCTCCTTCCTTGGAGCTACGTGTTTATGTGGGAATACACATGGGGATTTGCTGTGGGATTCATTGTTGATCTGGGTGTTTGGACATATAGACTTTCTGGTGCAATCTACCAATGGCATGGGTATGGACGATATCATACTCATAGTCCGGTTGTCCTTATTTATGACCTTGTATTCTGTAAATTTATAACCCCTATGGGATCATGTGGGGTCTTGTACATATTGTATATAGAGGGTTAGTTACAATTGTTTTCGTGCGAACCATACTCTTTAATGCACCTTGTGCATCCTCTCAACAATCTCATCTATTAGTGCTGGACCTCATTTGGGAATCCTGCTAACATTCTTACCAGTAATTTGTAGAATATAATACTAACCATCGTGTCATTTTGTGTGTCCTATGAACTATATTCTGGTTCTTAGTAAACCATATAGTGGCATAGTAAAACATCGGGTACTTTGTTTGTGTAGCACTATGAATTAGAATCAACATATAACTTCTATTGATTGCTGGGTATACTCTTTTATATCTACTTCTAGTCTTGCTACCTCTCTTGCCACTATTGGACGGACTATATGTCCATCACTGGTTTCTGGACTACAGAATGATGCAATTCCGATGAGTCATATCCTCAGTACTGGTATAGAGCCTCTGATTGGCTTCCATCGCTGTCAATCATGATGCTGTTACTGTCTGAGGACTACAAAATGATGTAATTCCTGTTTTACTGGTAAAACACTTCTGATTGGCTGTTACCACTGTCAATCAAGTAGCTTGAGACTCTTACTATACCAGGAAGTCATAGCACTTCCGGTCTGGCGTTTTTTTCACTCATTAGCCTCACAATAGATTCAGAGGAACTATAAAAGGTATTATTACACACTGTGATACCTACCCCTGACGAAGCTGCACCCCTTTAGCAGCGATACGCGTGGGGAGGGCGACGTGGGGGCCCCCACTTGACTCTGACTTTGACTGATGGGATTCCACACTTCACTGGGTTAGGTGATGTGCCAGTTTGCAATATTTGTTCTATGAAATGTGCTTCTTGTGCCGCTCATTACTCTTGCTGCACAAGCTATTTGAGTTACTTCCACATATGGTCCTGTGGATTTATATGATCAGATCAACCTCTAGATTGTCTGACACCTATGTGGATCAGTGTAAATCTTCCCCTGTAATTGCATACACATTTTCATAGACTACTGATACTAATGTGTTACCTTGGATGGTGCCACAGACCTAACTGTTGGTTTATTTATCTTGTGCATAATATTGTGTGCATCTACTAATCTCCTTTGTAAACTGTGCATAATTGAGCAATTATGTGCATATATTAATCACTGACAGGTCCTTCTACACACCTGGCTGTCACTTTAGTTATTTTGTTCAGCTACCCCCCCTTGCTTGGTTTTGATTCCCTTGATTACGGTCATACAACAACTACACCTATTGTTATTTCTCAACCATACTTGGGAATAGTGCAATATATATATAATTTACCTGTATAGTGGTTGCTATATTATTACAGTATTCTGCCAATCTCATTGCACCTTATAAATGAATATATATTTTTTGCACAAGATAGAATTTGCACACTGTATAATCCATTTACTATTATCTTGTTATCTGTACTGGTGATTGTGGTAATTCCCCTCTGTTATCATAAATTATTTTCCTCGTATATTCTGCTTTGAGGAATGATGGGCCCCATGTCTTTTGTATGTTTATTTTAAGTGATTTTATATTGTGTGTCTCACAGTTGTTTAATAAACTTCGTTGTTCTTTTACATTCAATTATATTGTGGTGTGCTCCCTACATATGCCAATATCTTTTCTCTCCTTACATACTGTTTTTGTTGGCATGGTGAGCACCCCGTTAATATTTTTCTATCATTAGTGGTGCTGCTCATTTTCTACTTTTGACTCATTGAGGCCTTTTGGTCTCAATGTTTGTACCAGTAATTTAAAAATCCACTCCGATTCTTTAGGTTTTAGCATCTCCACCCTCTTGCCTCCTCTTCTCGGCAAAGGAACATGGTCAATAATCCGGAAAAGATTTGAGATCTTTTCTAGTGTGATTCTTTTCAACAAAATGTTTTGGTACCGGGAGATCCAACCTTTTTTCTGATAGAATGTCTGTGCTAATTAAGATGTATTTTCGGATCACCGATGGTTTCTTCCACGTCACATTGGGCGTATTGGGGTATTGGAGTAGGTAAATCACATATTCCGTCTCACATATTAAAAACGATCTTATGTATTATATGATATGTGTATGAGGATCAATAAAGGAAGAACATATTAATATGTAGGTGCAATTAACACAACCTAAACAAGGATAGCAACATCTTCTCTTATTCTCAGTTAAGGATGGTTGAAGCTGTTTTTTAAAAGAACCTTCATCTGACTATACAAGTCGGTCTTTCAAATTTTTATTTTGGCTGTAAAAATAATAAACTCCTTTATTTCCGTAAATCCCTTCCCATGGGTACCCCAATGTTTTCTAATGATTTGAGTTATCTTCCCACTTTACTTGCTAAATGTTGATGCTAAGTGGATCCAATGAAAGGGTTTTTTTGGTTTATGGTCCAACAAGGTATCTCTCTCATCTTGTTTAATTTTTTGGTAATACCTCTCCAACAATTTTTCAGGGTAACCTCTCTGTTTGAATTTTCCAATCATGGAATCCATAGTTTTGTGTAAATATTCTTCCTTACTTACTAAATGTTTAGCCCTCAATAACTGGCTAAAATGGATAGATATAAGCATTTTTTAGGATGATGACTCGAAAAAATGCAATGTATTATTTCTATCAGTGGGTTTAGTAAATGGTTTTCTTCTCTAATCACTGAAACATCTAAAAATTAAATGTTTTCTGCTGAATTTACCATAGTGAATTTGATGTGGGATTTTAAGATGTTCATAAAATTTAAAAATTCTTCTAATTTTTCAATGCTATTACCCCATATGAGGAAGATGTCATCTATGTATCTCCACCACCCAAAAACATCTGAGAAGTGGTGGGACATATTGACAACATCCTCCTCAATGGTACTCATCCCACATTTGCATAAGCAGGGGTTATATTGGCCTCCATTGCAATAATTAATTGGTGCTTTGCCTGGCTCATCCAGTGGTCCAAATCTCGTTTTGCAGGGGTTTCTGATGTAAGCCTCTATGGGACCACTGAACAGGTGCTAAGATGAAATGTGGAAGCACCCTTAGTTCTGAAGCTGCCTGGATGTTTCTTTTACTCTTACCCATCTAATTCCCTTTGTGTCATTATTGTAGAGCAGGAGTAGTGATCCTGCTTCCCTGCACATACGTTAGAGCAAAATTTAGCGTAGTTCAGGGGTAGGAATGTGATCACTGAACAGGGTGAAATAACTCATCTAGGCACATCAGGGAGCTCAGGGTTGCCTAGGGTAAATGTCAGGGATTTCCTTTCCAGTTGATCACTACTGGCAGTTTTCCCCCTCCCTTCTGTTTTGCCATACTCCATTTTGCCTTCATGTGCAGTTGATACTCATATGGTCAAGAAGAGGTTACCGCTGGTGGCTAATCTCCATGAGATTTTTGCTTCATTGCCATTTGGGAACTTAATTGCCGTCCTGTAAGATGGGGAGATAAATAATTACACAGATTAGTCTCTGGTGCTTTTACTTTACCTGCTAAAAAGGCTATAAATGCCGTATAGGTAAGAGAAGGATAAAGGACGACATTCACAGCAAATAATTATGTGACGCCCGTCTTTTTTTCTATTATGACTGTAGACATTTTTTTATGAATATTCGCTATTTCTGTAGAGATGAGCGAGTATGCTTGTGACTACTCGGTACTCGCACGAATATCTCGGTACTCGGGGTACTCGGTGAGTACCAAGTAATCTCGCGATACTCTTGCTATGCTCAGGGTCCACCTCCCTGCATGTTAGCACTCTTTTCAGAGCCAGCCCTCATGCATGGATTGGCTGACAGACACTGTAATGCCACAGCCATGTTGGTTGTGGCATTACAGTGATTGGCTGGCCGCACAGCATCATCAGGTCTTTATAAGACCTGACCTCGCTGTGCTCGTCACTCTGCGCCATTAGACAGTCAGTGTAGGGAGAGCTGCTGCTGATTGAGGGACAGACTTGTGGCCTTTCAGCTAGTGTAGGCACAGGGCTGCCAGTCTAATTACCACAACAGTCCTTCTGAGGACTAATAGAGCTGTATACAGGCAGGCAGGGAGGCAGGGTATATACCAAACTTCACTGTGCCAGTATTCCAGCCTGCATCACATCTGGGGCTGGTTTCCAGGCTCATCCATCCCAAAAACAGTGCTTTTAGGGATTTATTTAGCTCACTATAGACAGGAGTAGGTTTTAGCTCTAATTAGGATACGCCAAAAGCCTCGTGCTAAAAACCAACTCTTTTCTGCACTAATTTAGCATCTAAGTGCTGTTACTGTAGGTTGCAGCATAAATTAGGGTACACCAAAAGCCTCGTGCTAAAAAACAAATCTTGTCTGCACTAATTTAGCATCTAAGTGCTGCTACTGTAGGTTGCAGCGTAAATTAGGGTACACCAAAAGCCTTGTGCTAAAAACCAACTCTTGTCTGCACTAATTTATCGTCTAAGTGCTGCTACTGTCGGTTGCAGCGTAAATTAGGATACGCCAAAAGACTCGCTATTGTAGTCAGCGTTTGTGTCTGACTAGTCCACCTGCAGAGCCTTAATTTCAAATCTCAGGGTCGTGCTAAAAACCAACTCTTGTCTGCACTAATTTAGCTGTATACAGTAAGCACCACATTGAAAATGCGCAAGTCCGGTTGCAAGGGACAAGGAACTGGACATGATGGTGGTGCAGGCAGAGGGCAAGCCCGTGCTCCACGACAAACGCCCACATCATCTCGCTCAACTTTCTTGTCCCAATTTCTAGGTGAACGCAGCAGTACTCCACTATTAAACCAAGACCAGTGTCAACAGGTTGTTAGTTGGATAGCGGATAATGCTTCCAGTCAGTTTGGCACCACCACAAATACCCTGTCTTCCACACGGTCAAGTGTCAATAGCCGTGAGACTGGACCGCACATTCCACACCCTGACCCTCCTTCCGCCCACCATGCCGAGTGCCCGGACCCAGACATAACTAATCCCACACTTGGACACTCTGAAGAGCTGTTCACTTATCCATTCGTAGATTCTGGCCTCTCGCCAGCTCCAGTTGAAGTGGGTCATGAGGACATCGTATGTACCAAAGCCCAAATATTTGAGCAGCCACGGTCTCATGAAGGCAACGGTGGGAACGTGTCTGAACAAGAGGTGGACGATGATGAGACACAATTGCCAGAAAGTCAGGAGGAGGACCTGGGTGCGGAAGTGGAAGACGACGTGGTGGATGATCCAGTAACTGACCCAACCTGGCAGGAGGACATGCAGAGTGAGGACAGCAGTGCACAGGGGAAGTTAGGCGTAGCATCACAACAGGCCGGAAGAAGCAGGGTGGTGTCCGCAGGCAGAAGGCAGGCTGCCGTTCCCCGGAACAACAACACGAGTGATGTTGCCAGTACAACTGCTAGGTCTTCCCGAGTCTGGCTGTTTTTTAAGGTGTCTGCAGATAATTCGAAAAAGGCCATTTGCAACACCTGCCATGCCAGCATCAGCAGGGGTCCTTCCGACACCGAGGATAGCAGGCCCTAACTCTGTCAGGGTTTCACCCACAGTGTACAGCTCTGGCACGTCATGCTCCTCAGCCTCCTCCTCTTCCTCCATTTCACCCTCCACACCAGTCCCAAGCTGGAAGCACTGCAGCATTGCTTCGGCTAAGTGGCAACAGGCTGTGCTGAAGCTAATATGCATAGGTGACAAACCCCACAACGCTGAAGAGTTGTGGACAGCTCTGAAACAGCAGGCAGATCACTGGCTCACACCGCTGAACCTACAGCCAGGCATGGTCATGTGTGACAATAGCCGAAACCTTGTGGCGGCTCTGAGGCGAGGCGAGCTGACACATGTTCCATGCGTGTGCCCATGTGCTCAACCTGCTCAGCGGTTTATTAAATCCTACCCGGAGTTGTCTGATCTGCTCGTCAAAGTGCGCCGCCTGTGTGCCCATTTCAGAAAGTTACCTACTACTTCTGTCGGCCTTGCCGGCATTCAGCGGTGTTTGCAGCTTCCGGCTCACAGACTGGTGTGTGATGTCCCCACGTGTTGGAATTCCACACTGCACATGTTGGTCAGGATTTGTGAGCAAAACAGGGCAGTTGTTGAGTACCAGCATCAACTAGGCCGTCGGTATACGGTTCAAACTCCACACATAAGACCTCAGGAGTGGACATGGATGTCAGACATATGTACCGTCCTCCAAAACTTCGAGGACTCTACCAAGATGGTGAGCGGCGATAACGCATCATTAGCGTCACCATCCTGCTTCTCTGTCTTCTAAAACGCCCTCTGCTCAAAATCAAAGACGATGCATTGCAGGTGGAGCAGGATGACTTGCAGCAAGAAACCGTACTGAGTGATTACACACGGTCCAGCCTCATCTTATACCAACGTGCATTGGAGGACTATGACGAGGAGGAGGAAGAGGATGAAGAAATGGAGCTACTTTTATTCGGAATTGATGGTAATACATGCACAACCGTCAGACCGTCGGTTGAGCGTGGATGGCCAGAGGACAGGGGAGAGGAGGAGGAGGTCAGCATGGCCAGTCATGCTGTTGGTGAGGACCCAAAAGTCTTGACTGTTAACAGTCTAGTGCACATGGCTGACTTTATGTTACACTGCCTGTGTCGTGACCCTCGTGTTATCAAGATCATGGCTCACACTCATTACTAGTTGGTGACACTTTTAGACCCACACTACAAAGAGAACTTTATTTCTCTTATTCCCGAAGCGGAGAGGTCTACAAAAATGCTGCAGTACCAGAAGGCCATAGTGGCGGAATTATTAAAAAAATTCCCTTCTGAAAACGCTAGCGGCAGAGGTCACGATTGAGTGGACAACCAAGGTGTCCGGCACAGAGAGGCACAAGTACAATCCAGCAGAGGTAGGGGAACACTCTCAACGATCTGGGACACTTTTCTCAGCACCCCCAGTACCACAAGCCCTGAGGTGCGGGGTAGTTTCAAAAGGAATGCAAAGTTTTCCAAGATGCTGAGGGAGTACCTTGCTGATCGTACTAAAGTGTTCCTAGACTCCTCTGTGCCTTATAATTATTGAGTGTCCAAGCTGGACACGTGGCAGGAATTGGCTCTTTACGCCTTGGAAGTCCTGGCGTGCCCTGCCGCTAGCGTTTTGTCAGAGCGTGTTTTTAGTGCAGCAGGTGGAATCATTACAGATAAACGCACCCGCCTGTCAACTGAAAATGCTGACAGGCTGACTTTGATCAAAATGATCAAGGGTTGGATTGGGCCTGACTTCATCACACCACCAACAAATGATAGCAGAATTTAAATTTGGTGCCGGGAGATTCCCATGCCCCTCCTCACACCCACACATCGGTACAGACTTCATGTGTTTGGCTACTTGCTGTACTGCTCCTCCTTCTCCTCATCCGCCACCATCATATAATCAGTGTGACCGTGGTTCATGATGCCACAAAACCATAATTTTTTTACATCATATTTATGATGATGATGACCCTAATGGTTCAAAAGTTAGGCAGTAGTTTCATGTATACCCCCCAGGGGTA
Organism: Allobates femoralis; assembly: GCA_033576535.1. Lineage (NCBI taxonomy): Eukaryota > Metazoa > Chordata > Amphibia > Anura > Aromobatidae > Allobates > Allobates femoralis. Next base: position 23,973,873 of record JARQOC010000013.1, read on the forward strand.
AATGTTTTAGTCCATGCTTCCAGAATGGGCATTACAAGTACAGGAGACGCGCTCCTTTGTAATGGGAACAATTTTTAGAGGCTTTCCTCCATGTTTCTTCCCAGGGGCATCGTGATGCCTCCCAATTTTTGGCTTCCCTGCCTAGGGCAATACTACAAAAGACCCACCTGCTTAAAATGGGCACATTATTGAAAAAGGCTCTCATGCATGTCTCTATCCAGGGGCATTGAAGTGCTACACAATTTTTGGCTTGTCTGCCTATGGCAATCCTACAAAAGACCCACCTGCTTTAAATATGCACATTATTGAAAAAGGCTCTCATGCATGTCTCTATCCAGGGGCATTGACGTGCTACATAATTTTTGGCTTCTCTGGCTAGGGAAATACTACAGCAGACACACTTGCTTAAAATGGGCACATTTTTTTACAAGGTCCTCATGCACGCCTCTATGCAGGGGCATCTTGTTGCCTCCAAACCTTTGGCTTCCCTGCCTAGGGCAATCCTACAAAAGACCCACTTGCTTACAATGGCCACATTTTATTTAAGGCCCTCATGCACGCCTCTATGCAGGGACATCCTGGTGCTTCCAATTTTTGGCTTCCCTGCCTAGGGAAATACTAAAAAAGACACACTTGCTTACAATGGGCACATCATTTAAAGAGGCCCTCATGCACGCCTCTATCCAGTGGCATATTGGTGCCTCCCAATTTTTGGCTTCTCTGCCTAGGGCAATGCTACAAAACACACACTTCCTTACAATGGGCACATTATTTAAAGAGACTCTCATGCACGTCTCTATCCAGGGGCATTGGGGTGCCACACAATTTTTGTCTTCCCTGCCTAGGGCATTACTACAAAAGACCTACTTCCTTATAATGGGCACATTATTTAAAGAGGTCTTCATGTACGTCTTTTCCCAGAGGTATCGGAGTGCCACAATTAAAAAAAAAAAATCTTTCATTAAATCCAAAAAACTAACATACCCCACCTCTGTCTCACCAGTGGGTCTGAGCCTTAATATTTTCTCCATGAAAATCCGTTTTTGTTTCATTTTGTAACGTTTTCTTGACAGTCCGTAAAAGTGGCGTAATAGTCTGACAACATTGTTCACAGCAGTGACCTTGGGGTGTGAAATGCTTCCAGGGGTCTTCCCCATGCTGTTCCCATGTCATTTCAGCACTGTTCTGATACTTTTGTGACATTTTTAGGGTTTTTCCATGTTGCCGGGGGTCATGCCAGAAAAATACTAGGGTCTCCCATAGGGTAACATTGGGCTTGGTGCTCGGGCCGAGTACACGAGTATCTTGGGATGCTCGGCCCGAGCTTCGAGCACCCGAGCATTTTAGTACTCGCTCATCACTACATTTCTGATATTCCTTAACCCAACGTAAGTCTATTTATCTGTCCCTGCACTGAGTGAAGCTCATGTTTTTCTTCCTGATTTTGATACAAGGTCATCTGTGCATTTGTGTACGCAACAGGACATGAACAAGTACCTTATGAAATTTTTATTGAAGTTGATTAGTTGATTTAAATAAGCTGCATAGGCTATGACAATAATAAAAATAATCAAGATCGCTGAAAAAAACAAGGAGGCTAATTAGTACATCTGGTAGAATCTAATATAACGGAGAACTATAATACATACATGTCATTAACCCCTTCACCCCCGGGCCTATTTTGACCCTAATGACCAGGCCATTTTTGTCAATTCTGACCAGTGTCCCTTTATGAGGTAATAACTCCTGAACGCTTCATTGGATCCGAGCGATTCTGAGATTGTTTTTTCGTGACATATTGGGCTTCATGTTAGTATTAAATTTAGGTCGATAATTTTTGCAATTATTTGTGAAAAAATCAAAAATTTGGCAAAAACTTTGAAAATTTAGCAATTTTCAAATTATGAATTTTTATTCTGCTAAACCAGAGAGGTATGTGACACAAAATAGTTAATAAATAACATTTCCCACATGTCTACTTTACATCAGCACAATTTTGGAAAAAAAAAAAATTTTTGTTCGGAAGTTATAAGGGTTCAAAGTTCATCAGCAATTTTTCATTTTTCCAGCAAAATTTACAAAACCATTTTTTTTAGTCACCACATCACATTTGAAGTCTTTTTGAGGGATGTACATGACAGAAAACACCCAAAAGTGACACCATTCCAAAAACTGCACCCCTCAAGCTACTCAAAACTATATTCAAGAAGATTATTAACCCTTCAGGTGCTTCACAGGAACTAAAGCAACATGGAAGGAAAAAATGGTCATTTTAATTTTTCCAAGAAAAATGTTCTTTTAGCCTCAATTCTTTCATTTTCACATGAGCAACAGGATAAAATGGATCCTAAAAATTGTTGGGCAATTTCTCCTGAGTACATCGATATCTCATATGTGGTCATAAACCACTGTTTGGGCGCACGGCAGGGCTCAGAAGGGAAGGAGCGCAATTAGACTTTTGGAGCTAATTTTCCATTCAAAAAGTCAAATGGCGCTCCTTCACTTCTGAGCCCTGCTGTGTGCCCAAACAGTGGTTTATGACCACATATGAGGTATCGGTGTACTCAGGAGAAATTGCCCAACCATTTTTAGGATCCATTTTATCCTGTTCCCCATGTGAAAATGAAAAAATTTAGGCTAAAAGAAAATTTTTGTGGAAAAAAAAGTACTTTTTCATTTTTACAGATGAATTTGTGAAGCACCTGGGGGTTCAAAATGCTCACCACCCATCTAGATAAGTTCCTTGGGGGGTCTAGTTTCCAAAATGGGGTCACTTGTGGGGGAGGTCCAATGTGTAGGCACACAGGGGCTCTCCAAATGCGACATGGTGTCGCTAAAAATTTTAGCTGATTTTTCAGTCAAATTGTTAGCGGACACCATGTTGCATTTGGAGAGCCCCTGTGTGCCTAAACATTGGAGCTCCCCCACAAGTGACCCCATTTTTTAAACTAGACCCCCAGGGAACTTATCTAGATGGGTGGTGAGCATTTTGAACGCCCCAGTGCTTCACAAATTAAACTGTAAAAATGAAAAAAGAAAATTTTTATGGAAAAAAAAGTACGTTTTCATTTTTACGGATGAATTTCTGAAGCACCTGGGGGTTCAAAATGCTCACCACCCATCTAGATAGGTTCCCTGGGGGGGTTTAGTTTCCAAAATGGGGTCACTTGTGGGGGAGCTCCAATGTGTAGGCACACAGGGGCTCTCCAAATGCGTCATGGTGTCCGCTAACAATTTGAGCTGATTTTTCAGTCAAATTGTTAGCGGACACCACATCGCATTTGGAGAGCCCCTGTGTGCCTAAACATTGGAGCTCCCCCACAAGTGACCCCATTTTGGAAACTAGACCCCCCAAGGAACTTATCTAGATGGGTGGTGAGCATTTTGAACGCCCCAGTGCTTCACAAATTAATCTGTAAAAATTAAAAAAGAAACTTTTTATGGAAAAAAAAGTACTTTTTCATTTTTACAGATGAATTTGTGAAGCACCTGGGGGATCAAAATGCTCATCACCCATTTAGGTAAGTTCCCTGGGGGGTCTAGTTTCCAAAATGGGGTCATTTGTGGGGGAGCTCCAATGTGTAGGCACACAGGGGCTCTCCAAACGCGACATGGTGTCCGCTAACAATTTGAGCTGATTTTTCAGTCAAATTGTTAGCGGACACCATGTTGAATTTGGAGAGCTCCTGTGTGCCTAAACATTGGAGCTCCCCTACAAGTGTCCCCATTTTGGAAACTAGACCCTCCAGGGAACTTATCTAGATGGGTAGTGAGTATTTTGTACGCCCCAGTGCTTCACAAATTAATCTGTAAAAATGAAAAAAGAAAATTTTTATGGAAAAAAAAAGTACTTTTTCATTTTTACGGATGTATTTGTGAAGCAGCTGGGGGTTCAAAATGCTCACCACCCATCTAGATAAGTTCCCTGGGGGGTCTAGTTTCCAATATGTGGTCACTTGTGAGGAAGCTCCAATGTTTGGGCACACAGGGGCTCTCCAAACGCGACATGGTGTCCGCTAACAATTTGACTAAATAATTAGCTCCAATTGTTAGCGGACACCATGTCGCGTTTGGAGAGCCCCTGTGTGCCTAAACATTGGAGCTCCCCAACAAGTGACCCCATTTTGGAAACTAGACCCCCCAGGGAACTTATCTAGATGGGTGGTGAGCATTTTGAACACCCCGGTGCTTCACAAAATAATCTGTAACAATGAAAAAAGAAACTTTTTGTGGAAGAAAAAGTACTTATTCAATTTTACAGATGAATTTGTGAAGCACCTGAGGGTTCAAAATGCTAACAATTCATCGAGAAGTTCCCTGGGAGGTCTAGTTTCCAAAATGGGGTCACTTGTGGGGGAGCTCCAATGTTTAGGGACACAGGGGCTCTCCATACGCGACATGGTGTCCGCTAACTATTGGAATTGTTAGCGGACACCATGTCGTGTATGGAGAGCCCATGTGTGCCTAAACATTGGAGCTCCCCCACAAGTGACCTCATTTTGGAAACTAGACCCCCCAAGGAACATATCTAGATGCATAGTGAGCACTTTGAACCCTCCGGTGCTTCACAAATTGATCCGTAAAAATGAAAAAAGAAAATTTGTGTGAAAAAAGAAAAGTACTATTTCCTTCTTACGGATCAATTTGTGAAGCACCTGGGGGTTCAAAGTGCTCACTATGCATCTAGATGCATTCCTTGGGGGGTCTAGTTTCCAAAATGGGGTCACTTGTGGGGGAGCTCCAATGTTTAGGCACACAGGGGCTCTCCATATGCGACATGGTGTCCGCTAACTATTGGAATTGTTAGCGGACACCATGTCGCGTATGGAGAGCCCCTGTGTGCCTAAACATTGGAGCTCCCCCACAAGTGACCCCATTTTGGAAACTAGACCCCCCAAGGAACATATCTAGATGCATAGTGAGCACTTTGAACCCTCCGGTGCTTCACAAATTGATCCGTAAAAATGAAAAAAGAAAATTTGTGTGAAAAAAAAGTACTTTTTCCTTCTTACGGATAAATTTGTGAAGCACCTGGGGGTTCAAAGTGCTCACTATGCATCTAGATTAATTCCTTGGGGGTCTAGTTTCCAAAATGGGGTCACTTGTGGGGGAGCTCCAATGTTTAGGCACACAGGGGCTCTCCATATGCGACATGGTGTCCGCTAACTATTGGAATTGTTAGCGGACACCATGTCGCGTATGGAGAGCCCATGTGTGCCTAAACATTGGAGCTCCCCCACAAGTGACCCCATTTTGGAAACGAGACCCCCAAGGAATGCATCTAGATGCATAGTGAGCACTTTGAACCCCCAGGTGCTTCACAAATTGATCCGTAATAAGGAAAAAGTACTTTTTTTTTCACACAAATTTTCTTTTTTCATTTTTACGGATCAATTTGTGAAGCACCTGAGGGTTCAAAGTGTTCACTATGCATCTAAATACAGCGAAGCCCTTTTTTATTTTTTTTCTAGGACTAATTCTAGAAAAAAAATGGCGTGGGGCTCCGCCATATTTTTGGTCCAGCCGGGTACAACTTGGCAGCTACGGACTGCCAGCATCCCCCAGCTACCTCATTGTACCTGGCTGGCAACCAAAAATACAGCGAAGCCCATTTTTATTTTTTCTCTAGGACCAATTCTAGAAAAAAAATGGCGTGGGGCTCCGCCATATTTTTGGTCCAGCCAGGTACAACTTGGCAGCTACGGATTGCTACCAACCCCCAGCTGCCTTGTTGTACCTGGCTGGCAACCAAAAATACAGCAAAGCCCTTTTTTTTCTTCTAGAACTAACTCTAGAAAAAAAATGACGTGGGGCTCCGCCATATTTTTGGTCCAGCCAGGTACAACTAGGCAGCTGGGGGCTGGAATCCACAGCAATGAGAGGCCCAAGCATTCTGGGCCCCCCATGCTGCGAATTGCAGCCCGCAGCCGCCCCAGAAAATGGCGCATTCATTGAAGCGCCATTTTCTGGCGCTGTACCCAGACTCTTCCAGTTGCCCTGGTGGCGGTGACAAACTGGGTAATAAAGGGGTTAATGCCAGCTTTTTATTGGCAGCTGGCACTAAGCCCGAGATTCATAATATAGGGCCAATGTTAGACCCGCCATTAGGAATCTCTGGTAAATAGTCAGAAAATACACACAGAGAAAAATCTTTTTATTTGAAAAAAAAACACAAACAAAATTCGGACTCCATCTTTATTATAAAGATCCGATGTAGTCCACAATGAAGGTCCCACGACGCTCGATCGCCTCCGACGTAGTCCACAACGAAGGTCCCACGACGCTCGAACGCCTCTGCTCAATCCAGAGACTGCAGCAAGGGATCAAGTGTCCTCTTCCTACAGCCTCTGGGGTCAGAGTTATGGTGCACCATAACTATGATCTCAGAGACTACAACAAGAGGACACTTGATCCCTTGTTGCACCCATCCATCCACCTATGCACCCATCATCCACGCACGCACATCCACATCCACGCACGCACATCCACGCACACACGCTGACATCCACGCACGCACGCTGACATCCACGCACGCACATCCACGCACGCACACAACCACGCACGCTGACATTCACACACGCTGACCTACACGCATGCACACATCCACGCACGTACGCTGACATCCACGCACGCTGACATCCACGCACGCTGACATTCACGCACGCTGACATCCACGCATGCACACATCCACACACGCAAGCACATCCACACACACGTCCACGCACACATCCATCTATGCACACATCCACGCACGCACATGTCTATGCGCACACACGTCTATGAACGCACACGTCTATGCACGCACATGTCCACGCACGCACACGTCTGCGCTCACTCATGTCTACGCTCACTCACGTCCACGCACACTCATGTACGCTCACGTCCACGTATGCACCCCCCATCCATCCATCCATTCATTCATTCATTCATTCATTCATTCATTCATACACATACATACATACATACATACATACATACAAACATACATACATACATACTTACCCTCTGGATCCACCGATGAGCAGGAGGCCGGAAGAGGAGGCGGGGCCACCGACCGGCCGGCATAGCAGAGGAGCCGCACAGCCGGAGGCAGAGCTGGGGCGGTTGCAGCGGCGGGTGCACCGAGGTGTGCAGCCCGCCGCAGGAGGTGAGAGCGGGGGGCAGCACACAGGGCAGAGCTGGGGGCTGCCTGGGGGGGGCTGCAGGAGGGGATCGGCCAGTGTTGCCGGCGGGCACACCCGCGGGTGCACCCGCGGGTGCAGCCCGCCGGCATATGCATAATAATAGAGGGGGGCGGGCGGTTTGGGGGGATGGTGGGGGCCCCCCAGTGAGTCATGGAGCGGGAGGGGGGTGAGGAGGGGTGGACACATGCCGATCCGCCCCTCCAGATCTGATTGGAGAGCTCCAATCAGATCTGGAGGGGTGAATTCCTGTGATTCCCTCCGATCGGCAGTTTCACTTTTAAACTGCCGATCGGAGGGGTCCTGGGCATGGGGGGGTTAATCCACCCCCTGTGGGGTCATCTGCAGGTTGTCACAGAGCAGCAGCATCTGTGACACCTGAGCGATCCCACTCACAGGAGCTGCAGCAGCTCAAATCTGCCAGGACGTTGTGCAACGTCCTGTGTCGGGAACGGGCAGAAACACAGGACGTTGCACAACGTCCTATGTCGTTAAGGGGTTAAATAGATACATAATGCAGGTCCAATCCATCAAATGCTAGCTGTAGTGTGCCTTAATATTGCATATGATTAGTTGAAAACAATATCTGTACACTTCCTGACAGACGTTCTGTCGCTTATCCATGTTATGTAAATAAAAGCTTATAACCTGACGTTACATTCATCCATTGGTTGTATAAATTGCTCTTTTGAAAGGTGAAACCCTCTGAAATGTGGCTTAGGTTAAGAAAATAAATTGGCATCAATGCTGGAATATTGATCATTTAATGAACACAGAATGGTCAGATTTTGGTAAGACAAAAGTTTTGTCGCCCACAGAAAGTAATGTGATATTCAAACAAATAATTAACTTAAAATACAAATATATGTTGCATAACATTGGTGAATGAAGTTGTGGTGCTATTAGAGTCATATTTAATATTTTGTGTGACTTCCATGAGCTTGAAAGACTGCATGCATGCGGTTCAACAATGATTCATACAATTTATTAATGAAGTCATCAGGAATAGCAAAGAATGCAGTCTTACATGCCTCCCAGAGTTCATCTAGATTCTTTGGTTTTGTCTTCCAAGCTTCCTCTTTCATCCTACCCCAAACATGCTCAATGATGTTCATGTCTGGTGACTGGGCTGGCCAGTCCTTGAGCACCTTAATCTTTGTTTGCCTGGAGGAACTTTGTTGTAGAGATGGATGTATGAGGTGGAGCACCATCCTGCTGCAGAATTTGACCCCTTTTATGATTTGGAATATAAGAGGTAGTTAATACTTCTTGATATTTTAGGCTAATTGATATTGCCTTCCACCTTGCAAATGTTTCCCACACCCCATACTGAATGTAACCCCAGACAATGATCTTTCCACCACCAAATTTAACTGTTATCTGGGTGTATTTTGGATCCATACGGGCTCCAGTAGGTCTCCTGCAGTATTTGTGGTGGCTGTGGTGTAATTCTACTGAAGATTCATCAGATAAATCCACCTTCTGTCACTTTTACAGCGTCCATCTGTTTAGCAGGCTGAGGGACTTTGCAAATGCCACTCAGTTTTTTTATTTGCCTTTTGTTTAGTGCTGGCTTCTGGGCACTGATTCGACCATGGAGGCAATTTCGTGACACAATCCTACAAACTGTTCTAGTTGACACAGGGACTTGAGGTGACCAAGACTGTTGAAGCTCTGCTGCAGTGGAAGAGGGGCTTGCTTTGGATTTTCTAACAAACAAACGTTCCTCCTGAGCAAGATTGCTGGGTATACACTGGAGCAAACTGTATTAATTTTGGGTATGCTGCTTGAACGCCTGCGGGGGATCTTCCGTGATAATGTCCCCCTGTACAATAGGCAATGAATGAAAAGGTGTGTTGGCTCAGCGCAATTCTTTTTTTATCAATGGCTTATGTCTGCTGTATATCAATATAACTCACAATATGTACAGTTGTGGCCAAAATTATCGACACCCCTGCAATTCTGTGAGATAATACTCAGTTTCTTCCTGAAAATGATTGCAATCACAAATTCTTTGGTATTATTATCTTCATTTAATTTGTCTTCAATGAAAAAAACACAAAAGAGAATGAAGCAAAAAGCAAAACATTGATCATTTCACACAAAACTCCAAATATGGGCCGGACAAAAGTATTGGCACCCTCAGCCTAATACTTGGTTGCACAACCTTTAGCCAAAATAACTGCGATCACCCGCTTCCAGTCACCATCAATGAGTTTCTTACAATGCTCTGCTGGAATTTTAGACCATTCTTCTTTGGCAAATTGCTCCAGGTCCCTGATATGTGAAGGGTGCCTTCTCCAAACTGCCATTTTTAGATCTCTCCACAGGTGTTCTATGGGATTCAGGTCTGGACTCATTGCTGCCACCTTAGAAGTCCCCAGTGCTTTCTCTCAAACCATTTTCTAGTGTTTTTTGAAGTGTGTTTTGGGTCATTGTCCTGCTGGAAGACGCATGACCTCTGAGGGAGACCCAGCTTTCTCACACTGGGCCCTACATTATGCTGCACAATGTGTTGGTAGTCTTCAGACTTCATAATGCCATGCACACGGTCAAGCAGTCCAGTGCCAGAGGCAGCAAAGCAACCCCAAAACATCTGGGAACCTCCACCATGTTTGACTGTAGGGACCATGTTCTTTTCTTTGAATGCCTCTTTTTTTCTCCTGTACTCTATGTTGATCCCTTTGCCCAAAAAGCTCTACTTTTGTCTCATCTGACCAGAGAACATTCTTCCAAAACGTTTTAGGCTTTCTCAGGTAAGTTTTGGCAAACTCCAGCCTGGCTTTTTTATGTCTCGGGGTAAGAAGTGGGGTTTTCCTGGGTCTCCTACCATACAGTCCCTTTTCATTCAGTTGGTGACGGATAGTACGGGTTGACACTGTTGTACCCTCGGACTGCAGGGCAGATTGAACTTGTTTGGATGTTAGTCGAGGTTCTTTATCCACCATCCGCACAATCTTGCGTTGAAATCTCTTGTCAATTTTTCTTTTCCGTCCACATCTAGGGAGGTTAGCCACAGTGCCATGGGCTTTAAATTTCTTGATGACACTGCGCACGGTAGAAACAGGAACATTCAGGTCTTTGGAGATGGACTTGTAGCCTTGAGATTGCTCATGCTTCCTCACAATTTGGTTTCTCCAGTCCTCAGACAGTTCTTTGGTCTTCTTTCTTTTCCCCATGCTCAATGTGGTACACACAAGGACACAGGACAGAGGTTGAGTCAACTTTAATCCATGACAACTGGCTGCAAGTGTGATTTAGTTATTGCCAACACCTGTTAGGTGCCACAGGTAAGTTACAGGTGCTGTTAATTACACAAATTAGAGAAGCATCACATGATTTTTCTAAAAGTACCAATACTTTTGTCCACCTCCTTTTTATATTTGGTGGAATTAGATCCAATTTGGCTTTAGGACAATTCTTTTTGTGTTTTTTTTTCATTAAAGACAAATTAAATGAAGCTAATAATACCAAAGAATTTGTGATTGCAATCATTTTCAGGAAGGAACTGAGTATTATCTGACAGAATTGCAATACTTTTGGCCACAACTGTATGCTAAAAAATCTTAAATAAAAATCTTAAATAAAATCACAAATATGTGATTCATGGTTTTAACACTGCTGACTGGCATTACCAATTCCTTGGATATCTTTTTGTAACCCTTTCCTGTTTTATACAGTTAAACTATCTTTACCCGTAGGTCTGTTGACAATTCTTTTGCTTTCCCCATGACTCACAATACAAAAATGTCGGTGGCTGGATGAAAGATGCAAGTGTCTGTCTGGATCCCAGAAACTCACTCAGCTTTCATGCACACACTAATTACAAGCATACAGGTCACAGGTGAGGATGTTACCTTTATTAGCCATTCAAACCCAGGGGATGTGAACTTTTGATCAGGGTCATTTGGATGTTTTTGGTTGTCATTATGATTTAAAAAGAGAAAACACAGTAATTTGACAATAAATGGCTTCACCCAACCACTAACCATGAAGGGAAAAAAGAGAATGTGTTATCATTCATATTCTCTGAAAAAAAAATGAAGGCAAAAAATCTGATGTGGTATATAAACGTTTGAGCACAAGTGTAGATACACTAATACAGCTTGTAGTGTGGATCTGTATATACAGTAGTGTGCTGTGTGGAGACAGATAGACATGCAGACAGATACAAAGACACAGCCATGCATCATACTCACCACCACCAGCAGCTCCCTCCTTGAAATGCCGCTGGCGTCCGCCCTCTGTAGTGACTTCTTGTTTGTACTGTGCATGTCAGCCTATCAGGTGCATGCACAGTACAAACATGGCCAAGACTGACATCACTCAAGATGTTGATCTTGACCAGACTGGCCCCCTCTCTGCCTCGGTGATGGACAGGAGAGAGGGCCCTCTCAAGAGGTGGGGGGCGGGGCCCAGAAGAGATTGGCGGGAGAGGGCGGCCGTTGAATATGTGAGGGGGCAGTTCTTGGAGGTCATTGGGGCCTGCCCCCTCCTCCAGGCCCTCTCTCCTGTTAATCACCTCCAGGTCCATCACAGCACTCACACTAAACATGTCTTGTTGGTGGTCCTGGCTGCCCCCACTCACACCAAGTTCTGTATGTACAAAGTCTATGGACAGAGCTACCCCCGCCTACACCAGGCTCTGTATGTACAAGGACTATAGACAGAGAGTTGACCCCACTCACACCACGCTCTGTGTGTATAATGTGTTTAGATAGAGAACTGCCCCCACCCACACCAGGCTCTGTATGTACAATGCCTATAGACAGAGAGTTGTCCCCAACTCACACCAGGCTCTGTATATACAATGTCTATAGACAGAGAGCTGCCCCCGCCCACACCAGGCTCTGTATGTACAATGCCTATAAACAGAGAGTTGCCCCCACCCACACCAGGCTCTGTATGTACAATGTCTATAGACAGAGAGCTGCCCCCGCCCACACCAGGCTCTGTATGTACAATGCCTATAAACAGAGAGTTGCCCCCGCCCACACCAGGCTCTGTATGTACAAGGACTATAGACAGAGAGTTGCCCCCACTCACACCACACTCTGTGTGTATAATGTGTTTAGATAGAGAACTGCCCCCACCCACACCAGGCTCTGTATGTACAATGTTTATAGACAGTGAGCTGCCCCCACGCACACCAGGCTCTGTATGTACAATGTCTATAGACAGACAGCTGCCCCTGTCCACACCAGGCTCTGTATGTACAATGTCAATAGATAGCTACCCCCACCTACATAAGGCTCTGTATGTACAATGTCTATAGACAGAGAGCTGCCACCGCCCACACCATGCCCTGTATGTACAATGTCTATAGACAGAGAGTTTTTCCCACCCACATAAGGCTCTGTATGTACAATGTCTATAGACAGAGAGCTGCCCCTGCCCACACCATGCCCTGTATGTACAATGTCTATAGACAGAGAGTTGTCCCCACCCACACCAGGCTGGGGATGTACAATATAGACAGAGAGCTGCCCCCACTCACACCAGGCTCTGTGTGTATAATGTGTATAGATAGAGAACTGCCCCCCCCACACCAGGCTCTTAATGTACAATGTCTATAGACAGACAGCTGCCCCTGTCCACACCAGGCTCTGTATGTACAATGCCTATAGATAGCTACCCCCACCTACATAAGGCTCTGTATGTACAATGTCTATAGACAGAGAGCTGCCACCGCCCACACCATGCCCTGTATGTACAATGTCTATAGACAGAGAGTTGTTCCCACCCACATGAGGCTCTGTATGTACAATGTATATAGACAGAGAGCTGCCCCTGCCCACACCATGCCCTGTATGTACAATGTCTATAGGCAGAGAGCTGCCACCGCCCCACACCAGGCTCTATATGTACAACGCCTATAGACAGAGAGTTGCCCCCGCCCACACCAGGCTCTGTATGTACAATGCCTATAAACAGAGAGTTGCCCCCACCCACACCAGGATGTGTATGTACAATGCCTATAGACAGAGAGCTGCCCCCACCCACACCAGGCTCTGTATGTACAATGCCTATAGACAGAGAATTGCCCCCACCCACACCAGGCTGTGTATGTACAATGCCTATAGACAGAGAGCTGCCACCGCCCACACCAGGCTCTGTATGTACAATGTCTATAGACAGACAGCTGCCCCTGTCAACACCAGGCTCTGTATGTACAATGTCTATAGATAGCTACCCCCACCTACATAAGGCTCTGTATGTACAATATCTATAGGCAGAGAGCTGCCACCACCCACACCAGGCTCTGTATGTACAATGCCTATAGACAGAGAGTTGCCCCCTGATGAAGGCCACGAAACGATCGTAGGGGTCCGTGGTCCCCCTTTGGTAGTGTTACTGGTAACTATAATCAATGCAATTTGATACAATGACTGTTGGCTGAAGCTCCTCTCTGAGCCTGTTATACTGTTCTAGTGCTGTTATGAGATGTGGAATTAATTGTATATGCAATTACTGGGGATAGTATACTATCTGATGTAAAGTATGGCTAATGATTTGTGCACACCGCTCTGTTTATGTACCTGTGGTGCTATTAAGAGGTTTTTTGTATAAACCAACAATCACAATTGTGTGTTTGTTTTTGCATTATCATCTTGTGCCTGCAAATTAACTTACATCTCCAGCCCCTTCTCCTACTTCTCTGTACATTGCTCCTCTGTTTATGTAAACATATATATAACGCATAACCAGTGACACCCAAGGGGTCCACTCACCACGGGTTGGTGAACCTTTTTGTTTGTCCGTCCACCATGTTTTAACAAATAAACTTTTCACTTTTGCATTAATGACGTTTATAGTCGTAATTTCCTTATGGTAGTAGCATCTGTATGTACAATGCCTATAAACAGAGAGTTGCCCCCACCCACACCAGGATGTGTATGTACAATGCCTATAGACAGAGAGCTGCCCCCACCCACACCAGGCTCTGTATGTACAATGCCTATAGACAGAGAATTGCCCCCACCCACACCAGGCTGTGTATGTACAATGCCTATAGACAGAGAGCTGCCACCGCCCACACCAGGCTCTGTATGTACAATGTCTATAGACAGACAGCTGCCCCTGTCAACACCAGGCTCTGTATGTACAATGTCTATAGATAGCTACCCCCACCTACATAAGGCTCTGTATGTACAATATCTATAGGCAGAGAGCTGCCACCACCCACACCAGGCTCTGTATGTACAATGCCTATAGACAGAGAGTTGCCCCCACCCACACCAGGCTGTGTATGCACAATGCCTATAGACAGAGAGTTGCCCCCACCCACACCAGGCTGTGTATGCACAATGCCTATAGACAGAGAGTTGCCCCCACCCACACCAGGCTGTGTATGCACAATGCCTATAGACAGAGAGTTGCCCCCACCCACACCAGGCTGTGTATGTACAATGCCTATAGACAGAGAGCTGCCACCGCCCTCACCAGGCTCTGTATGTACAATGCCTATAGACAGAGAGTTGCCCCCCACTCACACCAGGCTCTGTATATACAATGTCTAAAGACAGAGAGCTGCCCCCGCCCACACCAGGCTCTGTATGCACAATGTCTATAGACAGAGAGCTGCCCCTGCCCACACCAGGCTCTGTATGTACAATGCCTATAGACAGAGAGTTGCCCCCAACCACACCAGGCTGTGTATGTACAATGCCTATAGACAGAGAGCTGCCACCGCCCACACCAGGCTGTGCATGTACAACATCTATAGATAGAGAGTTGCCACCACCCACACCAGGCTGTGTATGTATTGTACAATGCCTATAGACAGAGAGCTGCCTCCACCCACACCAGGCTGTGTATGTACAATGTCTATAGACAGAGAGCTGCCACCGCCCACACCAAGATCTGTATGTACAATGGCTATAAACAGAGAGTTGCCCCCACCCACACCAGGCTGTGTATGTACAATGCCTAAAGACAGAGAGCTGCCCCCACCCACACCAGGCTCTGTATGTACAATGTCTATAGACAGACAGCTGCCCCTGTCAACACCAGGCTCTGTATGTACAATGCCTATAGACAGAGAGTTGCCCCCACCCACACCAGGCTGTGTATGTACAATGCCTATAGACAGAGAGCTGCCACCGCCCACACCAGGCTGTGCATGTACAACATCTATAGATAGAGAGTTGCCACCACCCACACCAGGCTGTGTATGTATTGTACAATGCCTATAGACAGAGAGCTGCCTCCACCCACACCAGGCTGTGTATGTACAATGTCTATAGACAGAGAGCTGCCACCGCCCACACCAGGCTGTGTATGTATTGTACAATGCCTACAGACAGAGAGTTGCCCCCACTCACACCAGGCTATCAATAGAGATTGTGCATTGACAGTGAGGTGTCAATCACAGCAGTGAGCATCTCAGACAGTAATGGCAATCACAAAGCCTTAAGTTTAAGTAAGCAATTGCACAGGGCCTGGAAAGAGAAGCACAGTTACTTTTTGTTTCCTTGAAGCATGCTATCCTCAGCTTTAATAGCAAAATCCTGCCGACTGATTCCCTTAAAGTAAGCAGATTTATTCAGAGAACTAGTGGTGTGTTCAATACTTATTTTACCTGCTGTAAATACTTTACTATTTATTAGTTTCTGTAATACTTTTAAACTTAGTAACATAAGGGGTCGATACACTGTGTTACTTCTGCTTTGTTTGTATCAGCATTTAGGCCTCTGTTACATACTATATCTGCACCAATCTCTGTCACTTGAGAAAGGGGCCTGAAACGCGTTGTGTATTTGGAGATATGTTCAATATAGAGTATTTCTCTCTATGACTGTTGCGGCTCCCATTGGATATTTGTACCGTATATCTGTCCTGAGACTATTGGGTTTATCACTTGCCTCTCATCCATATGATCTGACCTCTCTATAAGCACAAAGCCGCCGCTGCACCCAGAGACCTCAGAGAAGGAAATGTGCAACCAAGTGCAAACACTATCTACAGAACTGCGAGAGATAAAAAGGCTCTGATGACACAACAGGTAACAGAAAACAAGAAGTGCATGCAAATCAATAGACTTTACTATGAAAAAAGAGAATAGTATGCAACACAGCGAGTAATCAGTGAATGATAACATAAACCACAGCCTCATATCACAATAATGGCTACAGATATGAAGTATACAACAATCAAAAAACTATCCCTATAGTAATAATAATGGAACACAATTCAATAAATATGGGAACAATGGGTGGAAATAAATATGATTATTTCAAGACTAAAAAATGATAATGAGAAAAGAAGAGAAGAAGAAACTGTGGTGTAAGGCAAAAACAGCAATATTCATGAGAGAGAAACCATGTATAGTAAAGAACACTGTAAGTAATAGCAACATCAACCCAAAAGATAAAAAGTGATGAAGAAGCAAATCTAGACAACAATATCTGGAGAAAAGAGGCGGCGGACAGAGGGGTCCAATGGACAAAATAAACAATCATATTACACTATAACAAAGATAACAACAAATGTAACCTAAGATGATATCAGTACACAGGTATGTGTGCAAACCTGAAATATGACATAAAGGTTTCTGAGTTTTCCATTGAACTTCTTGTGTTTCCTTGCCCTCGCTCAAAATGGAGTCTGATGATTTGTCGCCCTTAAACTTCCTGTTGCTTCAGTCTCTTTAATATCCAGTCCTGTAAATGATCTCTGCCTGAGTATTTTGCTTCCTGACTTCTGCTGCTCCTTTAATCTAGATCTTCTGTTACTCTGCTCTCAGCTGTCTGCAGTCTTCAGAGACTTTCCCACATCCAGGTTGATGTTTTCCCCTCCAGACTTCCAAGGAGAAGAGATCTGCTACTTCCAGAGCTTCCACGGTCTGTAAAGACTATTGATTGTCTGCTAAGTGACCGGTATACCTTATCCGGGACTGTGTCTGTTTGGGCTGCTTTGCTTTACTTGAGCGGGACTTATTCAGCTTAAGAGCACATTGGTAAAACTATAGTTCTGTACTACACTAATTGTGATGGCTGCACACACATAATTTCTGGACACTCGCTTATTACTACCGGCCGTGCTTGCTTATATTTCTGGACTTATATCATTATGGCTGTTTGCACCCTGCATATAATTTCTGTATTACCGTCTGTAATTTCTGTTCTGGACTTGTTGCTTGTTGTCAGATACAGACTATTTACCTCCACCTTGTCTCTAGTCTTGTTCCAGAGTATGTGAGGCCCTCTTCACACTACGAGCTTAGCATATCAGTTTGGTTCCTTCATTTTGAAGGATCAGATGGACAGGCGCGAATGTGTGCTAACGGATGGCAAAGGATATCCCTGGACCGTTTTTGTAACAGATCTGTGATTAGATAGGGCTGTATTTTCATGTGGTTGGTCCCATAGGCGAGCATTACAGTGGTCAGGAAGAGAGAGAGAGAGAAAGAAAGAGAGAGAGAGAGAGAGAGAGAGAACAGGGGATCTGTACCTTTCTTCTGAGCATGCTCAGTGCAGAAAATCTGTTCCATTTCACAGATCCGCTTTTTTTCACAGATCCGTCACCATAGACCCCCCATGTTATGAGGCGGACCGAGACAGAACCGTGTCTGACCGTTTGTGTCAAGTGCACCCAAAATCGGAGCAGTCTCCGGTTCTAGATAAAGGAAAAAAAGAGGATACAAACGGATCCCTGTCAAAAGTGACACAAACGGACGCCATAAAGGACCAATCCGTGCCCATAGGGATACATGGGAGGACAAAAAGGATCCCTGTCTGTCAGTTTCAAAATGGATACACAAGGATCCCTAAAAACGTTGTGTGAACGGGGGCCTGATTAACATCCAAGATGTTGAAAAAACAGACTTAAATTACCATAAATATCACATATACATGAAAGAGGGAAATGGAGGAAAACAAAGGGAAAGAACTACCGGTATACGTGAAATGACAAAGAAAAGTCAAAAGATACATATCTCTCTGAACAGAGTCTACTTGTACTCAGCACCAAATTAATTTAAAAAGAGGTTGACGACTCATTGAAGGAAGTCAACCGGTAAGTGCGGAAGAGAAAGAAGAAAACTGAAAAATAAAATATTGAAAATTAGAGAAAAAATTGAATATAATGATAATATACAGCATGTAAGTTTACATGTGATATCAGCCAGTAAACAAACGATGGTCATTAGTGATGAGCGAGCACTACCATGCTATGGAGCTCAGGACTCGAAACAAGCAGGTTGGAAGCTCGGGCGTACTGAGTATAATGGAAGTCAATGGGAAACTTGAGCTTTCTTCCAGAAGAGTCTCCCTGAGAAATGCCATTATACTTGATTCTTGAGTCGAGCCCGTCCAAGCATCCGACCTTCTCGTTACGAGTACCCAAGCATGGTAGTGCTCACTCATCACTAATCTTTATTGGTATAATGGGGGGTAACAGTTTTGAGTTTTAAAATCCATCTGGATTCCTTCTGTTAGGTGAGAAGAGTTAAACATCCACCATGGACAATTTTTAAGATTTTTTTCGAGACCAAAAACTAACATTTGCCCCCATGATAAATGTAAAAAATGTTAACTGCCGCTCCAAGAACCTCGTATATGCCATTATTTGTGGGTGTATGAAAATCTACGTCAGTCAAACCACACCGGAGCTTAGGAGAAGACTCCAACAACACATCTCAACAATTAACACGGCAAGAAAGGATCATGAAAAAGGTAAACGTCTGACCTCCATTGCTAGATACTTTATGACCAAACATAACTGTAACCAGAATACCATCAGCGTTATGGGTTTGCAAGGGATTCGTTTGAACATTAGAGGAGGTGACACAACCCTGGAGTTACTGAGATTGGAGGCCTGGTGGATTTTTGAACTTAAGAGTCAGTCACCTGGAGGCCTCAATGAGGAGTCATTATTCAATAGATTTTACAAGCCGATTTGATTTGATGATTTTGTCATTGTTCACCCTGATCTCCCTCTATTTTAACACGCAATTCGGTGAAGGTCTGGACACGGCACATCCACCGCTTCCTGGATGAGCTCGGTTTCTTAATACCGTATATATATAGTGATGTGGTTCCCCTGAAAGGTTGGACTCTATTATCCCCGTACATCTCTCGCTTGGACTTGGTCTCCAGTCCGAACCACCCAGCTATTGAGAAACCAAATATCTGCCCTCTTTGCTGTGGGGCCACTTATATGGAAAGTTACCCACCTCCACATGATTCTGTGACTCACCGTAGCCGGGTAGTTCACGTTGCAGGCGTCTGCTTCTCTTGTCACGGAACCACGCCTGCGGCTGTGAGGCCCGGTGGTCCAGATCAATAGGGGAAATGGCGGAACAGAGTGGGGGTAGTTTGTCTTCGTGACGCCACCTGCGGATGTTCTGGTAACTTTACCAGCGCTGCTAGGTCTCCGGGGGATGGTAGGCAGCAAGTTGGGACGCTCCCCACAGGATGAGCGGG
Organism: Allobates femoralis; assembly: GCA_033576535.1. Lineage (NCBI taxonomy): Eukaryota > Metazoa > Chordata > Amphibia > Anura > Aromobatidae > Allobates > Allobates femoralis. Next base: position 23,993,479 of record JARQOC010000013.1, read on the forward strand.
AGACCCCGGAGTCGGGAGCTGCGCAAGATGTTGTGAGGCAGCTGCGGTAATGCTGCTGTTAGGCCCAGGAGTCAAACACAGACACGCCAAAGTCTTTTTAGTACCTTTACTGGTAGTTTTCAAGTACGCCAGACCGGGTTTGTGAAGTTTAGCAATCCTGGAGGTTCACAGCAAGCAGTTTGTGTAGGCTTCCTTCTCTCTATACTTCTGGTGCTAAGGTCGGGTGGATGTGGAATCCATCCGGACCAGGCAGTGTGTTCAATAGAACGGATTTCACCTGGTTGTCAGCACTGAGGGCACTGTAAAAGGGTGATGATTTTTCTACCTTCTTCCCTGGGCTCTCGTTGGTAGGTGCGACAGGTGGAACAGGGGGCTAGACTCCCTGTGAAGTATGCTGGTTCTCTGCAGTGGCTATGTAGCTTCCACAGCTTCGGTTCCAGTAACCGGTTGGTAAGGGAAGAGTTAGAATACTCTGTGTTCCTTGAGAGGTGCTTCTCCTTTCCTATTATCCCAATTGCAGGGATTTCCTCACTGGTAGCTAGGCTGACTAGGCCTGGTGTGTGTCTCATGAGCTTGAGATCATGCACAACCTACAGCTCTTGTAGCGTCTGCACACTCTGTGCCTGGCAGCTCTTGTAGTGTCTGCCACACTCTGTAGTTTCTCCCTCCAAGACTCTATTTATAGGGGGGAACTGGCTCAAAGTGACCAGTGGAGCTCCCCACAGAGGCTCGGGGTGAAACCAGGTGTTCTAAGGTGTTGTTGTGTTGTTTGGTGTTTTGTGAGTTTGCTTTGCTGTTACTTACTCCAGTCATGCCCTAAGGATTTCTGTGGTGCCCAATAGGTGCCAGGGTGCCACATTTAGTTAAACTCAGTTCTCCCGGCTGAGCAAAAAGTTCTTTTTACAACTTAACACTATACATTTTATAACAGTTAGTTACAGAGTCTTAAAGAAAAACACAAAAATCACTGAAAAGGAAGGGAAAAATATGAAAAGTTGAAAAGCAGTCCATACGGCACTAGTCCATCTGCCGCAGGCTGGAAAAGGTAAGTTCTGGTCACACAAGTCCTGTGACAATTGTCCAAAGTTTATGAAAAGGGGAAAAGGTAAAGTCCACGCATATTTCCAAACTTTATACATTCCCTACGGGTGTCTCTGCTTGGGAGGCCGGTACTAACCTTCTATACCTTACCAGGCGCTTTCTGTCCCCAACTTGATATACTTGGGACAGAGCCCAATTCCTCCACCCTTCTGTACACTACTTTTTACAGGTTTTGAAAACAGGGTACTATTTACAAACACTTACAGGTAATATGGTTCCACTGCATTCTAAACCCATTCTCCAAGTTTGTTTGGGGCTTGTCCTAATGTACTACGTGTGGATCTGCGTAGTGTGGGTGTTTCCAAAGCTGTTGGTGTAGTGTACGAAGTGGTTGTTGGTGGTAGTGTAGGTAGTCGTCTACGAGTACTTTGCGTAAGGCCATAGTAAGTGCGCAGTCTATCTACTGGACTATCTTCTGTAAGTAGTGGAGTAGGAATGGCTTCTCTTACTGTGGAACTAGCAGGTTGACCGATTACAGGAATCTCAGGTTCCATAATAACAGGCTGTAATTCTTGCACTTGGACTTGTGGTTGTTGGATTGGTATTGGCTGCTGATTTTCTACAGGCTGGTAGAAATGCATAACTGGTATGAGGAATGCATCGCCGCATTGTGGCCAGTCAGCTGGTAAGTATCCAATGTCTGTAAGGACTAGATTTTCTTTTGTTTCTTCTACTGTAGTTACTGCAGGGTAACTGGTTGCTTGTGGGATTAACTGTGGCGGACATTTCTTTAAATGATCCCTTGAAACAGTTGCAATAGTATTCCCATTATCTTTACTGATAACACAAGTTTTTGAGTTGTCATAGTGTGACGGCATAACGGCGTAGGGTACAGATTCCCAACTGTTATCCAATTTGTTGATGTTTCGCTTTCTTTTTAGCACTAAGTCTCCTGTAGCTAAAGGTTCAGCTGAGGCGTGCTTGTTAAAGTCTTTTTCTTGCTTGGTTCTACTGATTTCTAGGTTTCTTTCAACACTTTCTTGTACTTTCCTGTACTGTTCTTGGCGTTGGCTGACCCAGTCTTCATCAGAAGAGTTTTCTGTGGGTTCGATGGTTCCCATCTGTAAATCAATAGGCAATTTACCTGGTCTTGCTCTCATCAAGTAAGCAGGTGTATAGTTGGTTGAACTGACAGGTATGTGGTTGTAGATGTCCACGAGATCTGGAAGTTTCTCTGGCCATTGATTTCTCTCTTCAACTGGTAAGGTCTTGAGCATGTCAATGACTATGTGGTTCATCTTCTCACATAAACCGTTCGTCTGAGGATGATAAGGTGTTGTGCGGATCTTCTTACACCCATATAGCCCTAAGAATTCTTGGAACAGAGCTGATTCGAAGGCTGGCCCTTGGTCAGTTAAGACTTTGTCTGGATACCCATGGGGGCAACAGAAGTAACTCTGGAACGCTTTGGCTGCGACTTCTGCAGTTAAATCTTTAACTAGAACTACTACCAGGAATCTTGAGTAGTGATCGACGATGGTGAGAGCGTAAGTGTACCCGGTTCGACTTGGAGTAAGCTTCACGTGGTCGAGAGCAACCATTTCAAGAGGTTTGGTGGTAACAATTGGCTGCAACGGAGCTTGCTGAGTTAGATGGTCTTTCCTTCGAAGGTGACATGGTCCACAGTTTTTACACCATTTTTCAATTGAGCCTCGCATACCAACCCAGTAGAACCGATCCTTCAGGAGTCTCTCCAGCTTCTTCCATCCAAAGTGTCCGGCATCGTCATGGTATGCTTCAAGGATCATTTGGACTTCAGTCTTGGGAACTACAATCTGCCAGATTAGTTCATGGGTTCTTGGATTGAGGTATCTTCTGCATAGTTTTCCTTGGTAGACAAACAACCTCCCTTTCTCCTTCCACAGGCGTTTAGCAGTTGATGAGGCATCAGAGTCCATGTTGGCGTGTTCTTGAGTGATTAGATCCCTTACCAGGCTGACATCTGGGTCGTTGGCCTGAGCCTCCTTCCAGTCATGGTGAGGTAACGGGTTCACGGTCCTCTCTACACGTGTCTGGTTTCTCTGATGACATGTTTCTGTACCCGAACGGTGGAAAGCAGGTAGTTCAATCTCTTCCAGGTCATCTATGTCTTCTCCCTCTTCAGGAAGATGAGGCATTCTGGACAGGGCATCAGCATTGCCGTTCTTGTGACCTGCCCGGTATTTTACAGTGAAGTCATAGTTTGAGAGTCTTGCTACCCAACGCTGTTCTAGGGCTCCCAGCTTTGCAGTCTCTAAGTGTGTTAGAGGGTTGTTATCTGTGAAAGCTGTGAACGGGGCGGATTCCGGGTAATGCTTGAAACGCTCTGTGATCGCCCAAACCAGGGCCAGGAACTCTATCTTGAAGGAGCTGTAGTTCTCCGGGTTCCTTTCCGTGGGACGGAGCTTTCTGCTGGCGTAGGCTATCACCTTCTCCTTGCCCTGCTGACGTTGAGATAGGACTGCTCCTAAACCTTCATTGCTTGCATCAGTGTACAATAAAAAAGGAAGATTGTAGTCAGGGTAGGCCAGGATTTCCTCTCCAGTCAAAGCATCTTTTAACGTTTGGAAGGATTTGTCCTGTTCTGGTCCCCAGTGGAACGGGGGTCCCCTGATCTTGCCGTTTTTGGATTTTACTTACTAAGAGATCTTGCATGGGTGCTGCTATCTTGGTATAGCCTTTGATGAATCGTCGGTAGTACCCGACCAGTCCTAGAAATTGACGAACCTCTCTGTGATTGGTTGGTGCTGGCCAGTCCTTGATGACGGTGACCTTATCCGGATCCGGTGCTACGCCTTCAGCGCTTACCACATGTCCTAGGTATTGGACCTTGGGTTTCAGCAGGTGGCACTTGGACGGTTTTAGTTTCATCCCGTACTTGGACAGTGACTCGAACACTTCACTCAGGTGCTGAAGGTGATCTTCATAGGTCTGGGAGTAGACAATGACATCATCAAGGTATAACAAGACAGTCTCAAAGTTTTTGTGGCCCAAACAACACTCCATAAGTCTCTGAAATGTTCCTGGGACATTGCACAACCCGAGTGGCATACTGTTGAACTCGCATAAGCCCATAGGAGTAGTGAAGGCTGTCTTCTCACGGTCTTCCTCTGCAATGGAGACCTGCCAATACCCACTAGTAAGATCTAATGTGGAGAAGTAGTTGGCAGATTTGAGTGCAGCTAGTGACTCTTCTATGCGTGGTAACGGGTATGCATCTTTGTGTGTGACTTTGTTGATTTGCCTATAGTCTACGCATATCCTCATACTACCATCTTTCTTTTTAACCCAGGGACTACAGCAATCCCTAATGACTCCTGCATTTTTCATGTCCTGAAGCATCTCTTTTGCTTTTTGGTAGTGAGTGGGTGGTATAGGCTTGTACCTCTCTTTGATAGGTGCATGGTTGTTTGTTGGGATATGATGTTGTACCCCTTTAATCCTCCCAAAGTCAAGTGGGTGTTTTTTGAACACTTGCTCATACTCCTGAACTACCCGGTATACTCCATTTTTCTGGTGAGAGGGTGTATTGTCAGTTCCTACACTGAGGTCTTGACACCATTTCTCTAACTGATCTTTGGAGTGAGGGGGTTCATCAGTGACTGTTTGGGCTGAGGATTTTACATCAATCACAGCATCATCTTTTACTTGGTACAATTTTGCGACAGTTGCATATCGTGGCAGTCTGACTTCGTCATCACCATAATTTAATATGCGTACGGGGACTCTCCCCTTTCTTACGTCGACTAACCCTCTGGCTGTCAAGAGCGTAGGACTACTATCGGACATTACAGGTTCTACTAAAGCTTGGTAGTCCTGCCCTCTGAGGCCTATGGCTGCTCGATACCAGATCATCATTTCACTTCTGGGTGGTACCACAATTGGAATGGGATCTGTGACCCTTACTCTGCCAATTTCACCATTTGACAAGGTTACCTGTTGTTGATACACCAGAGCTCTGATCTGCTTTTGGATAGCCCTCTTTTCTCGGGGTTTACCGGCTTCAGCACGCTGTTGGAGTAAAAACAACACTTCATCGAGGCATTTGATCATGACATTGGTACCCAGTATTACATATGGATCTTTGCTGTTAGGCTTATCCTGAACCACTAAGATACCCTGGTTCTTCAGCTGCACCCTCCCCACCTTTAATGTAGCTTCCCATTGTCCCTCTATTGTTACTAGTATACCATTAGTGGCTTCAATGTTCAAATCGGGGTTAGGGGGTTCTAGCTTAACATCGGGCCAGAACTGCTTGTAAAGGGTACTGGGGATGGATGTCACCTGGGATCCAGTGTCTATCAAGGCGGAGATAGCGATGCCATCGATGACGATTAGTAAGTATGGACAGTCTCCCACATACTTGTGTTCCCAGTTGGTGGTTGGGCCTGTACAGTCTACTCCTGGGGTTGGCCCTTCTCGCCCAGGGGTCGCTTGTTTAAAGGACGAGACTGTGAAGTACGTCATCCTAAGTCGTTCTGCTGACTGGTGCGGCGTCTGTCAGGACTGCGGCGGTCTGCAGGTTTTCCTCGCAACGGCTGTGTCTTTCTCCTCATCCACGGGACGTCGTCAGGGCTGTCGGCGAGTAGAATCTTTTCCGATGGCCTTGCATCTGTCTTGGGTCTTCTCCCAGCTTGTAGCTTGGCCACGTCTTTCATCAGCTGCTCGACATTAGCACACAGTTGCTCAAACCGGTCAGGTGTTACAGTCTGTGCACTGGACTGAATCGCAGGGATTGGAGATGCTGCTGCCGGCACGGAAGGGGTGTCAGCATACTGCTGCTGCTGTGAAGCGGGATCAGGTACTTCAGCGAGCCGTTGTCCCCAAACTGTTAAGTCTCTCAAGGTATCAAACTCTGCGCCAGGATTTTGTATGGACCACCAGCTTGCTTGCTTTCTATCCTCAGACAGTTGAAGGCCCACAATAAATTGTCCAATTAACGCTCTGTTTTCATCTCTGACACCATCAGGATCAACTTGTTTTAACAGTCTTAGCGCTTCTTGCAAGCGCAGTGAATAATCGAGGACACTTTCTTGTGCCCCTTGGTTACAACGATAGAATGACAGTGTTAGTTCAGCTTCAGTATGGCGCTCAAAAACCCGGGTTAATTTAGCGAATATCTGCTCCACAGATTCCTGAACTTCTACAGGCCAGCTGCGGCTCTGCAGTTCAGCTGCGCCCGTTAACTGTCCCATAATAACTGAAGCTCTTTGCTTACCGGTCATAGGGTACATGTCCAGCGTCTGGCATATCTTCCTCTGGAAGTTCTCCAAGGTACTGGGTACACCGCTGTACTTAGGTAACCAGGTCGCATTAGGAACGTAGGGTAGAGACATCGTCATAACCGGAGCGGGTTGCGGTGGCATACCGCCGGCTTGTGGCTGTCAATCAAGAGGTATGTTTTGAGGTGCCGCTTGGTTTAGCGGAGGTACCGCGTTGTTGGGAACCGGGTTACTCATGGTCGCTCCCCCTTAGTTAAGCGTAGCCTTTCCCTCGGTTTCAAACGGAAGCGTCGGCCTCGCGGTGAGGAATGAGGCACCACGGGAGTTTCCGGTTCCTGCTGCGTACGGAGGAAGTCATCAGAGCGTGGGGGCGGGGCCAATCTTCGCGCCCTCTGCACAGTCACGCCCCTTCTTTTCCCGCCTTTTCGCGCAGCAATGGCGGTTCAAATTTACAGTTCGATATTTACAGTCAATAAATAGCACACAATACCCGTGATAACGGGCCTGCTCGTATCCTGTTCGTGACGCCAAATTCTGACTCACCGTAGCCGGGTAGTTCACGTGGCAGGCGTCTGCTTCTCTTGTCACGGAACCGCGCCTGCGGCTGTGAGGCCCGGTGGTCCAGATCAATAGGAGAAATGGCGGAACAGAGTGGGGGTAGTTTGTCTTCGTGACGCCACCTGCGGTGTGTTCTGGTAACTTTACCAGCGCTTTTAGGTCTCCGGGGGATGGTAGGCAGCAAGTTGGGACGCTCCCCACAGGATGAGCGGGAGTCCCCGGAGCCGGGAGCTGCGCAAGATGTTGTGAGGCAGCTGCGGTAATGCTGCTGTTAGGCCCAGGATTCAAACACAGACACGTCAAAGTCTTTTTAGTACCTTTACTGGTAGTTTTCGGGTACGCCAGACCGGGTTCATGAAGTTTAGCAATCCTGGAGATTCACAGCAAGCAGTTTGTGTAGGCTTCCTTCTCTCTATACTTCTGGTGCTAAGGTCGGGTGGATGTGGAATCCATCCGGACCGGGCAGCGTGTTCAATAGAACGGATTTCACCTGGTTGTCAGCACTGAGGGCACTGTAAAAGGGTGATGATAATTCTACCTTCTTCCCTGGGCTCTCGTTGGTAGGTGCGACAGGTGGAACAGGGGGCTAGACTCCCTGTGAAGTATGCTGGTTCTCTGCAGTGGCTATGTAGCTTCCACAGCTTCGGTTCCAGTAACCGGTTGGTAAGGGAAGAGTTAGAATACTCTGTGTTCCTTGAGAGGTGCTTCTCCTTTCCTATTATCCCAATTGCAGGGATTTCCTCACTGGTAGCTAGGCTGACTAGGCCTGGTGTGTGTCTCATAAGCTTGAGATCATGCACAACCTGCAGCTCTTGTAGCGTCTGCACACTCTGTGCCTGGCAGCTCTTGTAGTGTCTGCCACACTCTGTAGTTTCTCCCTCCAAGACTCTATTTATAGGGGGGAACTGGCTCAAAGTGACCAGTGGAGCTCCCCCTAGAGGCTCGGGGTGAAACCAGGTGTTCTAAGGTGTTGTTGTGTTGTTTGGTGTTTTGTGATTTTGCTTTGCTGTTACTTACTCCAGTCATGCCCTAAGGATTTCTGTGGTGCCCAACAGGTGCCAGGGTGCCACATTTGCACAAAGGAGCTTTGGACGTCTCTTGGTTAGTGGACTCTCTCAAGCTCTGTATTTGTGCATGTGTAAAAAAATCTCCAGGACTACTAATGTATAGTTTGTCTTGGATACAGAAGAAATCAGTGCAATAGGATCTTTATTTAGGAGGGGAAACACCAACAGATTCACTGAAAGCTTGATTTATCCAGGATCAACCTGGAGGTTCCAGCATTCGATCGCAGGTCATGATATGGGACTGGAATTAGGAGAGTGGATTTTTTTACATCACAAACACCAATTTGTAACGATATACCATAGTTTCTATCATTTAACCAGTTAATCTGTCACTGTGAATTGTCTTGATTGGGAAATAAAAATAAATAAAAACTAAAAACTTGGAAAGCATTCTACGAATCGTGAGGACTCACTACTGTTCGTTTTCATTTAATAATTCTTCTTTATTATACTTTGATTTTTATTTTCTTACTAGCTGTACTACCCAGCTACGCCCGGGTTAATAAATAACAAAATAGAATTTGATTATGTCATATTAATGACCTGTAGGAAGATAGAAGCTGAGCTGTGATTGGTTGCTATAGCAGCCTGATAAATCTCCAGCCAACAGTAAACCCTCCCCCTGGCCGGGCAGTATATGTTACCTCACACATACACATAATAGACAGCTCATGTGACTGACATCTGCCTTAATTCCCTATATGGCACATGTGTTGCACATTGGCTGTTTTTAATCAGATGTTTACTTTTGGAAACTAAAGATAGCACACGTATGAGGCGAGTTGTGTGAGGTCATTTGTGCACATCTGTGTCTGTCTGTGTGTTGCGTGTGTCCCTGGTGTGTGTTGTCTGTGGGGTGAGTGTATGTGTCCCTATAGGGTGTGTATGTGTGTGTGTCCCTGTGGGGGGGTCTGTGTGGTGTGTGTCTCTGTGTTGTGTGTGTCTCTTTGTGGTGTGTGTGTGTCCCTTTGGGGTGAGTGCATGTGTCCCTATAGGGTGTGTATGTGTGTGTGTCCCTGTGGGGGGTGTCTGTGTGGTGTATGTGTGCCTCTGTGTTGTGTGTGTCCCTTTGTGGTGTGTGTGTCCGAAATGGGGTGAGTGTATATGACACTATAGGGGGTGTGTGTGTCCCCGTGGGGGGGGGGGTGTCCGTGGGTGTGTGTGTGTCTCTGTGTTGTGTGCATCTCTTTGTGAAAGGGGGGGGGGTGTTCGGGTGCGTGGTGGGCATCCAATGTTGGGGCTCCATCTTAGCTGTTACTCTTTGTGTGCGTGTGGTGTGTATACTTGACCCCGTGTGTGGTGAATATCCCATGTTTTGACTCCACCTTAGCTGTTACTCTTTGTGTGCATGTGGTGTGTATACATGTCCCCGTGCGTGGTGAATATCTCATGTTGGGGCCCCACCTTAGTGACTATATGCTGGTATGTGCTGTTAGTCTTTGGTGCTGTCATTAAGCCCCTGTCATTCACAACTGTCAACTGGTAACTGTCACTTTCTCTCCATTATGTAGATAGGGCCAAAATTGTTTGGTGAATTGGAATGCGCGGGGTTAAAATTTCGCCTCACAACATAGCCTATGATGCTCCCGGGGTCCAGATGTGTGACTGTGCAAAATTTTGTGGCTGTAGTTGCGACGGTGTAGATGCCAATCCCGGATATACATACACACACACATACATACATACATACACACATACATACACACACACACATACATACATACATACACACATACATACACACATACATACATACACACACACATTCAGCTTTATATATTAGATATATAAATGGGATTCCGATATAATTACTGGTTTTAACCCTCCACTATGATCCCAGGATGAACTGTGAATCATTATAAGCTCTTGACTTGCTGCAGGTTTCACACGCTACAAATTTGAGAGGTTTTCCCTGACTATATATCCTGACGCTCAGTTGATCGCTATGACTAAACAGCACTAATGTGAGGCCTTATCATCACCAATCTGACTGGAGCATTGGCCCATTACCCCCTAAAAAGTCAGCACTATATAAAGTTAAACTCCTAGACCTCGCCCTGTCATGTGCAGTTCTATGGCCAAACCGCCCCCCTGCACCGCCCCTCAGCTTTACACTGCTGCGGCGGCCATCTTGGTTCTCCCAAATGAAGCTCATTACTCGCGCGAGCATGCGCAGTAGGTTTGTGATGACTTAGTCTTGCAGACGTCAATTCCGGTCGCGACGGCTGCAGCTGCGGCTAGACCGAGCGTATACACAGGTGTATGTACTTTGACCTATGACCCAGGACACTTATAAGGAGTAACTTCACCATTGTTAGAGATTCCCCAGATGAAGTCACTTCTGTGACGTTGCGCGTGGGGCACCGAGAGGTCCCCTTGCCATGTGACCGCTGAACACAAGTAACTCCTTCTCCTCCGTGGAGACTTACGATTAAGAATTGCCTGTTAATACTTTCTGTTGTACCTTGACTTTCATGCTGTATGCGCTTTAAATGGCCGCTGGGATCTATTGATTGACTGCTGGGCCAGCATTCTGTCCCAAATACTAAGCATAGGGGATATAGATATGTCACTTAATACAGTTTTCATAGACACATCTCCAGGTTATGGAGACCTAACATAGTTATCTTTGATTATTCTGCTTTGCCCATACTCCTGTTTTGAAAGCTCTGACATTGACAGGGCTTACACCATATCCTTTGTGTCAGCATTGATTTGGTACACAGATAGTTGATAATCTGATTGATAATTCAATTGTTCCTTCCTTATTTGACATTCACAGCGGTTCACATGACAGGGGATTATTCCTCCCCCTTTTGGATGTAAGCTTTGTGCCTTTTTAAATGTATTTAGTCTTGTACAATGTTTGCAGTGGCTTGAAATGTAATCCTTAACAATAATAAAAATGTGATGATTTATTATATTAGTGGCGATCGCTCATGTTATTACATGTTTTTATTCTTTTCTTATATGCAGCTCTCTAGATGTGTTGGAGCAGATCCCACCTTGATTCATGATCTGTGGTGCCCTCAGTGCAATCCTTGTAGTAAATGTAAAAAATGTGAGGCAATGGCAGTAAGACCCTTATCACTAAGACGATCACGGGACTCCAAAATGATAGTGGAAATGTGTTTTTTGAACATGTTTAAGTTGTTCTTGTGAAGTCTGACCCCTATGCGTCTTTGTAATACTTTGTGGATACTTTGAAATCTGATAGCGTGGGACCAGACAAGACTGAGACAAGGTTTTGAGTTAAGTCTGTATTAGCACGTGACGCAAAATAAATAAGAAGCAGAGCAATAAGTCTATAAAGTAGAAACAAACTAAAGATTTAGTGCAGAAATCATATGTAGAGTGCAATCGGCAGAATAAAGAGATAGTCCAAAAAACAGTCTCAGTAGAAATCTGCACAGCAATCAAATAATTAACCAGTTTACTTTACGGCCAAAATAAGTCCTGCAGAAGTCCAGCAGTGCAGCCCGCATTGAGTAAAGTCCCAGATTATGTACACTGCCAACTTATACAGAAAGTCAAATGTATTACAGACCATGGAAGTTCAGACAGACTGGTTATTAAAAGTCTTAAGGCCCCGTTACACTACACATATCGATGTCCCAGCGACCTGACCAACAATCAGGGTCGCTGGGACATCATTATCTGATTACTGGTGAGCTGTCACACAGGCAGACTCACCAGCGATCATCCACCCGTGTAACGACCTTGACATCGTTGAAAAGAATATAAAATTTTATTTTCCACAATGTTGAGGTCCCGCCATGCTGGGGTAAGCAGGAGAACACTGGTAACCAGGACAAACGTCGGGTAATTAAGCGTAGTGCTGCGCTTAGTTACCTGATGTTTACCCTGGTTACCGGCCGGGAGGTCGTTGATTGTTGGTCTCCCGCTGTCACACACACCGATGTTGGCCACCCAGCAGGAGGCCAACAATCAAAAATGGTCCTGGCCATTTACCAACGATCAGCGAGCCGGTCGCTGGTCGTTGTTACATGTCACACGCAGCAACTTCACTACGAGGTCACAAAACCGTTGACGTTGCAACGATATCGTTGTGTGTAACGGGGCCTTTAGAGGATGAAGGAAACAGCCAGGATCTGGAAAATGCACTGATGATTTCAGGCAGCTCAGAAGCAGAAAGTCAAAGTGAAGGAACCGTCACACCTAACAACATCGACCCAGCGAGTGATCCGCTGCAATGCAGTGAATAGGCGGGATCGGCCGCAACATCGCTATTGCGGTGTCACATCGAACGATGCCGCAGGTTGTTTAAGGTGAAGTTGACAGGTTTTCCTGCATGCAGAAAACTTGTCAACTCCGACTTGAACAACTATCAACGTCACTTTTGAACGACGTCGGAAACGATGTTGAAAGGTGTGACGGTACCTTAACAAAGCTTAACAAGCAGCAGCAAGTTAGCAGGAAGACAAGTCTGGAGTGACTCAGATAGTACAAAATACTCAGGCAGGGAATGGATTCAGATCCACCAGGACTTGAGGAAGCAGAACCCACAGGAAATTCAAGGGCAAGACGAAGCTCAGACTCCATCTTGGGCGAGGATAAAAAGACACAAAAGCTCCGTGGAAACCGCAGAATCCTTACACTCTGTAGCTTTATAAAAAACTTCCCTGGTAGCAGCTGCCATCAGCTGCCGAGATACACTGTGTTCCAAATTATTATGCAAATTGGTTTTAAGTGTCATAGGGTTTTATTTTTATTTTTTTTCAATGAAACCCATTGCTGGTCTTGTGTCTCAGGGTCTTTGGATCATTGAAATCAATCTCAGATATCTGTGATAATTAGTTTGGCATTTGAGCCCAATAGAAGGAAAACTGGGTGTTCCACAATATTACGCAGCCACAGTTTTCAAGTAACATGGGAAAGAAAAAGGATCTCTCTGCTGCCAAACACAACAAATAGTGCACTGCCTTGGACAAGGGATGAAAACATTAGATATTGCATGAAAACCTAAGCGTGATCATCGTACTGTGAAGAGATTTGTGGCTGATTCTGAGCACAGATGTGTTCGTGCAGATAAAGGCAGAATGAGGAAGGTTTCTGCCAGGCAAGTTCATCAGATTAAGAGAGCAGCTGCTAAAAAGGCCTTACAAACCAACAAACAGATATGTGAAGCTGCTGGAGCCTCTGGAGTCCCTCCAACCTCAAGGTGTAGGATCCTTCAAAGGCTTGCTGTGGGGCATAAACCTACTATTCGGCCGCCCCTAAACAGTGCTCACAAGCAGAAACAGTTTCAGTGGGTCCAGACATACATGAAGACTAATTGTCAACCAGTCTTGTTTACTGATGAGTGCTGAGCAACCCTGGATGGTCCAGATGAATGGAGGAGTGGATGGTTGGTGGATGCCACCATGTCCCAACAAGGCTGCGATGTCAACAAGGAGGTGGAGGAGTCATGTTTTGGCCCAGAATCATTGGGAAACAGCTGGTAGGTCCCTTTAAGGTTCCTGAAGGTGTGAAAATGATCTCTGCAACGTATATAGAGTTTCTGACTGAGAACTTTCTTCCAGGGTACAAAAAGCAAAAACATGCCTTTAGGAGCAAAATCATCTTCATACATGACAATGCACCATCTCATGCTGCAAAGAATACCTCTGTGCCATTGGCTGCTATGGGCATAAAAGGAGATAAACTCATGGTGCGGCCACCATCTTCCCCTGACCTCAACCCTATAGAGAACCTTAGGAGTATAATCAAGCAAAAGATCTATGAGGGTGGGAGGCAGTTCACATCAAAACAGCAGCTCTGGGAGGCGACTCTGACATCATGCAAAGAAATACAAGCAGAAACTCTCCAGAAACTCACAAGTTCAATGGATGCAAGAATTGTGAAGGTGACAACAAAGTAGGGTTCCTATGTTACCATGTAACTTGGCCTGTTAGGATGTTTTGGGGTTAAATAGCTTTTTATTTCAGTGAATGTGACCTCCTAATGCTGCAAATTCAACAAATCAGCATTTTCAGTTTCAAACATCAAATGTTTAGAAACTCTCCTGTGTGTAATAATGTGGAACAGGGCATTTAGAGTTTTTTTAATTTTGAAGATTATACTGTTATCATTGGGAGATTTCTTCAATAAAATTTGATGTATCCTCTAACGGGTGATGACTTATTACACTGACTGTCACCTGCACCGACCATTTAGGAAAATCAGAGAAAAAGAACATTTGCATAATAATTTGGAACACAGTGTAGGCAACATGAACCCGCACTATTAAGAAAGAACAATTATTTAAATGTTACAAATATGTTTTCATAATAGTCAGTTAGATCGAATCAGATAAGAAAACGTAAGAATCTCCTAAATAATGGTGTCACAATCACTAAACAAGAAGTAAAAGCAACTTCCCCCCCCGATATCAAGATATAAAGACAACAGATATCAGAGACTCCCAACACTGAGCGAAGACAGCGGTGAGAGTCTTCAAGAAACCCCAAGACATCAGAGGTGGAGTATACATGCATTACCTACAAGATTCATGATCTAGAGAATTACTAAATGTTCATATATTTATAACAATAGAATAATGTAATGACGTAGGAGTATAGTCAGTCCTATGTAATAGATAATGTAGAAGGTGTCATCTGCAGCCCTATGTAACACTACATAAGGTACTTACTACTAAGACATGTTATCTGTGGTGTTACATAGGACTGCAGGTGACATCTACTACATTATCTGTACTCAGATATCACTGTGTTATCTGTGGTGTTACATAGGACTGCAGGTGACATCTACTACATTATCTATACTCAGAGATATCACTGTGTTATCTGTGGTGTTACATAGGACTGCAGGTGACATCTACTACATTATCTGTACTCAGAGATATCACTGTGTTATCTGTGGTGTTACATGGGACTGCAGGTGACATATACTACATTATCTGTACTCAGAGACAAAAACACTAATGGCAGCTCCATAGAGTACCAAGAGCACTAATGACAGCTCCAATGGTGGTTACGGCCGCGTGGCCTTAGCTAATCCTTACATGTACACTATACATAATTAACAGAACATAGACATCACAGTCTGTTCTAAATGGCGGCTATGCCCGCCCGGCATCATTTACATTACACATGCTCCACAGCATACAGTCCACTGTGCCCTCAAGACATCCTCAGTCTCTCACATGGCACACACATGACTCCAGCCCCCCACAGGGCCCATACAGCTTACAGAGGCTATTCCAGTTTCATACAGGCTGCTACACTGCATACAGCCTCCACACACCTCACACAAGGTCAACGGGACCCTCACGACCTGACAGTCAGTCCCAATGGCGGTTATGGCCGCCTTGGCTCCGTGGGCTCCAACTCATCATAGGGCCCACTTACACACACAGTCCAGCATGGATTACAGTCTTCTCAGGCCCAGACCAGGTTCTGAGCCACCTGAGCTCCCGGGCAGTCAAAGCGTCCCCCAAGGTCTCAAGCCTCAAGGTCAAAGCCGTGGAGTTTGAATTTGCCGCTTTCCCGGTACAGTAAGTAATCATCTTTCACCGCTGTGACAGGGGTTAATAGAGGCTTTAACTAAAAGCCGGCAATTATTGGTAAATTACTGTAAATGCCACCCAACTCCTGAACTCAGGAGCAGTCGGTGGTACTGTACGCTAATAGCGTGCAATGCCAGCCGCTGTGCTCTTGAACTCAGGAGATGTCCCCGGTGCTGTACGCTAATAGTGTACGTTGCCAGCCGCTGTCCTTGGTGCTGAAGTCTTAACATCAGCACCATGCCCAGCATACATTCAAACTCCGGTGCGCTGGCCATGGTGCTGATGTTAAGACTTCAGCACCAAGCACATCGGCTGGCATTGTACGCTATTAGCGTACAGTACCAGGGACAGCTCCTGAGTTCTGGAGGACAGTGGTACCTACAGTAAATCACATATTACTGATAATTGCCGTCTTTTACTTACAGCATCTATTAACCCCTGCTGACCCAGTGTGAGATGTCAGCATGTGTCCAGGGAGTGTTGACACTCCCTGGACACAAGTGGGCACCACACAGACATCGAGTTAACCCTGCATAATCCGGCTTATTAGCCGCATCTGCAGCCTCTGTGCTGACATGCCGCACAGAGTCTGCAGATGGGGTTAATACGCAGCTAAACCCCTGGAATTACAAAATGGGCACAGCAACTGGGTTTGTATAATCATCTTTCACCGCTGCTGTCACAGCAGGGAAAAATGATTTGTTACTGTAACAGTACTGCTATGACAGCCGCAGAGTTTAAATTCACCTGTAAATGCTGTTCACAGACCTGAAGTTTGCTTCAGGACCGCAGACAGCATCACACTGACACGCAGCACACACCGCACTCATGCAGCACACTCGCAGCACACTCACATGCATACAGCCATGCACACTCACCCACACGCACCACACTCGCACCACACTCATAAAAAACATGCACTACAGTTGCATCACTATCGTGCATCAAACACGCTCTGTGCTCTCGGTGCCAAAAGTAGCAGAGTGTCATTCGGGTGTCATGCGTATGGCATGTCAGTGTGCAGTTTCCCCGCACCTAGCATCCGTATGACATGTGTATGACATGCTTTTTTAACATGATCTTTCCCATGCTTTTAAAAGCTAGAATAGATAGATAGATAGATAGATAGATAGATAGATAGATAGATAGAGAGATACTGTAGATAGAAAATCTATCTAGCTAGATCGAGCTTACCAGTCTCCCACTGCTTCTTCCGGGCATCGGATTAGGTTGCATGCATATTCACTGCATTGACCGGCACTCTTTTAGAGCGTCTGTGATTGGCTGTTGAAATCAGATTGCATATCCTCAATCTGGACGGTGATTGTGCTTGGCTGCCATACACATTAATAGTGATGGCAACCAACCTGCCGTCATAGTGTGTTAAATAAATAAATAATAAAAAAAAACACTCATGGGGCTGTGCAGTATTTTTCAGTCTGTCAGTGAAAGCCGACAGTTGCAAGCTGCCACCCTCAGCTGTGTAATTTTCCTTTAACTGGCAAAAAATGCATGGGTTTCACCCTATTTTTAATTGCCAGCCAAGGTAAAACTAGGTATTCTCAGCGTACTGTAGGCCCATTTATTTGCCCCCCCCCCATGCTAAAGAAGAGCAGCCTGCAGCCGCCCCTGAAAATGGTGCATTTATTGTAGCATAATTTTCAGGTGCTTCACCAGGGTCTTCCAGCGGCCCTGGTCGTTGTGGCACGTTGAATAGTAAGGGGATAATATCAGCTTTTTATTGCCAGCTGGTATTAAGCCCTGAGATTCATAATGTCATCCCAAGTTAGGTCCGGCCATTAAGAATCTCAAGTAAATGGTAAATAAACACACAACACAGAGAAAAAATATTTTATTATATATAAAAACACAGCGACACTTATTGGACCCCATCTTTATTACCCCCTGGCCCCTCATACTCCACGATCCTCATCTTCTCTCTTGCTGAATATACTCAGCTGTGCTACATCAGGGACCATTGGGATGAAGAACAGGTACTTTCCCTGTGGTTTCTGATCACTGAATGACTGAGCTGATACCTGCTGCATGGTAAGTAATGTGGTCATCCGAGCGAGCAGTTACTATGTCAATGGTGTCATCTGGTGACCTCAGTTACTCCCGGCTTACTCGGCTGCTATACCTGTGGCTCATTTAGGAGCCGCTGGGATAGTGGCGGGGTAAGCAGGTCCACGGGGAGAGGATGTGCTTCTCTCATCCCTGCAGTCTCTGATGTAGCATAGCTGAGTGTGTCCAGCAAGAGAGAAGATGAGGATCAAGAAGTGGTATGAGGGTCTAGGGGGTAATTAAGATGGGGTTACTAAGTGTATCTCTGTTTTTATTTACAATAAAATTATTTGTCTCTGTGTTTTTAACCATTTATTTGAGATTCTTAATGACCAGGTCTAATTTGGCCTGACAGTAAGAATCTCAGGGCTTAATCCCAGCTGGTAATACAAAGCTGGTATTAACCCCTTATTACCCAGCATCTCACCGCCACCAGGGCAGCTGAAGGAGCCTGGTAAAGTGCCTTGAAATGGCGCTACAATGAATGCACTATTATTGTCAAGGGCTATTATTGTTTAGTGTGGGGGACCCTAACACATTGGGTCCTCACCCCACTGAGAATACAAGCCCTCAGCTGCCTAGTTTTACCTTGGCTGGCAATTAAAAATAGGGCAGAACCCATGCATTTTTTTTGCCAGCGAAGGGAAAATTACAAAGCAGCTGAGGGTGGCAGCTCACAGCTGTCCGCTTTCACCGGGCTATTGAGGCAATGCAGTCTGATTACAATAGCCAATCACAGACGCTCTCACAGAGTGTTGTCAATGCAGTGAATATGCATGAAGCTTTATCTATCTATCTATCTGTATGCCAATCTTTTCTAAAGGGCCTTTTCACATCAGGGTATAGCTGCGTTTTGAACGCATTGCATTTTTCAATGTGTTTTTGCCGGAAAATGCATTGAAACGCATGTGTTAACGCACCCATAGACTTACAGTGTAAAAACACATACAAACACGGTAAAAACGCACCACAAAATTTGGATGCGTTTGAACACATGCGTTTTTACCCAATGCACAGGAAACGTTAAACGCAACCAAATTTTGTGGTGCGTTTTTACCGTGTTTGTATGTGTTTTTACAATGTAAGTCTATGGGTGCGTTAACACATGCATTTCTATATGTTTTTCAGCAAAAATACATTGAAAAACACAATGCGTTCCAAACGCAAGACACCCTAGATGTGAACTTAGCCTGACATTTTACTGCATGGAAATGTCTATGGTGAAATCCCTGTGTGTATGGTGGGTGATTATTTTTTGCATTGGTGGAATCCGCTGAAATACGCAGCATGTTGCACATTTTTCCTCGGCACGTTTCTTGCAGATCGGCCTGGCACTGTAGTTTAACATGGCTGTGAGTGCAATCGGATGTTTTATTGGATTGCACCATTTCAGCAGATGTGAATTCACCCTTAAAGGGTTAGTCTGAGGCCAGCAGGTTTTTTCCTAAGTTCCTATTTCATTTATCCCTATAATCTGAGCTATTTTCTCATATACTTCCTTTATTAATTCCTATATGTTCCCTGAGTCGGTTTTGCCAGCTGAGATCCCGTCTGCTGTGTTTGTATCTATTCTCCATATACAGTATAATATCTCCCGGTCCTGTACTGATGATCGCTTGTATTGTTACAGATGAGGATGGGACCTGCGATCCTGACCGCGTTCTGTCTGTGGAGCCGTGTCCTGACAGTGACGTCTCTAAATGAACAACAAGTGGGACGAGCCACCGACTACATTGCACGAAATATCTTCCCGTAAGAAGCTTTCACTGTGTCCATTTCTAGCATAATTCACATACACCGTTGTGTTCAAAATAATAGCAGTGAGTTAAGCCCAAAGTCTTTATATTAGTTTTTAGTTCCAGCCCTGGGAACATTGCACATTGTTATCTAAACGAAAACATGAAGAGAAATGTAGATACTTTTTAAGTACTTTATAGAGGAGTATGCAAAACAGCCACGCACATTCAAAATTCGCGCCAAGCTGAAACCCGGCGACAGCGGCGCATTGGCGCCACTGTCACAGAGATACACGCGTCCGGCCGCGGCCATCGTCAGGAGATGAGCGGGACCTCCCAACGGTGGCCCGAGAGTGCGCAAGCCAGACGGGAGATGACCATCGTCAGCCGGTCATCTCGCGGCTGGCGAGCCGCTGACCTCTGTGCAGCCGTTGACCTCTGTGCAGCAGTAGCTCAGCCGCGGCCACCTGCCGCACAGAGGTCCGCGACGAACCAGCCGGGAGATGCCCTGCGCAGCATTCAAACTGTGCGCCAAGGCGCGGTACTTTTCTGATTGGTCGCTGCGGCGGGGCTTGGCGCGCGGTTTGAATGCCACGTCTCTCATTGGTCGCCGCGGCCCACCAATCAGAGGGGCGGCGCTCGCCAAGGTGCCATATCTAAAATATTTTAAAAATAATTTTAAATATGGCGCCATGGTGCACGCCGCTATTCTGATTGGTTGGCGCTGAACGCGGCAGCCAATCAGAGGAGCGGCCGATGGTTTGAATTGCCGCTCCTCTGATTGGTCGCCGCGTTCAGCGCCAACCAATCAGAATAGCGGCGCACACCATGGCGCCATATTTGAAATACAATGTGCGGCTTGGCATGCACCGCTCCTCTGATTGGTCGCCGCGTTCAGTGCTGACCAATCAGAGGAGCGGCGCGCGCCAAGCCGCACATTGTATTTTAAATATGGCGCCATGGTGCGCATCGCTATTCTGATATCATCCCCTCCAGGAAGACAACTGAATGGAGCGGCGGTGGGTGTCCCCACAGCGTGCGGGCTCCTTACTGCCTCCTCCATCCTCTCAGCCTCCCCATCCTTACAGCCTCCCCATCCTCACAGCCTCCTCCATCCCTTCAGTCTCCTCCATCCTCACAGCCTTCTCCAACTCCTCTGCCTCCCCATCCTCACAGCCTCCCCATCCCCTCAGCCTCCTCCATCCCCTCAGCCCCCACCATCCTCACAGCCTCCCCATCCTCACAGCCTCCTCCATCCCTTCAGTCTCCTCCATCCTCACAGCCTCCTCCATCCTCACAGCCTCCTCCGTCCCCTCAGCCTCCTCAAATGCCTCAGCCTCCCCATACTCACATCTTCCCCATCCTCACAGCCTTCTCCATCCTCACAGCCTCCCATCCTCACAGCCTCCTCCATCCTCACAGCCTCCTCCATACTCACAGCCTCCTCCATCCTCACAGCCTCCCCATCCTCACATCCTCCCCATCCTCACATCCTCCCCATCCCCTAAGCCTCCTCCATCCCCTCAGCCCCCACCATCCTCACAGCCTCCCCATCCTCACAGCCTCCTCCATCCCCTCAGCCCCCACCATCCTCACAGCCTCCCCATCCTCACAGACTCCTCCATCCCTTAAGTCTCCTCCATACTCACAGCCTTCTCCATCCTCACAGCCTCCTCCGTCCCCTCAGCCTCCTCCAATGCCTCAGCCTCCCCATACTCACAGCTTCCCCATCCTCACAGCCTTCTCCATCCTCACAGCCTCCCCATCCTCACAGCCTCCTCCATCCTCACAGCCTCCCCATCCTCACAGCCTCCCCATCACCTCAGCCTCCTCCATCCCCTCTAGGAAGACAGCGGAATGGAGCGGCGGTGAATGTCCCCACAGCATGCGGGCTCCTCACAGCCTCCCCATCCTCACAGCCTCCCCATCCTCACAGCCTCCTCCATCCCCTCAGCCTCCTCCATCCCCTCAGCCTCCTCCATCCCCTTAGCCTCCTCCATCCTAACAGCCTCCTCCATCCCCTCAGCCTCCTCCATCCTTGCAGCCTCTCTTATCCTCACATCCTCTCCCATCATCACAGCATCCTCACAGCCACCCCATCCTCACAGTCTCCTCCATCCTCACAGCCTCCTCATCCTCACTCCTTACTCCTGTCTATAAGGTCGGTCTGTCAGTCAGTGTGACGCAGTTTACACCTGTCTATAAGGCTGTCAGTCAGTGTGACACAGTTTACTCCTGTCTACAAGGTCTGTCAGTCAGTGTCACGAACTTCACTCCTGTATACAAGGCTGTCGGTCAGTGTGACGTCCTTCACTCCTGTCTACAAGGCTGTCAGTCAGTGTGATGTCCTTCACTCCTGTTTACAAGGCTGTCAGTCAGTGTGACGCAGTTCACTCCTGTCTACAAGGCTATCAGTCAGTGTGACACACTTCACTCCTGTCTATAAGGCTGTCAGTCAGTGTGACGCAGTTCAATCCTGTCTACAAGGCTGTCAGTCAGTGTGACACAGTTCAATCCTGTCTACAAGGCTGTCAGTCAGTTTCACAAACTTCACTCCTGTCTACAAGGCTGTCAGTCAGCGTGACGCAATTCAATCCTGTCTACAAGGCTATCAGTGTGACGAACTTCACTCCTGTCTACAAGGCTGTCAGTCAGTGTGACGCAGTTCACTCCTGTTTACAAGGCTGTCAGTCAGTGTGACATCCTTCACTCCTGTCTACAAGGCTGTCAGTCTGTTTGACGCACTTCACTCCTGTCTACAAGGCTG
Source organism: Allobates femoralis (assembly GCA_033576535.1). NCBI lineage: Eukaryota > Metazoa > Chordata > Amphibia > Anura > Aromobatidae > Allobates > Allobates femoralis. The sequence goes on from JARQOC010000013.1 coordinate 24,015,501, forward strand.
TCAGTCAGTGTGACGCACTTCACTTCTGTCTACAAGGCTGCCAGTCAGTGTAACACACTTCACTTCTGTCTACAAGGCTGTCAGTCAGTGTAACACACTTCACTCCTGTCTACAAGGCTGTCAGTCAGTGTCACGCAGTTCACTCCTGTCTACAAGGCTGTCAGTCAGTGTAACACACTTCACTCCTGTCTACAAGGCTGTCAGTCAGTGTCACGCAGTTCACTCCTGTTTACAAGGTATTCTAGACTACCTGATGCGTTAGAATCAGGCCACTATCTAGTAAAACAAAAGAACATAGGGTTGTTCAAAAATATAGCAGTGTCTACATTTGTCTATTTTTTAAGATTTATCATTCCTGTGAGTCGCTGACCTAAGGGTGCCGTTACACGCTACGATATCATTTAAACGTCGCAGTTTTTGGATCGTTCAAACGACATCGTTTGTGCATCGTTGCATGCAAAAGAACGATGTTGAAACGATAAATAAATCGTTAGATCGTTCATCAAAAATTCGAGATACTGACCTCAAATCTATCGTTTGTCATCAAATTAAGGTTCCAGCAACCTGCATCATCGTTCAGTGTAACACCAAGATGAACGATAGCGTTAAAAATTCTCCTATTCCTGCCGCATTGTAATATCATTCACAAAAGTGATCGTGAACGCGCTGGCACTTTGCCAAATTTAACCTCGTTAATGATATCAATGCATGTGACACTGCACTAATGATGCCGAAATGACAGTGGTCATGTGACATAGCTAACGATATTGTTAGCAATATCGTAGCGCGTAACAGCACCCTAACATTTAGTTGTATAACCACAGTTTTTTAGAACTGCTTCACATCTATGTTACATAAAGTCAACCCTGTCCTGGCACCGGTCAATTGTTATTAAAGTCCAGAATGCTTTGACTACATCCCACTATTTATCTGCATTTGTTGATTTTGCCTAAAAAACGGCATTGTTTTTGTCACCCCACAAGTGATCTATCGGATTAAGGTTCGGGGATTGGGCGGCCACTCCATAACCTTAAAGGGAACCTGTCAGCTGGTTTATGGCCCCCCCCCCCAGCTATCACTGTCTATAGCTGCAACTTTATAATACCAGTCTAATCATCCCTATCTGAGCTCATAGTGTAATGTGAAAGGTGAGAAAAAGCCTTCATACACTGACATTTCCTTATGTAATGAGGCAGTCAGGCTCCAGCTTGGAGGAGATAGACTGGCAGGTTAATAGTTAACATTTCAGCTTTATGTTAGAACACGTTGGGAGACCTGGTGTGATGTCATAACCATGTGACTACAATAGGCGGAGCTAAGTCCCTATAACATAATATGGATTTGCATATTTAGCTCCGCCCACTATAATCACATGATCAGTACATCACACAGGTCCTTTAGCCATGCAAGTTAATAGTGAGTTAACTATTATCCTGCCAGACAGTCTCCCTCCTCCAAGGTGTAGATTGAAATCTTTCACATTACACTATGAGCTCAGACAGGGATGATTAGAATAGTACTATGAAGCTGCAGGTACATACATTGATAGCTGGGAGGGGCATAAACCACCTGACAGGTTCCCTTTAATTTTTTGGACTGAGATGAAGATTTTGCTCATTTACTTGTGTGTTTAGGGTCGTTGTCTTGTTGCCCCATTTCAGGGGCATTTCCTCTTCAGTGTAGGGCAATGACCTCTTCAAATATTTTGATATCTGCAAACAGGTCCATGATCCCTACTATGCGGTAAATAGGCGCACCATAGTAAGAGAAACCTGCCGATATCATGATGCACCACCACTCGGCTTCACTGTCTTCAGAGTGGACTGTGGGGAATTCAGAGTTTGGGGGTCGTCTGATGAACTGTCTGTGGCCCTTAGACCCAATAAGAACAATTTTACTTTCATCCGTCCATAAAATGTTCCTCCATGTTTCTTTAGGCCAGTTGATGTTGTTCAGTCCATGTCTTTATAATAGTGGGACCTTGCAGCTTCTTCTTACTAATAGATGATCTTCACTCCGGCATCTTCTGTCACAGTCCACACAGGTAAGGCCAGGTTCACACTGCGGCACGATCCAATCCAGGGATGTCTGCTGTGGACCGGACAGCCCCGGACCGGATCAGCACACAGAACCGGAGGGCCAAATATGTGCTCCGATCCGGTGTGCAGCCAGATGCAGCTGCCGCTGCTGATAATTCAGGACCACGGCTCGCGGGGATCTGGCCGTGGTCATGATCTGTCGGGAGAGGACAGCTCCACGGTGCTGAGGTTCAGTGCCGGCAGGTGCTAAGCTTCAGCACCCGGCGTCTGGGTCCCGGATGCCGCTCCGGTGCAATCCGGTGCCATAGACCCCCATGTTAGGGGGCGCCGGATTGCACCAGACTGGGAGGATCTGGAAGGATCAGCTTTTTTCCCCTGGACACAAAAATGCTGCATGCAGCATTTTTGCCTCAGGGAGAAAAATCTGAATCCTCCCGGATTCTCCCGGACAGATGTAAACCAGATGGCAGATAGCTGCCAACCAGCTTCCATCCAACCCCATAGCATACTATGGGGCCGAAATCTGATCCGGGGCTGTCAGGTTTACAACGGACAGCCACGGATTGGATCAAAACCTGACGTGAAACCGGCCTAACTTGAGATGTCTTTGATCCTCCTTCCATTTGATGGTCGTCTTCCACTTTCTCCCACATCTCTCTGGTTTTCCATTGTAAAGCTTCGGAGATCATTGTAGCTGAACAGCCGATCATTGTCTGCACTTTTCTATAAGTTTTACCTTCAACAATAAACTTTTTAATCAAAGTCCGCTGCTCTTCTGAACAATGTCGGGACGACCTGTATTTCTCAGGCTTTCAAGTAGAAATGCAGGTACAACATCTGCTGCTTCACCCTTAAATAAGGGCCCCTGATTCACACCTGTTTCTCCACAGAATGATTGACTGCACTAATTGAACTCCACACTGTGATTACCGTATTTTGAACATTCTCCCCCCCTTCAATTAAATTATTCAGAAACCTGCAGATCATAAATGTGGAGTCTGGTGATTTTCTATCAATCTACTCCACCCACTGGTAAATTGTTTGACAAGATGTAATATAATTTATACCAAAAACAGTGAATAATCTGGTTAGACACATTGGACTACTATTATTTTGAACACTGCTGTATACAGGATGAGCAGGAGTCCCCCGGGCCAGGAGCTGCACTGAATGTAATACGGCAGCTCTGCAATTACTTCGGCTGAGTCCAGGAATAATGCACAGACACATAAAGTCTTTTGGTACCTACCTTTACTGATGACAACAGGTACACTCGACCCGGGTGATGAGGTTGACACTCCTGGAATTTCCACAGCAAGCAGTGGTGTAGGCTTCCTTCTATACACTGTTCTGGTGAGGTCCGGTGGATCTGGAATCCTGCCGGACCGGGTTGTACGTCCTGATGGAACGCGATTCATCTGAGTTAGCTGCACTGAGGGCACTATCAAAGGGGGATAGGTAAATTTCCGCCTGCCCTGGGCTCTCATCTGGTGGTGCTTCAGGTGTTACAGGGAGATAGACTTCCCTGGTTAGGGTGCTGGTTTCTCTGCAGCCGGCGATGTAGCTCCTGCAGCTCGGTCCCAGTGACCGGATGGTTAGGGAGAGTTAGGATAACTCTTCTGTCCCTGTGAGGTATTTGTCTCCTGTCCTATGACCCCAGTTGCAAGGGTCTCTCACTTTCTTGGGTGTGCTGGTATGGGCCTAGTGTGGCTCCAGTACCAGTGACAGCACACTTCCTGCAGCTCTCCTAGCGTCTGCACACTCTACTGTTTTTCCCTCCAGGACCCGTATTTATAGGGGGAACTGGCTTAAGGTAACCAGTGGAGCTCCCCATAGAGGCCTGGGGTGAAAAGGGGTGTAAAAGGTGTTTTAGTTAGTGAGTTCTGCTTGCTGTGTACATTCCATTTGTGTACCAAGAGTTCTGTGGTGCCCCAACCAGGGTGCCAGGGTGCCACAAGTGTGATCCAATTTTTCTTGTAGACCCAAAGACTTGAATTGTCCATCAATTCTCAGCTACAAACTTGTGCTTGTTGTGTTTTTTTTTTCTTGGACCCCTGAGAGAAAGGAATAAAATCAGGCGTGTTCTCGGCCCATTAGAATAATACTGGTCCGATAAACCAAAGATATGAAAGATGTGTTGGTCTGCACTAACCCTGAAAGATATTTTACACTTCGCTTTGCTTTCCTTTCTTTACAGGAATTATGGCAGACAATATGCTTACTTTGTCAAGTTCACCGCTAATGAATGCAACAGAGGCTTACAAGTTAACGACCTAAGGACTGCCCTGGCGGGCATAAATCCTGATAATGTGCGGACCACAATTGAAAATGGAGGAATCTATGAAGGAGGGCGAATGGTGGCAGCCACACCCAGGACATTGCCATTGTTTACCGAACATGCAGAGTTTCGCCTGTTGAACCCAAACAACAATTCTCCAATCACCCGTCTGTTGAATGGCCAACCTGCCGCTCATTGTGTGCTGTTTTACTCTCTGAGCTCCCCGTGTATTACCAAGTGCCTTGATCCTACTGGGCAGAATAATATCATTCCTAAGATCAATAGCATAACCACACTTCCCAATAACATGAACAACAAAGCCTTCGTCTTCAAGTATCTGTATAACTTGGAGCCGGAAAGCAGAGATCAGGAGAGAGTTTGGAACGCTTGGGGAAATCTGAACGCCGCGCTGAGTTTATTCCGCTGTAGAAATAATAACTGTGCTAAATGTTTTAACAATGGCGTCAGAAACAATTTGTGCTATACCGGCGTATGATCATCACAATTGTTCAACGCAGCTTTGCATAAGAAAAAAATGTATAAGAAAAAACTGCAATGTATTAATCCCAATGTAATCAATCATTAATCAGTCATTCAATAAAGGCTTTTAGCATATGCAATGTGGACTCCAAAAGCTTCTTAGTGAATATATTATTTCATTAATCACGGTCAGAACTGACACTGGCAACAGGTGCAGGGGCTGCAATCACATACTGGGCCCTTAAGCCTAGGGGGCCCCAAAAGTCCCTTTGGCCTATAGAAAAAGACTAAGATTTGTAACAATTGGGGGCCCCGTTGGAGCTTCTGCATCAGGGCCCATGAGCTTCACATTACCCCACTGGACATTGAGGAACTGTAGAAGCCAATGCCAGGGAGCTGCCACCGAGGCAAGAAGAAGAATTATAGGGCAGAGGTCCCCCAACTCCAGTCCTGAAGGTCCACCAACAGTGCAGGTTTTCAGGATTTCCTTAGCACAGATGTTGGAATCATCTCCTGTACAGGTAATTACTAAGGAAATCCTGAATCTTCCACTGTTGGTGGACCTTGAGGACTGGAGTTGGGGACCTCTGTTATAGGGTGCAAGTAGAGAGACATCGACCCCAATTCATCATTGCCTTTATGCCTGATTTGTTGTATAGTTTTGTGCACATCACTCATTATACTATTTGCTTCTTCTTTAACCTTTTCACGAATCAGCAATTTTCCGTTTTCCGGGTTTCAGTGTTCTGTTAGCTGCTTTCAAGAGCCACAACTTTATCTTTTTCCGTGAATATGGACTTAAGAGGTCTATACATACAACGATATCATATGGTGTCCATCGTATAGTTAGATTACTTCAACACATATGTTCTATGCCGCAAAAAAATCAAGTTTTTTCAAAAAACTCAATATTCACATGTTTTTATTTACTAAGGTTCTGGGTACATATATTGGCCAATATCTATTTGCCCATCAACCACTTACACGGTGACCTTAGATCTGATGGGTCCTACGCTGACATCCCTGTCCTCCTTGTCACTCCCTGTCCCACATCTTCATCAAGTGTTGTGCTCAACTGAGCCTCCATTTCTATTTCTGAGTGGGTGGACTCATCTCAATCACAGACCACCTGGGGTTAATGGTGGTGCAATGTGTAGCTGTGGAGCCAGAAACTCCACCTATTAGGGTGCATCCTCACGGTCAGGATACGCAGCGTCTTTGCGCTGCGTCCAAAACGCTGCGTTGTACAGTACTAGCATAGTGGATGGGATTTCAAGAAATCCCATCTAGTGGATGGGATTTCAAGAAATCCCATCCTCACTATGCGTAACCCGCCCGCAGCGTGTTTGGAGCTGCGGTGCGGGTTGCCGGAAGTCCGCTCCTCCACAGCATGTTCATTTCACGCCGAGGAGTCAGAAGCGGCTCCCATTGGGTGACTGCAGGGAGAAGCTGCCCCGCACCCGCCGCACATGGTGAGTACAGGCCGTGTAGTGGTTGATGGGCAAACAGATATTGGCCAATATATGTACCAAGAACCTTAGTAAATAAAAACGTGAATATTGAGTTTTTTTTTTAAAAATCTCAAATATAAACTGAATTTTAGCATGTACATAATTGGTAGTAACTGAGTGCTGCAGTGAATTTTTTCCTAATTAGATAGATAAATAAGTTGAAAAAATAGGAATCAGCACAAACGTCTTTGAAGGTGTCGGGTGCAAAGAATCCTGAATATTGCAATGTCCATCTGCAAACAATTATACTTCCCAAAAATCAGGCAGCACTCCAAATTCCATCAACAGGACAACTTTAATGTAGCCCCTCGTGGCGCGACGTTTCAACCTCTATGGGTACCTTTACACGCCGCGACGGCAGGCTGGAAACATCGCGCGACAAGCTACAATTGTAGCTTGTAGCGTCAATATCGCCTGTAGTAGCGGCGTCTGAAGAGGCGACGCTACAGCCGGCGACAGATACATCTGTTTATGGTCTCTGCTCATAAACTTAAGGCAACATCGCCGATTGTAGCGAGCTGTATCGGCGTGTAAAGAAGCGACGGAAGGCAACTCTGGACACCCGGCGATGTGGCTGCCATGTATCTAAGGCGTGACACAGTCGCCATGTTACCGCGCCCCATCTGCGATCATTGGAGGTCGCTCCTGCTTTATGATTGGTAGTCGCAGCATAGGGCGGGATATTTAAGGAGCTGACCAGTCACACTACACAATTACTCGAGCGTGCTGTATTAATCAGCCTCCTGCGATGCCTGGCCAATCCTGATGATATTGCGCTGTCCTATCATCGTACGGACGGCTCGTAATCCAAGATTGTTGCACGCCTATGTGCTATCCCTGCTGCACCGGGTCCGCCCATAGTAGCTTGTTGGAGCGGTGTGTAAACATGGTACGCTACGCTACAGCTGGCTACTTGAGACACCCGGCGATGTAGCTAGCTATAGATGTAGCGTAGCGTAGCGCACCTTATGGCGGCGTGTAAAGAGGGTGCGTTGACCGTTTGTAGCCGTTCGGGCGTGCTCGTGCACGCGAAGTAGCGCGATGTTTCCAGCCTGCCGTCGCGGCGTGTAAAGGTACCCTTTGAGGTGCTTGATAAAGACTTCATAGAGGTTGAAACGTCGCGCCACGAGGGGCTACATAAAAGTTGTCCTGTTGATGGAATTTGGAGTGCTGCCTGATTTTTGGGAAGTAGATAGATAGATTAGGGTTAGGGTTAGGGTATAATACAAATAAATCAAACAATGTTATTGCTGGTAGCAGTGTACATGTTTGATGTTAAAGCCGAAACACGTGTTGGGAGGAAGGGAAGGATCAGAAAGGCAGAGATGAGATGGTACTTAAGACTCTTTACTTTAGATGACCTTTGACCTTTCACCACTTGTTCTATAAATATTTATTTTGTAGTTCAATTAGGTTGTAATCTAAGTGTCCAAATCCAGGTGTGGTCACACCTTTCACCTTTTGTGGTGGTTTGGTGCCAAACATTTACACTGCTACTAGCAATGTCCTCGTTTGATTTATTTGTATAATGTTTTATGTGAATTCTGTTTTATTATTTTGATAATAAAATTACATTTCTTAGTCATATTCATCTCTTTTTGAATATCAAATTTTGAATATGAGGGCTTGTTCTGATTTTGGCAGAAAAGTTGCACTTTTGAATGACGTCATTTATTTTACCATAAAATGTATTATAGTGTGGTGAAATAGTAAACAATGTGAAATTACACAATGATTTTTGTTTTTTTATTCACTATGTTCACTATATGGTAACACTGATGTGTCGGTATGATGTCTGGGGTCAGTACTATATGGTAACACTGAGGTGTCAGTATGATGTCTGGGGTCAGTACTATATGGTAACACTGAGGTGTCGGTATGATGTCTGGGGTCAGGACTGTATGGTAACACTGAGGTGTCGGTATGATGTCTGGGGTCAGTACTATATGATGACACTGATGTGTCATTATGATGTCTGGGGTCAGTACTATATGGTAACACTGAGGTGTCAGTATGATGTCTGGGGTCAGTACTATATGGTAACACTGAGGTGTCGGTATGATGTCTGGGGTCAGTACTATATGGTAACACTGAGGTGTCAGTATGATGTCTGGGGTCAGTACTATATGGTAACACTGAGGTGTCGGTATGATGTCTGGGGTCAGGACTGTATGGTAACACTGAGGTGTCGGTATGATGTCTGGGGTCAGTACTATATGATGACACTGATGTGTCATTATGATGTCTGGGGTCAGTACTATATGGTAACACTGAGGTGTCGGTATGATGTCTGGGGTCAGTACTATATGGTAACACTGAGGTGTCAGTATGATGTCTGGGGTCAGTACTATATGGTAACACTGACATGTCGGTATGTCTGGGGTCAGTACTATATGGTAACACTGAGGTGTCGGTATGATGTCTGGGGTCAGTACTATATGGTAACACTGAGGTGTCGGTATGATGTCTCGGGTCAGTACTATATGGTAACACTGAGGTGTCGGTATGATGTCTGGGGTCAGTACTATATGGTAACACTGAGGTGTCGGTATGATGTCTGGGGTCAGTACTATATGGTAACATTGAGGTGTCGGTATGATGTCTGGGGTCAGTACTATATGGTAACACTGAGGTGTCGGTATGATGTCTGGGGTCAGTACTATATGGTAACACTGATGTGTCGGTATGATGTCTGGGATCAGTACTATATGGTAACACTGAGGGGTCGGTATGATGTCTGGGGTCAGCACTATATGGTAACACTGAGGTGTCGGTATGATGTCTGGGGTCAGGACTATATGGTAACACTGAGGTGTCGGTATGATGTCTGGGGTCAGTACTATATGGTAACACTGAGGTGTCAGTATGATGTCTGGGGTCAGTACTACAGTTAGAGCCAGAAATATTTGGACAGTGACACAAGTTTTGTTATTTTAGCTGTTTACAAAAACATGTTCAGAAATACAATTATATATATAATATGGGCTGAAAGTGCACACTACCAGCTGCAATATGAGAGTTTCCACATCCAAATCGGAGAAAGGGTTTAGGAATCACAGCTCTGTAATGCATAGCCTCCTCTTTTTCAAGGGACCAAAAGTAATTGGACAATGGACTCTAAGGGCTGCAATTAACTCTGAAGGCGTCTCCCTCGTTAACCTGTAATCAATGAAGTAGTTAAAAGGTCAGGGGTGGATTCCAGGTGTGTGGTTTTGCATTTGGAAGCTGTTGCTGTGACCAGACAACATGCGGTCAAAGGAACTCTCAATTGAGGTGAAGCAGAACATCCTGAGGCTGAAAAAAAAGAAAAAATCCATCAGAGAGATAGCAGACATGCTTGGAGTAGCAAAATCAACAGTTGGGTACATTTTGAGAAAAAAGGAATTGACTGGTGAGCTTGGGAACTCTAAAAGGCCTGGGCGTCCACGGATGACAACAGTGGTGGATGATCGCCGCATACTTTATTTGGTGAAGAAGAACCCGTTCACCACATCAACTGAAGTCCAGAACACTCTCAGTGAAGTAGGTGTATCTGTCTCTAAGTCAACAGTAAAGAGAAGACTCCATGACAGTAAATACAAAGGGTTCACATCTAGATGCAAACCATTCATCAATTCCACAAATAGACAGGCCAGAGTTAAATTTGCTGAAAAACACCTCAAGAAGCCAGCTCAGTTCTGGAAAAGTATTCTATGGACAGATGAGACAAAGATCAACCTGTACCAGAATGATGGGAAGAAAAAAGTTTGGAGAAGAAAGGGAACGGCACATGATCCAAGGCACACCACATCCTCTGTAAAACATGGTGGAGGCAACGTGATGGCATGGGCATGCATGGCTTTCAATGGCACTGGGTCACTTGTGTTTATTGATGACATAACAGCAGACAAGAGTAGCCGGATGAATTCTGAAGTGTACCGGGATATACTTTCAGCCCAGATTCAGCCAAATGCTGCAAAGTTGATTGGACGGCGCTTCATAGTACAGATGGACAATGACCCCAAGCATACAGCCAAAGCTACCCAGGAGTTTATGAGTGCAAAAAAGTGGAACCTTCTGCAATGGCCAAGTCAATCACCAGATCTAAACTCAATTGAGCATGCTTTTCACTTGCTCAAATCCAGACTTAAGACGGAATGACCCACAAACAAGCAAGACCTGAAGGCTCGGCTGTAAAGGCCTGGCAAAGCATTAAGAAGGAGGAAACCCAGCGTTTGGTGATGTCCATGGGTTCCAGACTTAAGGCAGTGATTGCCTCCAAAGGATTCGCAACAAAATATTGAAAACAAAAATATTTTGTTTGGGTTATGTTTATTTGTCCAATTACTTTTGACCTCCTAAAATGTGGAGTGTTTGTAAAGAAATGTGTACAATTCCTACATTTTCTATCAGATATTTTTGTTCAACCCTTCAAATTAAACGTTACAATCTGCATTTGAATTCTGTTGTAGAGGTTTCATTTCAAATCCAATGTGGTGGCATGCAGAGCCCAACTCGCGAAAATTGTGTCACTGTCCAAATATTTCTGGCCCTAACTGTATATGGTAACACTGAGGTGTCGGTATGATGTCTGGGGTCAGTACTATATGGTAACACTGAGGTGTCGGTATGATGTCTGGGGTCAGTACTATATGGTAACACTGAGGTGTCGGTATGATGTCTGGGGTCAGTACTATATGGTAACACTGACGTGTCGGTATGATGTCTGGGGTCAGTACCATAAGGTAACACTGACGTGTCGGTATGATGTCTCTGGTCAGTACTATATGGTAACACTGAGGTGTCGGTATGATGTCTGGGGTCAGTACTATATGGTAACACTGAGGTGTTGGTATGATGTCTGGGGTCAGTACTATATGGTAACACTGATGTGTCGGTATAATGTCTGGGGTCAGCACTATATGGTAACACTGAGGTGTCGATATGATGTCTCGGGTCAGTACTATATGGTAACACTGAGGTGTCGGTATGATGTCTGGAGTCAGTGCTATATGGTAACACTGAGGTGTCGGTATGGTGTCTGGGGTCAGTACTATATGGTAACACTGAGGTGTCGGTATGATGTCTGGAGTCAGTGCTATATGGTAACACTGAGGTGCCGGTATGATGTCTGGGGTCAGTGCTATATGGTAACACTGAGGTGTCGGTATGATGTCTGGGTCAGTACTATATGGTAACACTGAGGTGTTGGTATGATGTCTGGGGTCAGTACTATATGGTAACACTGAGGTGTCGGTATGGTGTCTGGGGTCAGTACTATATGGTAATACTGAGGTGTTGGTATGATGTCTAGGGTCAATACTATATGGTAACACTGAGGTGTCGGTATGATGTCTGGGGTCAATACTATATGGTAACACTGAGGTGTCGGTATGATGTCTGGGGTCAGTACTATATGGTAACACTGATGTGTCGTATGATGTCTGGGATCAGTACTATATGGTAACACTGAGGTGTCGGTATGATGTCTGGGGTCAGTACTATATGGTAACACTGATGAGTCAGTATGATGTCTGGGGTCAGTACTATATGGTAACACTGAGGTGTCGGTATGATGTCTGGGGTCAGTACTATATGGTAACACTGAGGTGTCGGTATGATGTCTGGGGTCAGTACTATATGGTAACACTGAGGTGTCAGTATGATGTCTGGGGTCAGTACTATATGGTAACACTGAGGTGTCGGTATGATGTCTCGGGTCAGTACTATATGGTAACACTGAGGTGTCGGTATGATGTCTGGGGTCAGTACTATATGGTAACACTGAGGTGTCGGTATGATGTCTCGGGTCAGTACTATATGGTAACACTGAGGTGTCGGTATGATGTCTGGGGTCAGTACTATATGGTAACACTGAGGTGTCGGTATGATGTCTGGGGTCAGTACTATATGGTAACACTGAGGTGTCGGTATGATGTCTGGGGTCAGTACTATATGGTAACACTGAGGTGTCGGTATGATGTCTGGGGTCAGTACTATATGGTAACACTGAGGTGTCGGTATGATGTCTGGGGTCAGTACTATATGGTAACACTGAGGTGTCGGTATGATGTCTGGGGTCAGTACTATATGGTAACACTGAGGTGTCGGTATGAGTCTGGGGTCAGTACTATAATGGTAACACTGAGGTGTCGGTATGATGTCTGGGGTCAGTACTATATGGTAACACTGAGGTGTCGGTATGATGTCTGGGGTCAGACTATATGGTAACACTGAGGTGTCGTATGATGTCTGGGGTCAGTACTATATGGTAACACTGAGGTGTCGGTATGATGTCTGGGGTCAGTACTATATGGTAACACTGAGGTGTCGGTATGATGTCTGGGGTCAGTACTATATGGTAACACTGAGGTGTCGGTATGATGTCTGGGGTCAGTACTATATGGTAACACTGAGGTGTCGGTATGATGTCTGGGGTCAGTACTATATGGTAACACTGAGGTGTCGTATGATGTCTGGGGTCAGTACTATTATGGTAACACTGAGGTGTCGGTATGATGTCTGGGGTCAGTACTATATGGTAACACTGAGGTGTCGGTATGATGTCTGGGTCAGTACTATATGGTAACACTGAGTTCGGTATGATGTCTGGGTCAGTACTATGATGGTCACTGGGGTGTCTGTATGATGTCTGGTCAGTACTATATGGTAACACTGAGGTGTCGGTATGATGTCTGGGGTCAGTACTATATGGTAACACTGAGGTGTCGGTATGATGTCTGGGTCAGTACTATATGGTAACACTGAGGTGTCGGTATGATGTCTGGGGTCAGTACTATATGGTAACACATGAGGTGTCGTATGATGTCTGGGGTCAGTACTATATGGTAACACTGAGGTGTCGTATGATGTCTGGGAGTCAGTACTATATGGTAACACTGAGGTGTCGGTATGATGTCTGGGGTCAGTACTATATGGTAACACTGAGGTGTCGGTATGATGTCTGGGGTCAGTACTATATGGTAACACTGATGTGTCGTTTATGATGTCTGGGGTCAGTACTATATGGTAACACTGAGGTGTCGGTATGATGTCTGGGGTCAGTACTATATGGTAACACTGAGGTGTCGGTATGATGTCTGGGGTCAGTACTATATGGTAACACTGAGGTGTCGGTATGATGTCTGGGGTCATACTATATGGTAACACTGAGGTGTCGGTATATGATGTCTGGGGTCAGTACTATATGGTAACACTGAGGTGTCGGTATGATGTCTGGGGTCAGTACTATATGGTAACACTGAGGTGTCGGTATGATGTCTGGGGTCAGTACTATATGGTAACACTGAGGTGTGTTGTATGATGTCTGGGGTCAGTACTATATGGTAACACTGAGGTGTCGGTATGATGTCTGGGGTCAGTACTATATGGAACACTGAGTGTCGGTATGATGTCTCGGGTCAGTACTTATGGTAACACTGAGGTGTCGGTATGATGTCTGGGGTCAGTACTATATGGTAACACTGAGGTGTCGGTATGATGTCTGGGTCAGTACTATATGGTAACACTGAGGTGTCGGTATGATGTCTGGGGTCAGTACTATATGGTAACACTGAGGTGTCGGTATAATGTCTGGGGTCAGTACTATATGGTAACACTGAGGTGTCGGTATGATGTCTGGGGTCAGTACTATATGGTAACACTGAGGTCTGTATGATGTCTGGGTCAGTACTATATGGTAACACTGAGGTGTCGGTATGATGTCTGGGTCAGTACTATATGGTAACACTGAGGTGTCGGTATGATGTCTGGGGTCAGTACTATATGGTAACACTGGGTGTCGGTATGATATCTGGGGTCAGTACTATATGGTAACACTGAGTGTCGGTATGATGTCTGGGGTCAGTACTATATGGTAACACTGAGGTGTCGGTATGATGTCTGGGGTCAGTACTATATGGTAACACTGAGGTGTCGGTATGATGTCTGGGTCAGTACTATATGGTAACACTGACGTGTCGGTATGATGTCTGGGGTCAGTGCTATATGGTAACACTGAGGTGTCGGTATGATGTCTGGGGTCAGTACTATATGGTAACACTGAGGTGTCGGTATGATGTCTGGGTCAGTACTATATGGTAACACTGATGTGTCGATATGATGTCTGGGGTCAGTACTATGTGTAACACTGATGTGTCGGTATGATGTCTGGGTCGGTTTTATATGGTAACACTGAGGTGTCGGTATGATGTCTGGGGTCAGTACTATATGGTAACACTGAGGTGTCGTATGATGTCTGGGGTCAGTACTATATGGTAACACTGAGGTGTCAGTATGATGTCTGGGGTCAGTACTATATGGTAACACTGAGGTGTCGTATGATGTCTGGGTCAGTACTATATGGTAACACTGAGGTGTCGGTATGATGTCTGGAGTCAGTGCATATGGTAACACTGAGGTGTCGGTATGATGTCTGGGGTCAGTATTATGGTAACACTGAGGTGTCGGTATGATGTCTGGGGTCAGTACTATATGGTAACACTGAGGTGTCGGTATGATGTCTGGGGTCAGTACTATATGGTAACACTGAGGTGTCGGTATGATGTCTGGGTCAGTACTATATGGTAACACTGAGGTGTCGGTATGATGTCTGGGGTCAGTACTATATGGTAACACTGAGGTGTCGGTATGATGTCTGGGTCAGTACTATATGGTAACACTGAGGTGTCGGTATGATGTCTGGGTCAGTACTATATGGTAACACTGAGTGTCGGTATGATGTCTGGGTCAGTACTATATGGTAACACTGAGGTGTCGGTATGATGTCTGGGTCAGTACTATATGGTAACACTGAGGTGTCGGTATGATGTCTGGGGTCAGTACTATATGGTAACACTGAGGTGTCGGTATGATGTCTGGGTCAGTACTATATGGTAACACTGAGGTGTCGGTATGATGTCTGGGTCAGTACTATATGGTAACACTGAGTTCGTAGATTCTGGGGTCAACTATATGAACACGAGTTGTTGATGTTGGGTCAGTCTATATGGTAACACTGAGTGCGTATGAGTCTGGGGTCAGTACATATGGTACACTAGTGTCGTATGATTTGGGTCATACTATATGTAACACTGAGGTGTGTATATGTCTGGGTCATACTATATGAACATGAGGTGTCGTAGACTGGTCAAATTGGTCACTGTCATATTCTGGTCACTATATGGTAACACTGAGGTGTCGTATGTGTCTGGGTCAGACTTATGGTAAACTGGGTGTGTATGATGTCTGGTCATACTATATGTAACACTGAGTGTCGTATGATGTCTGGGTCAGTACTAATGGTAACACTGAGTGTCGGTATGATGTCTGGGTCAGTACTAATGGTAACACTGAGGTTCGTATGAGTCTGGGTCAGTACTATATGGTAACACTGAGGTGTCGGTATGATGTCTGGGTCAGTACTATATGGTAACACTGAGGTGTCGTATATTGGCAGTATTAACACGAGGTGTATGGCTTCAGACTATATGTAACACTGAGTGTATGATCTGGTCATACTATATGGAACACTGATTCGTATATTCTGGTCATACATATGTAACACTGAGTGTCGGTATGATGTCTGGTCAATATATGGTAACCTAGGTCTATATGTCTGGGGTCGATAGGTAACAAGGGTCGTATATTCTGGCAGTACTATATGGTAACATGAGGTCGTATATGTCTGGGTCAGTACTATATGGAACATAGGTGTCGTATGATTCGGTAGTATTATTAAAAGGTGCGGATGATTCGGGTCAGTAATAATGCATAAAACACTGAGTGTCGTATGATGTCTGGGTCATACTATATGTAACACTGAGTGTCGGTAGATGTCTGGTCAGTACTATATGGTAACACTGAGGTGTCGTTGATGTCTGGTCAGTACTATATGTAACACTGAGTGTCGTATATGTCTGGGGCGTACTATATGTAACACTGAGTGTCGGTATAGTCTGGGTCAGTACTATATGGAACACTGAGTGTCGTATGATGTCTGGTCAGTACTATATGTAACACTGAGTGTCGGTATGATGTCTGGGGTCATACTATATGGTAACACTGAGTGTCGGTATATGTCTGGGGTCAGTACTATATGGTAACCTGAGTGTCGTATGAGTCTGGTCAGTACTATATGTAACACTGAGTGTCGGTATGATGTCTGGTCAGTACTATATGGTAACACTGAGGTGTAGATGTCTGGGTCAGTACTATATGGTAACACTGAGTGTCGGTATGAGTCTGGTCAGTACTATATGTAACACTGAGTGTCGGATGATGTCTGGGTCAGTACTATATGTAACACTGAGTGTCGGTATGATGTCTGGGTCAGTACTATATGGTAACACTGAGGTGTCGTATGATGTCTGGTCAGTACTATATGGTAACACTGAGGTGTCGTATGATGTCTGGGTCAGTACTATATGGTAACACTGAGGTGTGGTATGATTCTGGGTCAGTACTATATGGTAACACTTGAGTCGTATTGATGTCTGGTCAGTACTATATGGTAACACTGAGGTTCGTATGATGTCTGGGTCAGTACTATATGTAACACTGAGGTGTCGGTATGAGTCTGGGTCAGTACTATATGGTAACACTGAGGTGTCGTATGATGTCTGGGTCGTACTATATGGTAACACTGAGGTGTCGGTATGATGTCTGGGGTCAGTACTATTGTAACACTGAGTGTCGTATGATGTCTGGGTCAGTAATATGGTAACACTGAGGGTCGGTTAGTCTGGGTCAGTATATATGGTAACACTGAGTGTCGTATGATGTCTGGTCAGTACATATGGTAACACTGAGTGTCGGTATGATGTCTGGGGTCAGTACTATATGGTAACACTGAGTGTCGTATGATTCTGGGTCAGTATATATGGTAACACTGAGTTCGTATGATGTCTGGGTCAGTACTATATGGTAACACTGAGTGTCGGTAGATGTCGGTCAGTACTATAGGACACGGTGTCGTAATGTCTGGGGTCATTAGGAACACTGAGGTGTCGTATGATGTCTGGGGTCAGTACATATGTACACGAGGTCGTATGATGTGGTCGTACTAATGTAACATGAGGTGTGTAGATCTGGTCAGACTATGGTAACACTGAGTGTGTATGAGTTGGGTCAGTACTATATGGAACACTGAGTTGTATGAGTCGGGGTCATACTAATGGTAACACTGAGGTCGTAGATCTGGTCTACTATGTAACACGAGTTCGATATGTCTGGCGTACTATGGTAACACTGAGTGTCGATGATGTTGGTCGTACTATATGGTAACAGAGGTCGTACATATGGTACACTGAGTGTCGTATGATTGGTCGTATATATGTAACATGAGGTGTCGGTATGGTCTGGTCAGTACTATATGGTAACACTGAGTGTCGTATGATGTCGGGCAGTACTAATGTAACACTGAGTGTCGGTATGATCTGGGGTCAGTACTATATGTAACACTGAGGTGTCGTATGATGTCTGGGTCATACTAATGGAACACTGAGTGTCGTAGAGCTGGTCTACTATATGTAACACTGAGTGTCGGTATGATGTCTGGTCAGTACATAGGTAACACTGAGGTGTCGTATATGTCTGGTCAGTACAAGGTAACACTGAGTCGTAGATTCTGGTCAGTATATATGTAACACTGAGTGTCGTATGAGCTGTCAGTACTATATGGAACACTGAGTGTCGGTTATGGATGCTGGTGTCAGTCTATATGGTAACACTGAGGTCGAGATGCGGGTCAACATATGACACTGAGTGTAATGTCTGGTATACAATGTAACCTGAGTGTCGTATGATGTCTGGGTCAGACTATATGGTAACACTGAGTTCGTAATGTCTGGGTCAGTACTATATGTAACATGAGTGTCGGTATGATGTCTGGTCAGTACATATGGTAACACTGAGTGTCGGTATGATGCGGGGTCATACTATATGGTAACACTGAGTTCGTATGATGTCTGGGTCAGTACTATATGGTAACACGAGTGTCGTAGATGCGGTCATACATATGTAACACGAGGGTCGTAGATGCTGGGGTCAGTACTAATGGTACACGAGTGTCGTAGAGTCTGGTCAGTCTATATGGAACACTGATGTCGGTATGATTCTGGCAGTACTATATGTAACTGAGGTGTCGGTAGAGTCTGGTCAGTACTATATGGTAACACTGAGGTGTCGTATGATCTGGGTCAGTACTATATGTAACATGAGTGTCGTATGATGTCTGGTCATACTATATGGTACACGAGGTGTCGTATGATTCTGGGGTCAGACTATATGTAACACGAGTGTCGGTATGATGTCTGGGGTCATACATATGGTAACACTGAGGTGTCGTATGATGCTGGTCAACAATGGTAACACTGAGTGCGGTATGATGTCTGGTCAGTACTATATGGTAACACTGAGGCGGTATATGCTGGTCATACTATATGGTAACACTGAGTGTCGGTATATGTGGGGTCATCTATATGGAACACTGAGTGTCGTATTGTCTGGTCAGTACTATAGTAACACTGAGGTGTCGGTATGATGCTGTCAGTACTATAGGTAACACTGAGGTGTCGTATGATTCTGGGGTCAGTACTATATGGTAACACTGAGTGTCGGTATGATGTCTGGGTCAGTACTATATGGTAACACTGAGGTGTCGTATGATGTCTGGTCAGTACTATATGTAACACTGAGGTGTCGATGATGTCTGGTCAGTACTATATGGTAACACTGAGTTCGGTATGATGTCTGGGTCAGTACTATATGTAACACTGAGTGTCGTATGATGCTGGTCAGTACTATATGGTAACACTGAGGTGTCGTATGATGTCTGGGGTCAGTACTATATGTAACACGAGTTCGGTATGATGTCGGGTCAGTACTATATGGTAACACTGAGGTGTCGGTATGATGTCTGGGTCAGTACTATATGGTAACACTGAGGTCGTAGATGTCTGGGTCAGACTATATGGTAACACTGAGGTGTCGGTAGATGTCTGGTCAGTACATAGGTAACACTGAGTGTCGGTATGATGTCTGGGTCAGTACTATGGTAACACTGAGGTGTCGGTATGATGTCTGGGTCAGTACTATATGGTAACACTGAGTGTCGGTATGATGTCTGGGGTCAGTACTATATGGTAACACTGAGGTGTCGGTATGATGTCTGGGTCAGTACTATATGGTAACACTGAGTGTCGTGATGTCTGGGCAGTACTATATGGTAAATGATTTGTCGTGATATGATGTGGATGTGGTCAGTACTATGTACACGACGGAGTCGGGTCGACTATGTAACACTAGTGTGGTATGGTAGATAGTAACACTGTGTCGAGTTGGTCAAAGAGTGTCGTATGTTCAACTATACACTGAGTGTCGGTTATCTGGGTCAGTACTATATGGAACACTGAGGTGTCGGTATGATGTCTGGGGTCAGTTTATAGTAAACTGAGGTGTGTGATGTGGGTCAGTACTATATGGTAACACTGGGTAGATGTCTGGGTAGATATATGACATGACTAATGTCGGTCAGTACTATATGTAAACTGAGGTGTATGTTGGTATATGTACTAGGTGGTTGATGTGGTATACATATGGTAACACTGAGTGTCGGATAGTCTGGGGTCAGTACTATATTACTGAGGTGTCGTATATTGGGTCATACTATATGGTAACTGAGGTGTTAGTATGTCTGGGTCGGTAATGTGGGTATGTAACATGGGTACAATATGTCGGGTGGTAAATATGGAACACGAGTGTCGTATGATGTTGGGGTCAGTACTATGGTAAACTGAGGTCGGATGAGTAGTGGGTCAGTAATATGGTAACACTGAGTGTCGGTATAGTGTGGAGTACTATATGGTAAACTGAGGTGTCGTATGATGTCTGGGTAGTCAATGGTAACACTGAGGGTCGGTAGATGTCTGGGTCAGTACTATGGTAACTGGGTCATATATTCTGGGCAGTACTATATGGTAACACTGGGGTCAGTATGATTCGGTAACTATGGACATAGTTGGTATGCTAGGTAGTACTATATGGTAACACTGAGGTTCGATGATGTCTGGGTCAGACTATATGGTAACAAGGGTCGGATGATGTCTGGGTCATACATATGGTAAATAGGGCGTGATGATCTGGTATACTATATGGTACATGATGTAGGTAATGCTGGGGTCGTATATGGTCACTGAGGTGTCGTATATGTGGACAGTACATAGGTAACAATGAGTGCTGGGTGAGTACTATATGGTAACACTGAGGTGTCGGTAGATGTTGGGGTCAGTACTATATGGTAACACTGAGGGTCGTTGATGTCTGGGTCGTATATGGTAACACTATGGGTTATGGATGTCGTGGGGTCAGTACTATATGGTAACACTGATTACGCCCTTGGTCGTGAAGAGGTTAAATTGTAAATAATTGATGTTTTCTTTCACTGACAGCAGCAGATCATTAGTTCTATGAAAACAAAGTGTGAACCCCCATTAAAGGTAATAGACGGCCTTAAAGGGATATTTGCTGAGTTAAAGCCTCTACTTCATTCATTGACTATTGGACTGTCAGACGTCCCATAGACAATGAATGGAGGTCGAGCCGAGGA